>OZ007575.1:45612651-45765151 GCA_963931925.1 Onchidella celtica | reverse complement strand
AAACATCCAAAAAAACATTTAATAATTAGCATTTAACATTTTAGCATAATTTTTTAAAGTTACTTTTGTCCACCTCAGTGATGTGATAACCTCTTATCAAATAATTATTTTTGAATCACTGGGCCACTGACGACAAGATATTCGTTGTGATTATCCAACTTGCCACGTCATCAATAGTTAAAAAATCAGTTTAATTAATAATTTCAGCACAAAAATGACATGAATAAAAAAATGTGTGTGTTTGATTGTGTAGCTATTGACTGAGAAAAAAAAAAGGATATAATTCTAATATTATGACGTGGAAGCTGCTTAAAAGTAGATACGAGTATGCCCACGCCATACTGCTGGTGTATTATAATTTATTTAGGCAACTGCTAGGTCTTCCACGTAATTTATGTAAATCATTGACGGAATTTAAGTTTTTCCCTTAAATTACGTGGCTGAAACCCGAAACTGGGAAGAAACCTTAATCTTGCGTGTCTCCAAAAGTAAATCAAAGTATCGACCCCATAATTATAAATATGTGAGACATATTTAAACTCCCTGTCATTAGGAGAGTAGAAAGGCAATTTGCTTGCTTAATTAAATCTTGTGACGGGAATCTAGTTTGCCAAAAGTTGCATTGAATCCAGCTTCCCCGCTTTAAATCTAGCTATATCTTGTGACTGGAGAAATCTACTTTGCCAAAGTTGTATTTATCATCATACCACGATGAGTAAGAGTACTAAGACTGATTTCGAAGAAATTGTTCAGACGTGGGCTCAGAGCGAATATAAACGAAGCCAAGATCAAGAAAATGGTAATGTAAAACCTTCACAAAAATACCTGTTGTTCAGTGTGTGTAGTTTTTTTGTTGTTTGTTTTTCAAATGCGTGTCTGTCTGTGTGTATATTGTGTTGCTTTTGTTGTTGTTATGATGATAATGATGATGATGATGTTTTTGTTGTTGTAAAAACCTCCAGTGAATGTTATCGTTTGTCATATTACATAGCTCAATAGACATGATCACAGTTTAGACTTTGGGAAAGTAATTAAATGCTATTTGAATAGTACTGCATTTGCATCATTCTGCACAAGACGCTGAAAAGATTTCACTCAAGTTCATACGTTTGGATGTGAGCGCACTGACTACCTGCTTGTCTAATTTAGGCACTCACTGAGTATCTCATTTCTCAGTTATCCACTCCACTCACTTTCTTATACATCATCATCATCATCATCATCATCATCATCATCATCATCATCATCATCATCATCATCATCATCATCATCATCATCATCATACTATCAGGGAGCTTGAACACGTAAGTACCTAAAACTTCGTGACTACATGATTAAAAATTATGAAATTTAGTCCACCGCCTCTGTTATTTAGGTAAACTATGTGAACACATGCATATTGGATAAACTTCAGACTTTTATATTATTTATCTAAGGTAATTTTTTTATCTTTGCCTAAAAAAAAGACGCATTTTCTTCGAGTAAAATCGAAAAATATGATCGGAAATTTCGCCTCTATATTATCTCTTTACTCATTGATAGTGAAAAATCAACTTTATACATCATGTCTGTCTATTTTCGGAGCCAATTTTCTCTTAATTTAAGCTTCAAAAATCCCCCCAGTGTCACATAAAAAATTTGGTGGAAATCAATAAAGAAAACAAATACTCATTATGTTGACATTGTAATTTTAGTCTTCTGTACTTAAATAATTTACCAATGATTTGTGCATAAAATTCATTTTACAAAGTATTTCTTTACTAATTTCTTTGCTCAGAATATACATGAATATTTTATTTATTTTATTGATTTAACATTTCTCTGTATCCTCTGGGTTCATCTATCTTTCCGTCTCTCGGTAAGTCCTGCGAAAGCCGATGTTATCGTCATCGTCCATCCTTCTATAATGTCCTTTTTCCCTGTTCTTAGGCCTATACGATCGATGTGTGGAGTTTCTCTGTACAAAATAATAGCTTAATAATGCATGGTGAAATTCTAATATTTTTGCCTAAGAATAAGTTTATTAAACTCTAATTTCTTGAAAAAATAACAAAGCAAAAGTTTTACCATTAATATTCTCTTGCGAAATTTTGCAGATTACTCTTATGATGTAAGGGTAGACGTAAACTGGGAAAAGACTAGTTTTGACCTAACGGAGACCGAGTGGGACGAACTGCCCCTGAACCACATCAAGACTTCCAAGAGCGTAAGTACAAGTAATACAGACATTTACTTGACGTACTCGTACATAAGACGTCTCCAGCAAATCGCGACTTTAGTTCTTGTTTGTTCCAACTCCATACTTTGCACGGTTGAGAAATTGGGCGTAAACATTTGCGGCTTAAGTTATTATGATAAGGAGTCAGAATAAATTGGAACTGCGAAACAGCTTGATAAGTGCCACAACGCATTTTAAACAAGTGTCGAAGTGTGCATATTTTGTTATACCTCTTCTACAAATTAAAAGATCTCCAGTTGTTCCCAAAATGGACATAGAACAAACAAAAACTAAGGTCGCAAAATAGCGCTGGCCGAGAGTCCAAATTTAGTTTTGGATATTGAGTGAAAGGGGTTAATCCATTTACCCGGACACAATCGGATGATCCGCTTGCGACCTGTTTCTGACTCTCTTTAGAAATCTAGATCAGAGGTTTGTCTTTCCGAAAAGCAAGTCACTGCCCAGCACTACCATCAAACGTAATTACTATTGTACATGTACTAGGCTTCTACTTGCAAACCCTTGTGAACGTGAGGCATTTAACATAATGAGTTCAGCTCTTCGTTGAAACGTCAAGAGGAAAAAAGAAGGTGGGGTATGTAAGACAGAGTTTTGGGATGCAGTAACCATTTTATTTTATCGAACTGGTAATGGAGATAAGTAGATGTGAAATAGTGGTAGGGTTATTAGACTCTTGAGAAAGCGCATCGCACCTACTCGAAAGATCAATATTGGCTGGCTATTTATATAGGGTGTTTCTACACTAATGCACTGGCTACTTAAGCACTACAGATTTGATATTCATTGATTTGATTTGATTTATCATTTACTCATTTATTTTATCCTATTTACTTTACTCTCATTTATTCATTCGTTCATTCATTTATCCTTTCTTTCTTTCATTCGCCCATTTTTTAATCTCCACAGCACCATCTGTGTGGCAGTTATCGCAACGATACAGATGCTGCACTGAAACAAACCATTCAACTAGACAAGCAAACAGAGGCTCACTGCAAGGTCACTGTAACACAGGGACATACAAAAGGTAATTCCACAGATAGTTGATCAACTTTCAATAGGTGACGCACTGCAAGTATTTGAATTCATATCAATATCTATTTTAATACTAAACAATGAATGAGCTTACACAAATCATCCCGGATATATAGGAGAGGGATAAAATTCAATATTTTATGATTTGTAAGTCCCTCTGACCCTTCAGTTAGTCAGTCCTTACGGCGTGACCATTAAGCATTGTCTACATCAGTGTTTCTCAAACATTTTTGTCCCACACTCCACTTCAATTTTTAAAAAACCGTGATCTGACAAAGTTAGTATACACTACATACAAAAGAGTTTAAGATGATTATTTTTTTTTTATTCACTACTTATTCACTCAAAGGAAGTTTTGATTAAAGCTTTATTCCAAGCTTTATTCACTTGTTTCTCACTTCAATGGGAGGCTTGACTTTTCCAAGAAATATCCCTATCCCCCATTCTGAAGTCCCAGCCCCCACCAAAATATTGCTATGCCCCACTTGTTTACACATTTGTATGTCAGCTGAATTTGAGGCCTTTTTAATGTGTTTCTGGGATAGTAAGCATAATTATCAGAAGCAGTAAATTCATGCCAGCAAATGGACACGCGCAGGGAGAGAAAAACTTTAAACCAATAATGTATCTACTGAATGACATTTGTTGGTTGGTTGTTTGGTTGGTTGGTTGGTTGCTTGGTTGGTTGGATGGATATATGATTAGTTGGATGATTGGTTGGTCGGTTAATTGGTTGCGTGGATGGGTGGTTGGTTGGTTGGTTGGTTAGTTGGTTGATGAGTTAGTTGACTGATTGATTGATTGATTGGCTTATAGGGGTCCTGAGCTATATTCGTAAATAGTCCTTAAATAACTATCGTTTTACATCAAACCCTCTTCATTTCCAGGGCTCGGCGCGAACCTATGCGTTCCCTTACCCGATCCGTTGACGTCCAAGACGCTGGCCTTCGGTCGCTCGGTGAATGTCAGTACCAATGATGTCACAAATCAGTCGGCATCTATGACGTGGACAGTAGACACAGTGATCACCATGCCACCACGCAGTGTCACCAAAGCAGAAATCATTGTCAAGGAGAACAGCTTTGAAGGTGTGTGTGGTACAATGAAATCAGATCGATTTTTACCTGAAATCAGATTGATTAGATAGCTAGATGGACTACTAGGTATATAGACTAACTCTCACAGGTGGATAAATAGACAGACAGACAGACAAACAGACACAGACAAACAGAGAGGCAGGCAGACAGACAGACAGACAGACAGATAGATAGACAGACGGATAGATAGATAGATAGATAGATAGATAGATAGATAGATAGATAGATAGATAGATAGATAGATAGATAGATAGATAGATAGATAGATAGATAGATAGATAGATAGACAGACAGACAGATAGATAGATAGATAGATAGATAGATAGATAGATAGATAGATAGATGGATAGATAGATAGATAGATAGATACATAGATAGATAGATAGATAGATAGATAGATAGATAGATAGATAGATAGATAGATAGATAGATAGATAGATAGATAGATAGATAGATAGCGGATGGACGGACAGATACACAGACAGGCAGATAGATAGATAGCTAGATAGACAGACGGACAGACAAGCGGATAGATAGATAGATAGATAGATAGATAGATAGATAGATAGATAGATAGATAGATAGATAGATAGATAGATAGATAGATAGATAGATAGATAGATAGATAGATAGATAGATAGATAGATAGATATTTGAGTTCTTTATTCCATAGAATACAAGTCATCTTGTACAAACATAATAAAAACACACTAAGCTTAACAGGAACACTGATGTTTAATTTATGTAGGCCACTCCGAAATCTTTGATCCTATTTGGGGGGGGGGGGGGGGGGGGGGAGGTAGGGGAGGTAGGATCGAGTACCTAGTCTTCTCCAATAAGGACGAAAAAATTTGGAGGGCCAGTGTGCACATTGCTCCCGTTAAAGATACCTTGGCGGTTGGAAATCGAAAAGAACAAGCCGCTGCCCGGGCAAAATTAAATAAAATTCATCCCTATCACTCCCTCCTCCCGTTCACCCCCCCCCACCAAAAAAAAAAAAAAAACGCCGACCGGCGCTGCACTGTGGAGACGACGTGCCTGCTCCAGTGGTAACCAAAATAGTGGGATAAAAGTAGTATACAAATACAAATTCATACATACATACAACACATACATACATACATACATACATACATACATACATACATACATACATACATACATACATACATACATACACACATACAAACATACATATATACATATATACACACATAGATAGATCGATAGATAGAAAGATATATAGAAATTAAGATTATTTATTTCATTACATAGTGGAAAATATTTATTAAACTTTTCTTCATAGCACTTTGTTATAAATGCATCAAAGGGCAGTGCAATTTCAATAATAGTAACTTTCTTGTTTTGCTTATCAATTACAGTAATGTCTGGTCTTGTGTGTTCATGCCTAAAATTTTGTCACAGGTGGAATCAAAGGCGACAGGAGCAAGGTGCTCCCCTCTCATGCCAAGCGTCCCGGATTCAAAACCCGGCCGGTGCAGGCATGTTGGAAGTTTGGGATTTTTCTCATATTTTCGTGTCCCTAATCCTATTTGGTGGGGGGGGGGGGGATAGGATAGAGTACCTAGTCTTCTCCGATAAGGACGAAAAAATTTGGAGGGCCAGTGTGCACATTGCTCTCGTTAAAGATACCTTGGCGATTGGAAATCGAAAAGAGCAGGCCGAACAGGCCGCTGCCCGGGCAAAATTAAATAAAATTCATCCCTATCACTCCCATACATACAAACATACATACATACATACATATATACACACATAGATAGATCGATAAATAGATAGATAGATAGATAGATAGATAGATAGATAGATAGTAGATAGATAGATGGATAGATAGATAGATAGATAGATAGATAGATAGATAGATAGATAGATAGATAGATAGATAGATAGATAGATAGATAGATAGATAGATACAGGCAGGCAGACAGACAGACTGACAAACAGAAAGGTAGATAGATAGATATATACAGGCAGGCAGACAGACAGGCTGACAAACAGAAAGGTAGATAGATAGATAGATAGATAGATAGATAGATAGATAGATAGATAGATAGATAGATAGATAGATAGATAGATAGATAGATAGATAGATAATTAGATACAGACAGACAGACAGACAGACAGACAGGCAGGCAGGCAGACAGATAGATAGATATATAGATAGATAGATAGATAGATAGATAGATAGATAGATAGATAGATAGATAGATAGATAGATAGATAGATAGATAGATAGATACAGGCAGACAGGCAGGCAGGCAGGCAGGCAGGCAGGCAGACTGATAGATAAGATAGATAGACAGATAGATAGATAGATAGATAGATAGATAGATAGATAGATAGATAGATAGATAGATAGATAGATAGATAGATAGATAGATAGATAGATAGATAGATAGAGGCAGGCAGATAGACATATATACGACCCTTTTCGTCTTTGCAGACGGTCTTCGCAGCAGTTTCTGACTTCAAGACAGATGCCGAGAGCAGCTCCTCTCATGACTAATCCGTCCGATATTCGATTTACATCTTCGGTCACAGAGTGAGCACATATACTCGCCTTCGTTTGTGACTTCATTCGTCTTTTCCTTCCTTTTCTGTCTGTTTGCTTCCCTAATTTCTCTTTGATTTTTTTCAAATTTGGCAGCACCTTTCCTGACGGCTCCCTTCCAGGTCGTTCGATCTTCTGCCATATTTTCCCATAATTTTGCATCGATCCCAAAATCTTTCAGTGTGGTTTTGCAGATATCTTTGAAACGTAGTTTTGGTCTACCTCTTTGACGTTTTCCCTCTTTTAGCTCACCATACAGTATCTGCTTTGGGATTCTGCTATAATCCATTCTTTTGACATGTCCTATCCACCTGAGTCGTCTTGTTCTCAGTGTTGCTTGAATTGAGGTGAGCTTTGCTCGTTTGAGAACTTCGTTGTTGGTGATTTTGTCCTGCCATCTGATGTCCATGATTTTCCGCAGGCAGCGAAGATGGAAGCTGTTTAATCTTTTTTCGTGTCTTGTATAGGTGGTCCACGTTTCGCAGCTATACAACAAGGTACTGATGACACAAGCTTGATAAATAAGAATTTTGGTCTGGAGTGTCAGCTTTTTGTTGTTCCAAGCTCTCTGAGATAACCTGCCAAAAGTTGTAGCTGCTTTCCCAATTCTGGCGTTTAGTTCTTCATCCAGGGATAGCGATGCTGTTACTGTGGAGCCAAGATAGGTAAACTTTTCAACTGAGTTGATCTTGTTGCCGTTCAATGAAATGTCGGGAGGAGATAGTGTACCTTGTCCGATTACCTCTGTCTTTTTAACACTAATTGTCAAGGAAAAGAGGTCGCATGCATTTGACAATAAGTCCATCATATTTTGCAGTTGTTCGTTGTTTGGGCTACTACTGCAGCATCGTCTGCAAAGAGGAGTTCACGCAGCATGATTTCTCGAGTCTTTGTTTTTGCTTTTAACCTGGCCAAGTTGAACAGAGACCCATCTGATCTTGTTCGGATGAAAATACCATCTGTGGAGTCTTGAAAAGCGAACTGTAGGAGTGATGCAAAGTAAATTCCAAATAGAGTTGGTGCCAGTACACATCCTTGTTTTACTCCGGTCTTCACTGTAAATTTACCTGAGATGTTTCCGTCAAACTGGACACATGCACTCATGTCGTCATGAAAGGAGATGATCAGCTTCAATAGCTGTGGTGGACATCCAATGGACTTCAGTACAATGTAAAGCGATGGTCTGCTTACGGTGTCGAAGGCTTTTGTCAGATCTATGAAAGCCATGTACAGTGGTTTTGCTTGTTCTCTGCATTTTTCCTGTAGTTGACGGACTGTGGATATCATATCTGCAGTTGATCGTTCTGCTCTGAATCCGCATTGGGATTCTGGTAAGATTCTTTCAGCGAGCCTGTGTAATCGTTTGAGTATGATTTTGGCGAACGCTTTCCCTGTAATACTCATCAATGATATGCCGCGGTAATTGTTACAATCCCCTTTGTCTCCTTTATTCTTGTAAAGAGTTACAATTTTTGCATTTTTCATATCGGATGGAATTGTTCCAGTTTTCCAGCACACGATTAGTAAGTGGTATAGGTGTGGTAATAGTGTTTCAAGGTTTTCTTTGAGGACTTCAGCTGGAATTTTATCCTCTCCACAAGCTTTTCCATTTTTCATATCCTGGATGGCTTCAGAGAGTTCTTTCATTGTTGGTTCCACATCCAGATCCGTCATTTCAGGTAGCTTTGGGACTGCTTCTTCTAAGCCTTGATTTGCTGGCTTTTCGTTTGAATATAGTTTGGAATAATGTTCGACCCATCTCTCCAGTTGTTCCTTCTTGTCGGTAAGTTCTTGGCCGTTTTCTGTCTTGATGGGGGCACTTTTTGAAATGGTTGGTCCTAGTGCAACTTTAATCTTTTCATACATGTTTCTGGAGTCTCCTGCATCAGAGGCCGATTGAATTTCAGAGCATAAGTTGGTCCAGTACTCATTGGCGCATTTTCTTGTTTCACTTTGAACCTTTGCCTTGATGTATTTGAATTTATCTTTGTTGCTTTGCGAGCGATCTTTCTTGTATTCAAGCATCATTTTCCTCTTTTCTTCTAACAGGGGAAGAAGTGTGGTGGAGTTTTCTCAAACCCAATCATGTCTGAAAGATGGCTTTGTACCATAAGCTGTTGAGGCACTGTTATATATGTTGGTCTTAATTGTGTTCCATGTTTCATCCACGCTTGGTGATTCCATATCATTTACCGGGATGTTACTAAATTCTCTTATGAAAGCGTTCTTACAGTCTTCTTGTTTTGCTTTTGTAATGTTTAATTTGGGTTGTCGTTTCGTGATGCTCCTAAATATTCTCATTGGCTTTGTTTGCATTTTGCTGATCACAAGGGCGTGGTCTGTATCACAGTCAGCGCTGTGGAAGCTCCTTGTTGATTTAACTGTGTTCAGATCTTTCCTTCTGGTGATAATCAAGTCCAATTGATGCCAATGTCCTGATCTTGGGTGTTGCCACGTAACTTTCTTTGAGTCATTCAATTTGAAGAAGGTGTTGGTAATGCACAAGTCATTTTGTGAACAGAATTCCAGGAGACGCTGTCCATTTTCGTTAATTTTGCCTATGCCGTGGAGTCCTAGGCAGACAGGCCAAGGCTGATGGTCCGCGCCAACTCTTGCGTTGAAGTCTCCTAAGAGAACTACTGATTCGTCTTTCGGAATGGTGGCATACATTTCGTTTAGTATGTTGTAGAACTGGTCCTTATCGTCTGCTGATGACATAAGCGTTGGTGCGTAAACACAGATCATGTTGGTGTGACCAGTTTTTGTGCGTAATCTTAGGGAAATGAGTCTTTCAGACTTTCCAGTGGGTGTGTTGATGGAACTGAGCAGGCGATTGTTGATGGCAAAGCCAACACCATGACGACGAGGTTGGTTCGAGTCAAGTCCTTTCCAAAAAAATGTGTAGTGTTGCTCTTTGAGTGTGCCAGTATCTGCCAGTCTGGTTTCTTGTAAAGCTGCGATGTCCACTTTCAGCCTAAGCAATTCTTTGTCTATTATGGCAGTTTTTCTTAGTGAGTCGTTTTTTGTCATATCGATGTTTTGGTCAAGTCCAGGGCACATGGTCCGAACGTTCCAAGTGCTAATTTTTAATTTTTTTTTTCGTTTTGAGCGAGGTACATCATTTACATCAACTTTTCGATTTTTGATCTATCCCCATGTACCCAATGAGGCAGGCAGATGTGGTGTGTCGGCACCCAACTGGCTGAGGGCTGCTCAGCTTAAGGCGGGCGGTAGCTGACCAGTGTAACTAAATAGTCACTCCCACCGATAGAAGAGGCCCCTGGCGCCTTCCCCTTCGCCAATTTGGGAAAACTTAAAACCTGTAACTGCCCCTCCCCTTGTTGTTTTCATGGCATTACCCATGACAGAGTGACATCTCCGTGTTGACATAGAGCTGTGAGAGCATTACCCATGACAGAGTGACATCTCCGTGTTGACATAGAGCTGTGAGAGCATTACCCATGACAGAGTGACATCTCCGTGTTGACATAGAGCTGTGAGAGCTTTTTGGGCATGGGTTTTGTACACTGTATTTGCCCAGGTTGGCAGTGTTCTCCCTCTGTATGCTGCATTAGCCTGGGCAAAAAGTATGGAACCTGTGCCTAGCCCATTTTGCACAGACCCCCTCTCTTCTCCACAGATTTAATCCAAGGGAAAGGCATAGCCAATACGTTTGGAATTCGCATAGAGCTGCAGGGGATGCCAGAGGATGGATTGGAACAGACCTCCCCACCAACTGCCTTGGGGTCCCTCCCACCGGATTTTGTTTGGGTTTACTCCCTAGCCTTTAACTCTCCCGAGTCACACACAAGGCAGTGCGGTTTTTTCTCAGGGTTTTCTCCCCCAGCCTTTGACACTCCCGAGTCACACACAAGGCAGTGCGGACAGTACCAGGTAGTATTGCACACTGTCATGCAATAGCAGCTATGCCGACCTGACAGACAGACAGACAAACAGATAGATAGATAGTTAGATAGATAGACACAGGAAGGTAGACAGACAAACAGATAGATAGAGAGATAGAAGGCGGATGGACGGGCAGATAGATAGATAGATAGATAGATAGATAGATAGATAGATAGATAGATAGATAGATAGATAGATAGATAGATAGATAGATAGATAGATAGATAGATAGATAGCTAGATAGATAGATAGATCTCACTTCAGTGAAGCCTGATAAATGTTTATTTAGCACTGACAGAATAAGTGATCACCGTGAACAAGAAATTCCCCAATTGTGAAAATTCCCACTCACAAATGAATTCATTACGTGGCTTGAATCGTGACGAGGGCCTTTTACGTGTCTTAATTTGTGACACGAGACTAAGAATCTTTATTATTTGTAAACATAAAATACAACAGTTCATTCACCACAATTATTTGCAATGATTTAATATATGGCCTCTTCATGACGTGTTTAACTTTTGGCGAAATTTTATTTTTTTAAATCTTGAAACTGATACCACCTTCATACGGTGTACGTTTTCATGCGTTGCCGCTTTGTGTGCTTTCTCTGCTGTGGAAACCTGAATGGGTAACGATGTATGTAAACAGACTCGTTGCGTCGGGACTATAAATAGGAAAAGAACACTTAATACCGTGGGTGTAGAACTGTACTGTCATGTATATGAATCATGATTTATAGCTAAGCCACGTAATAGTTACAGAAGCTATATAATTAGAAATGGGAGTGGTATAGATATAGGGGAGGGTGCTCTTTCCTTTCCTCGTTTGAAGCTTACTTCAGTGATGTGTTGGTATTACATGGTCTATGGTAATTCTCATAATGAGGGGGAAGAAAATAGACTTTCTCGAAAACTGGCCGTCGAATTTCATTGAAACTCTCCATAGACTCAAATTTCATAGTAAACCTTATACCGCTCTGTCTGTTTGTTTGTCTGTCTGCCTATCTCTTTTGCTCTTGCTCTCTCTCTCTCTCTCCTCTGTCTGTCTATCCCCTCAAGTTTTCTGTCTATCTATCCCCTCTATTTGGCTGCCTGTCTACCTATCTCTCTGTCTCTCTCTCTTACACACACACACACACCTACACACAAAGGTTCCTATTCCACATGCCCGTAAATAAAACGAATGTAATGTTGCACTCGGTAGGCCTTATCTTATGTTATTTCTTATCTCCTCCAACGAACCCTTGCCACGGAAGGCCTCCCAAATTCTATACATGCACACATACATTCATAACTACGGGAAAATGATATCAACGATAACGGATGTCGTGTCATGTTCACCAGCTAAATGTTAACTCTTTTTCTCTCCAAGGCAGCCGCTGCTTAGCCAGCATCCTCTTGTCAGTCTGAAGTAAATTTGTAGAGGATTTCCCTAGGAAATTGGTAGGATGACTGTAGGGGCGGGCTAGCGACATTAGACTGATGACACCGCACTGTCATAACCAGCTAGAGTATCGTAGGAATGATGGCATTACTACGTGCAAATTTGACGTCAATCCTACGCGTTGTAAGCGGGCGGTTGGTGGGCACTTTGGTAGGGTCTCTTTCTGTCCTGTCATTGTGTTATACTTCCTATTGTCTTGGTTCTTCCTAGCACACCGTCAACATTATCGTGTAGATGTGATTTCTTCTAACTCAAACTCAAACCACGCGTCGTATTGCTGGCTGGATGGGATTTTCATTTAAAGCAAAATCTATTTTGAGTTGCTCTTCTTTACTGCTGTTTCAGGGATGATGATGTGGGTATTGTCATAATTGTTTCTTAATGTGGCAGTGATTTAAAAATTTGATGACAGATCGCGTTGTGTAACGGTGACCGATCACGGCCTTAGTTCTTGTTTGTTCCATTTCCACTTTTTGCACAACTGGGAAGTTCAACGTTTGCTGTTTCAGTTACTATGATAAGGAGTTAGAATAAATCGTAACTGTGAAAGAGCTTGACAAATGCCACAATGCATTTTAAACAAGGGTCAGAGTGCGCTTTTGCTATACCTCTTCTACACACTATAAATCTCCAATTTTTCAGAAAATGGAGATAGAACAAACAAGAACCTAAGGTCACGAGACTGCTGCTGATTTTGAGAACCCTTGTCAAGAGCTTGTGGGAAAGCTTAAGGATAATGCCCTCTGTCAGAGCCAGTGGACCCGTGGTGGCGAGCGTGAAATGTTGGTTCTGGCTATTGCAAGGGGATACCTGAATAGCACATATTGGAGATAAGCAAAACGGGGAAACGTATTGTATTCTAGCCATTGTCTTAAGTGCTGTGGGGTAGTAATAGTCTGAGCCTTTAGAGAAAGAAAGAGGAGAATATTTGAAGGGTTGCGTGACAAAACGCATTATATACAAAAACTGCAAACTGAGAAAAATGAGGTTTTTCAAAAGGCACTTTACGCTTCAAAGTTGGACATTTCATTGTGATTACATTTGAAATAGTCATCAAGAACATTTCAAAACTGAAATGTATGAAAATAAAAGTGAACGCTACAGAAATGTCATAAATGGCGTAGGAGGAGCAAGCATTTTTTCGTCGGTTTTATGCTGACCACAGTTTCATGGTTGTGTATGTCACAATATTTTTATCATTTTGCTCTGCCTCCTTGTGTCTTTACATCTGTCTGTCTGTCTGTCTATCTGTCTGTTTCCCTCCCCCCCTACCCCCACTTTCTGTTTCTGTCTTTTCTCTCCCCCTCTCTCTCTCTTACTGTCAATTTGGTGTATCAGTAAAATAAAAATTGAATCAACCGAAGACAAAATCGGATCGTGGAAATGGATCACGAAAAGTTTACTGCGGTAGAGTACATGTTGTTGTTTTTTTCCCCACTTAATTGTTACGTTTGTATTCTACTTTCTTCTGCTAGAGGAAACGGCTAATAGGCTCATGGGAGGTGTCTCCGCTGGATGGAAGCTGCAGCATGATAACACCACAGCAATAATGACTTGTCGTCTTTAAACACAGTTCCTTTGTAGCCACAAGTTATTCTAATAACTCGAGAAGTTTTATAATCCTGACCTTATGCCACTATTTAGGTATTTCAAAAAACTTCCAGCAGGAAAATAATGCCAAAGACACCGCTGACGTCAAACAGAGAGAAATCAATGTAGTTCAAACGAGGTTTGATTTTCAACATGATAAACCGTTGTTGTTTCATGTCTATTTGCTAACAGAAGTCCATACAATCCATGCTAAACATAAACACATTATTATTAAATCCACATTACCCAAACTTGTAAGCCCAAGAAAAATTCCACCCATCTCTCCAGTTTGAATGGAATAGTCCGCCCATGATATTAGAACCTCCAAGATACATTACGGTACACTGCGTCTGGGAAAGTCTCAGGGACAATGACTTGTTATCTTCAACGTCAGCTGTTTTGTGTAAATAATTTCCGAGAAAAGGGAAAACCGGCCACTGTGTTTCAAAGGAGCCTGGAGTAGAAGGGTCTGTGTCTACCAAGTCTCAATGATGACTTGAGGCTGTAGATCATTAGTCACGTTATGATGTTTTCTTGTGTTCGATGTGCGATAATTTCGGTTGTGACTTTAATTATTCTAAGAGGCTTAGTTGTTGGACAACCGACCATACCCGAAGCCTCTTTCTGGACTTTGGAGCCTCGTTGTGATACTGATGCTATCTTGGCTTCACTTCATCTTCTTCAACAGGAAATGGAAAGTTTACGGTCAGAGGACCGCAAGAGGAGAGACGAGGTAACATTCCTATTTTTTTAATGGCTGTCCCAGTCAGTATCTTTATGGAAATCGAACGCTTAGGGTTGGTGTTATGTTTGCACATAGGAATGATATCGTTTCTGTGTAGATCAGAAGGTTACGACGTCCCGCCGACGTCAGTTTGATGTAGGAAACCCGCCCCTGCAATAATCCTACCACTCCTAGGGAAATCTACATCAGATAGTCTTAACGATGCTGGCTGGGGGTGTGTACAGGCTTTAAACCTGTCCATCTGTCAATGAAATGTACCGGTATTTTCAAACTTTCATTCATTGAATGTGAGGACTACGGTATTTTATGAATAAATAACTGTTAAATTTCCTAACGCAAGTAACTTTAGGATTAATCATCATACTATAATGCAGCCAGAGAGTGAATATGTGAACACCTAAAACTTCGTGGCTTTGATACATTTGTGTACTGCCTAAATTTTTTTTTACAGATAATTTACTTGGACACGTTCGTTTTTGGACAAAATCCAGACTTGAAGAATTAAGCATATACTCAAGATTTTTTAGCTGCAAAAAAAAAAAAGAGATGTATTTTCGTAGAATAGAATAGAAAAGTATGACCGGAAATTTCGTTGTGTCTATGTGACCACCATTGTGCGAACTGCACTTGGCTAATCAGTGTTAAATTTCTCAACACAAGTCACTTCAGTATTATGTTATCATTTTCAAGCCGTTAAAAATCGGTAGCATCGTCTGTGCTAACAAAATTTATATTCCTAATATAGATGCTTATAAATATTGTTATATAAAATCTTTATGGTAGTGGAATGTCGTCATGTCTAAGCATCATCGCTCAGCATGTCTCTTTGATCACACGCTCACGAATAACTACAGAGGCTACAGAAGCGTCACGAATTGCGGGCTACTGAAGAATAACGTTCCTTAAGGATCTGAGGGCGCGTTCAGTTAAATATGAACTGGGCATCTCATTACTGCAAACAGTTATCATTGTATTTTACTTTCCAGGAACCTCCAGGTTTCGTAGTGTCTGTAAAAGAAATAATTTATTTTAATAAAATCACACACGCACAGAAGCTTAGCATGGCCGCAAACAAAAATAATCATAATTCATATACACTCATATTTACACTTAATTATAACATAAAATAGCACTATATACTTGAGCCCACACACAACAAAGGAAATGAAGAAAACAAGAGTATAAAGTATACATTTCCTATAACTAATAAAAAATATGAAAATTTGGACACCGCTACACAGTCAGGGACATCGATGTTGGTGATTTTTACTTCCTCCCCTTCCTCTTTGTACTCTTTTTATACACGTGGTTTCACCCCCCCCCCCCCCCCCAACGAGATGTATACTTGACTTTTTATGCAACCTTACAATTTGTTTTTAAAAAAAATTAAATCCAACTCTTTACTTTAAGACTGTAGCTGAACACCGTAATACGTCTCACATAACCCCCCCCCCCCAAATTGACTTTTTCATAGGGGCATATACCCCCCCCCCCCCCCCGCAACGTACGAAAACTCCAAGTTCTATGCATGGGCCTTAAATTTCCAGGAAACATTATAAATACATTCATTATAAATACATTTCCCTGCCAGAACAAGAAATAATAAAACAAGTAAAGTGAGGTGTAAATGCCAAGGGCAGCGAACCTCCTAAAATAAAGACCTCAAATCATTAAATACATTCATGGCTTACTTCTGAGCATTTAGGTAAAAATAATGAACTAATTGTTATTTATAGCACTGACACAATATAGCGACCTCAGTTCTTGTTTGTTCTATCTCCATTTTCTGAAAAATTGGAGGTATTTTTGTATATTGATGAAATGTAACAAATGCATTTTGACACTTATTGTTTAATATGCGTTGTGGCACTTATTAAACTGTTTCACGGTTCCGATTTATTTTAACTCCATATCATGATACTAAAGCAGCAAACGTTTAACGTCGAATTTCTCAGGTGTGCAAAAAGTGGACGGAGTAGGAACAAACAAGAACTAAGGCCACGATATATAGAAGACATATTGTTGTTTCTTCTATAGCTGATCGCCCTGGCAGACAAGAACAGACAAGCAACAGTTGTACTGGCACAGCTGGTGGACACCCTACATTTGCTGGTCACCCGGATGGCAGCGAGGTATCCCTGCCAATGTGAAGCTTGAGAAAATGATGATTCGATCCTTATCAAGGACAGCTAGTGGTAGTCTCACGGTGTCTTTTTCCCCGAATCTGACAGAGATAGGGAGCTGTTCAGAGTGCAGCAGACTTGACATTACTCATAAATTGGTTGACAACATGTTCACTGTATATGAATGGCGGATATATTACGAAACCAATGAAGCTTAAGGTTCAGGGGCCTTAATTCCGAAGGGGCCCTGAAGAAACGTTTTTTAATGAGTGAAGTTTGGATATTGCCCTATTTTGTTCATGGTTACGAAGGGGCCCCATAATAGTTCAAGCTTCAGGGGCCCCAAAATGTAGGTCCACCACTGTTGTATAGCTTAAATCTTAGGTACATCTCAATATTATGATAATGCTGTCGTTTCAGCCGAGCAAGTAGACCACACAAAAAGCGCGTAAATGATCCATTCAAGTGGTCTTAGTTGCCTGAAAGGGTGGCAGTGGTGTGAGACGATGTTTGTTGCTGGGTGGCTAGAGTATGGCTTCTATGTCGTGAACAGGTTAAATACTCATGTCCATCACTGAAATTCTCATTTGCGGTACCGTTAACTATAGCAGCGTCCCACCTAGTTGACATATTTTAACAACCATAAAAGAAAATGCTTTAAAAGACTGGACTCTCCTTCTAAAATGTTCTTTCGCGGGAAACATCTTTTCTTTTTATTTGAACTATGTGACTGCAGACATCTAGGTGTTGTTTTAGCCTCGAAGAAAGGAAATATGTATACAGTGTAACATTCAACAATTAGATACCACAAAAATTAATGTGAAACTTAAATGTCAGAAATTGGTAACAACTCATATTAAACAAAGTGTGTGGTTCATCTTTCTGCTTGATATGATGTAAACATCTCTCCTCGTCATTCTCCTGATATCCATGAAATAAAAAAGTTCAACAAATTTCTTTAATTTTCTTAAAATCTGTGAAATGAAAGGATTGTCGAAACGTCGGAATCTGTCCACATCGAGACATGTCCATTTTTATCATCCTGTTTCCTAGTACACAAATGACATTGCTCAGCATGATGTGAGGGGGGACATAATAAATAACATCGCGCAATCCGTCAAATCGTCCTAAGCATTTACTGACTTACCTCACTTAATTAACTAGGATTTTTTTTTTTTTTTAAAGTGGGTGTGTTTTTTTCGTAGGACTACGTCTATCAGGGTGTGTGAGGAGTTAAGGTAATACTGCCTCATCCGCCCGTCC
The DNA here is from genome assembly GCA_963931925.1 of Onchidella celtica. Taxonomy (NCBI): domain Eukaryota; kingdom Metazoa; phylum Mollusca; class Gastropoda; order Systellommatophora; family Onchidiidae; genus Onchidella; species Onchidella celtica. The sequence continues at coordinate 45,747,138 of OZ007575.1, read as the reverse complement.
CGGCTCAAACTGATTCTCTTTAACGATAACACTACCACCACAATGTCTCCTCTTACTTCCCTCCCAGCCAGCAAACCCTACCGAAATATGACGCATTGGAATGATATTGAGTTTGCACATAGAAACGATGGCATCGTTCCTACGTAGATCCTTTGGTTACTATATCGAGCCGATGTCGGTTTGATGTAGGGAATCCGACCCTCCGGTGATCCGACCAACCCCACGGAAATCTTATACAAATTTGTACGTCGGCTTGGTGTTGGAATACTGGGTGAGCAATTAATTGCTTTGGTGCATTTCAGAATAACACATTTTCTTAGTGTACAGAAAAGAGAAACAAAAGCCGGTGTATGACACTAATCCTACGGAAATTTACGTCAAATTGACACAGTGACGTCGGCTGAATAATATCTCTTCCGTCCATCCTGCCTCAAAGGGATTCTTTTTAACGATGTGACGACCAACACAATTGCTGTTCTTCCTAACGGTACGTCCCTTTCTCTTTCATCATAGATAATTGTTTCTCATAAAGAAAAATTAAGTCTTCAACACCTGTCGCCTTCAATATCAATATTTTTCATTATCTTTAAGCACAAACGTTTTTTTTTGTTTTTTTTTGCATTCTGCTCTACTGCACAGCATGTTAATTTATGTTTCCAATAATTTCTCGAGTAATTACTCTTTGTTCACTTCGAGAGACAGACTGCTTGTAAACAGGCATGGTGCACCACGACACGCAAAATTGGCGAATGTCCATGCAAATAGATAATTATATATATTTTTGCTGTTGTAGACATATACACGCATTCACGACGACACAAGAAAAATTATATATAATATACTAGGTATTGGGAAAAAAGATTGTAAAATCCATTTTCCCTCGAGCGTTCACCTTTCACACGGTCATTGTCCATCCACTGCAGGACATAGCCCGCTGACAATGACTTCTATTCCTTTCTGTCATCCTGCCACCTTCTTCCTGGTCATCCTCATTTTTGTTTTCGCGTCCGTTGTTGCCGATCTATTGTCATTCATCCCTCCCACGTGTCAGGCCCAGTTCTACCTTGTTTCACCCACTCACACATTGAAACGTAAATTTCAAGCAGTACAATATCTTACCTTCCATTGTCTGTACATTCAAAGCCATTGTTTTGGGGGTAATCTATATATATATTTGGACAACTTGGAGCGGTCCTTCCCTATGCATAGAAAAACGGCTAAACGTAGAAAGTTCAAACTTTCTGTGCTCATTAGTTAAAAAATCTACTAGGTTTTTACACATTCATTTTGAAGATATAATGTGTGGAAATGTACAAACTGAATTTATGAAGTCATTTGTTTTGTTACCAGTTCCAATCATCTTTTTAAAACACCATTTTCAACATAATTTGTGGACTTGAGATTTTTCGTTGCAACCACTCAACACTCAGACTTCAAATTTTATATGGTACATCAGAATGGATGTAAGGGTGCACAGTTTTTAATAGAAGTCTCAAATCAGTGTTGTTGTTTTTATTGGAAATTTATTGTTTCGCCATGATTTAGATCTATTTCGAGTCATGGTTCGCCATTTTAAGGTTTCGTTATCATTTCCTGCGATATGTTCACTATCAAACACTCTAACCCGTGCGCAAATCATGCTGTTGTACGGGATGCGTAGTGTGTCAACTCACAAAGGCAGAGCAGTAAGACTTATTTAAAAACAAACGAACAAAAATAAAAATAATAAACAAATAGGAACAGGCAAGATGAAGCAGGTCCATAATAATCACCCAGAACTGAAACCAATATTCAGACCGATTTATCCCGGGCAGGGCCGGGGACCTCAGCTAGTATTATAATATAAGAGCAATGTCCAGTAGAGAGGGATGGAAAGTGTTTGTTGGTGGCCTATACCCTGATCCAGGGTGAGAAAGGCAATGATGATGATGAATGTCGAGTAAATAGAGAGACTTCACATAGATATACTATCAAATCACACTTTAATTCAATCCAATACTGAATACAATAAACATGCATGGAAGCAAACAAAAAAAGTGTGTAAATAAAGATTTATACAGTGTTAAAATAAAAAGTGGTTTATATAAAAATTTTAAGTGAAACAAGGACAGCTGTTAGTGTTAAGAGTAACTTTTCTCATTATACAACTCCAAATCGAAAAAGGATACACACAAAATAAAGATCATTCACTGCAATTTGAAAGTTCTCATCTGCAGCAGACAAATCTATTCTTAAACAGGGCCAACTTGATAGCGATAGCAGAGTAGGTTAAAGGAGACAAAACTTCCACTGATTTACCATCCTGACAGTAAACACCAGAAACATCCGTAGGATTGACATCAAGTTTGCGCAAAGGAAGTATATCGTCCCTTCGTAGATTCACTGATCACGACATCACACAGATGTCGGTTTGATGTAATAGACCCGTCCCTGTGGTAATATTATTATCCCTAAGGAAATCCCATACAAGTCTACATCAGCCTGACCTAGGGATGCTGTCTGGGCAATTGATTTGGTGCATTTCAGATAAACACATCTTCTTAATGTACAGAAAAGAGAAACAAAAGTTTGTTTATCACTTACTCTTGGTAATTTTGCAAGCTGTAGATTTACACCAGTGAGAGTAAAGGGGGGATGTCACTCTCTCAACAACTTTTTTTTCTTCTTCCCTAGCAAGTGATGGCAAAATTGGGTTGTGTATGGTGAGATTTCCTTCCAATCAATCAAAATTTCTGAGTTTGAAACACATGCCCTGCCACATCCCCAGGTCAATCTGACATAGATTATATATAGAATTTTGTAGGACAGGTAGGATTACCGTAGAAACAGATTCCTTTCATCAAACCGAAGCCGATGCCTTATCATGACCAGCACATCTATATCATACGAATGATTTCATTCCTATGAGCACATCTGACCTCAATCCTATATCTCGGATTTCCACAGGGTTGCTGGTTGAATGTTAACGTATAATGCTTTTGTTTTGTATCACAAACAGATTTCAGTATATGAAGCATAGTACAATGCAAAATGTTTCATTGAATGGAGACAAAAACAGCCACTGAGGACACGTGAAAAAAAAAGCAAGATTTGTGTCTTAATTATGTCTCAATACAAAAGTCAGTTACGCTAAAAGTAAAAGTTTTGGATATATACAAGGTAAAGTAAATAGTTATGAATTCTCATGGAATGTGATTGAGATCTGTTAATAAGTTAAAACCCTGCCCTGTAACAATGAGCTAATACTTGGAAACAGCAGGTTTGTTCATTGGTAGCGACACAAAAAAAATAAATGAAAAAACACTAAGAGTATGGTAATGGCAACACAGCTAAAAATGTGTATCAAAAGTTATACACTGCAATTAAAACTTCTTTCATTACCAAATTTCTCTGCCAAATCAGACACAAGAACAGAAAGGAAGTATTGAAAAGAGAAAAAATAGGTCACACCAAAAATTGTTGAGTGTAATAAAAACTGCACGTTCCAATTCAGTAATTGAAATTTTGACAATAGAAATCAAATTGTTAAACAAATGATATGAAAGAAAACAAAAAGCAAACCTATGACAAATATTTAAGTCCCATGCATTGTGAATTAGATCAGAATGAGCACAAAATAAACTCACAAACACATACATGTACTACAAAATAACCCCACAAACACATTAAGTGTAACCTCTTGCAGACATTGACAAGACAAGTCAGAGCTAGATAGAGCCTTCACATTATCTAAATACCAGTTCACTCAAAGTGTCAAAGACTACCATGAAATCTCAAAGACTTGGATGAAAGAAGAGAATACATTTGAAAGGCTTTCTTTTTTCATCAATCTCAGGAGAAAATTCAAACAAAAGTGTTCCAAATTGCAGAATAATAATATCTGTGAAATATTGCAGAGATATTCCCAGGTCGTTCTATTGCACACCTGGCCAAAGTTAGCAATTTTACTAGACAATTTTGCAAATATTTTCCAACAACTACAAATAATTGAATAGACAGAAGCCTGGGAGGTAACAAAACATGAAATAACTAAATAAATTTCAAGCTGAGTTTTCAAGAACAAGTTACACATTAACTGCTTTGCAAGAGATCTTGTATTCTTCATAGCATACTATGTCATGTTTCTTCTAATGAGGTTATCAGGTCAGGAAAAAAAAAAAGAAATTGTCTTAATCATTTCAAAAGTAGAGAATTATACTTAAGAGAATTACTATCAAGATCTTATTCACAACTGATACCTTTGCAAGTGATTTCAGCTGCATTGTTATGATAATGCTCTTGTCTGCTAACAAAGGCAGGTACATGTATAAAAATAAAGGTATTGCTAAGTTTGTCACCAACTTGAGATTTAACATTTCTAGGGAAACATGATATCAAACCACATTACATTGATGATCGCAATTTTACGGAAGTCAGATGCTGTATTTTATCAAATAGTGTAGGTGTAAGGCGCTGTTGAAACACAGCAGTATACCTGGAAATAGAGACAATGTCATCTTTACAGGTCAGTGTACTGAAAAAGAAGAGTACTTGGTAACTTGTACACAGAACACATCACAAATGAAGAAGTGCGTTAAGCCATCACCCAGCATGTGCATCCCTATGAAGACCTTCTGAGCATTGCGAAGAAAAGAAAGCTGAAATGGTATGGACGTGACAAGAGCCAGTGGACTATAAAAGATCATCCCCCAGGGTCCAGTTCAGGGAAGAAGGAGATGGGGCAGACAAAGAAAGAAATAGACGGACAATATTACTGAACGGACAGGGGAAAACTTTGCCATGACCCAGGCCCTTGCCCATGACAGCCAGAGGTGGAGACAGTTGGTACAATGTTCACTAGTGCAGCATTCCCATGACTCCGGAAGGAATTAAGGGATCTATACTGTACTGAAAAAATGTTTAGTATTGTGAACATAAAGTTTGCATTCCATTAATCCATGCAGAAATGAAGTTTAATAAGTATCACTTGCATGCAAATGTATAATGCCATGGTGGCTTGTATTTTGATAAAGCTCTGCAATGAAATTAAACATTTAAAGATTGCACTGCCAGTATGCCTTACATCTGAAGTGCAGTGCATACAATATAAGTATAAGAGATGATAGCTCTGCAGCTTGTCATTTTGTAAAACATTGCTAGTTGTCATATTCATCATGGGAAGGGCTTTGCATCACAGTTCCCTAAAACCGTAGTAATCGGTTTTGGTTACTTTTCAGGAGAAACAAGAAACTTTTATCTGAGCCCAACTGGTCCAGCTGCAACAATTTTTTGAGAGTTTGCTATATGATTATTTTCCGCTTAGGTGTCCATAACCAAGCTCATTCAATGCAACTTTGAATGTGTTTGAAAATATATGAAGATCGATTTTGTGAATTTTTGACATACTACAGTCTCAGAAAACGGTGATGATTTTATACAAATGTATTATGTGTACTTAATATGAATGATTGGTCATTCTTGAGCAAATTTTACAATGCAGTTCATAGTCATATCAAAAACTTAAGTAATACTTCATTACACAAACATCAAATTACATCCAAAACACTATCACATTCCATCATATAATGCAGAAAGAGAAATATGTGAGCTAAGCATAATAAAATCACAAAATGGTTATAAAAATATTGTGTATAATATATGGTTTATAGGGGTTTCTTTGATATGAACAAAGATAAAAATCACAGGTAAAGGTTCTGATTTGTCTGTTACAATACTAAAACTTTGTGCCCCAAGAAGAAATGGCAGTAAAAATGGAATAATCAATTAAAATGTGATTCAAAATGCAGTAAACATTATTAATATATTAATAAATCAAGTGTGATCAGTAAGCTGTTCATGTGGTAGAAATAGAACACAACTAAGAAATTTCAACAGAAGAGTATATAACATGACATGATTGTGTCTGCAGGTGGTGGTGGTAGACAGTTCTTCCAGAAAATGTTAATTTCACCCTGTATATGTGGTAAAAAATGAGAAAGAAATGTTATGAATTTACTTCCATTATGAACTCTCAATGAAGTACTTGTATCTCTATTTAACTGAAGATAGAATTATACAAGCGAGTCATGGACACTAACAGCAGACCTAAGAAGAAGGTACAAGCAGTAGAGATGAGATGCTTCAGAAGAGTACTGGGCATCTCGTACACAGAACACATTACAAATGAAGAAAAGTGTGCAAAGCCATCACCCACGATGTGCATCACTGTAAAGACCTTCAAGGCACAATATGGCCGTTATCGTCCCAAACACCGCTAAACCCAAACTCAAACTCAATGAAGACCTTATGAGCACAGGGACAAAGAGAAAGCTGAAATGGTATGGACATGTGACAAGAGCCAGTGGACTATCAAAGACCATCCTCCAAGGTACAGTTCAGCGAACGAAGAAACATGGAAGATAAAAAGAGATGAACGGACAATATTGCTGAATGGACAGGGTAAAACTTTGCCACACCCCAGGCCCTTGCCCATGACTGCTAGAGGTAAAGACAGTTGGTGTAATGCTCACTAATGCAGCTCCCCCAAAACTCTGGAAGGAACTGAGGGATCCATGATTCATGAGAGAAGAAATATGATAAAATATGATGACGATGAACATGGCAGAGTTTATTGACTCTGATTTGAATTGGTATAAAATACATGATCTGGAGTTCAAGAAATCTTACATAATGCTTCCCTGCCAATGCTGTAAATTATATATTTTTAAATAAAACAAATCATCTCTAATATTCAATAACTCTGGAAGGCAATTGTTTTGCTGCTATAATCAGTATGTTAAATCCGAAATTACATTACTGCCTTACAAAAATATCTTAACCAAATTTCAAAAGTAAAACAATCTAAACTCATGTATATTCAAATAACTATAATTAAAATATTAGTAGAATACATGTTTAATGTTTTCCATGATCCATATAATACTTCACAAATTCTAGACCTTTGAACACAAAAGGCTTTTTCATTAGGCCACCTACTGTAACCAAACTTTGCATGTAGGTTTCAAAAACTGCAGAGATTGCATCAAAGTTTGGATTTTTTTTATTGCTTTTGTTTTTCAATGTTTTTGAGTTTGCTTGATGTCAGTGACTGCTCGCCTCAGATCCCTTTTTTTCACGAGCACATGACAGATGATATGAACACTTGCTGTCGTATGTAGGTCACTACTGTCAGCTGATTTAAACTATTCACCGTGCTCGCCGCTAAAATTAGAACACAGGAGTGTCTCAGGGAATACCATGTAGAGATTGTAGAAAGAGATGGGCAGGCAGTAATTGGGGGATCTGCTGTGTGCGCCTTTTAAACTTGTGAGATATAAAGTGTGCATGATATTACTGATCCTTAAAACAGAACACAATTTCATTACACTATCCCAGCTAACAAGCCGGCGGGAATCCACTACCTAAGATTGATGTCAAGTTTGCACACAGTAGTGACATCCCTCCTACGCAGATCCGCTGATTACGACATTGCACCAATGTCGGTCTGATGTAAGGAACCAACCCTTATGGAATCCTACCAATCCTACAAAAAAACTACGTTGGATTGACTTAGGGTTGATGGTTGTGAATGCCATTGATCTATATGTTGTACAGTGAAATGAATTCCTTACAAATGCGTAATAACCTTGCATGCAAAAGATGTTACAAAAATTACATCTGTTTGGTGAACTAAGCTAGTGCTTCAGTACCCATGGCATATGGTATCACTATGTACACTGTACATGATGCAGCTTGCATGTAACATTAATTAATCAATGTTCTAACATTCAGTATTGTGAACTAATACTATCAGAACTCATAACATATTGCCAGGGATTCTCTCTTGATTGGTAAATATCTTGTATTTGTATTTTGTATACTTCTTTAATCTCATTTGGGAAATTTGCCTTAGTGTCATTGCAGCCCAGTTACAACTGGAGCAGACATGTTGTCACCACAGTGCAGTGCTAGCCATTTGTTTTTTTGGGGAGTGGGGGGTGTGAGGCGGGGGGGGAGTGGTAGGGATAAATTTTATTTAATTTTGCCCAGCCAGCAGCCTGTTCCGCCTGCTCTTCTTGATTTCCAACTGCCAAGGTGTCTTTAACATCCACAACCTGCGCACGAACCCTCCGAGTTTTTTCGTCCTTATATATCCAAGAAGATTAGGTGTTCAGTCTTACCTACCATAGGATCAGTGACAGAAAAATACGAGAAAAATTCCAAAATTCCAACATGCCTGCACTGACCTTACACTGCTTGTTCAACCGAACTGTCATACATACACAGCAAGGTCTTGTGATAATCATTATTTTGAAAATGAAAATCCACAAAACATTGCAATGTGAGAGACATTTCATGTGAACTCACAAAATCTCAACAATAACTGAAGTGTCTGAATTCTCCTTTAGTTGAGTCAGTTAATTTAAGGGTACTCGTCTTGACATCATGCTCAGGGGCCTTAACCACAATAATAATTAACTTTCATTGTAATTTCTGAGTGACATCCTCAGAAATAAAGTTGTGAATTTTATTATTTGCTCATTTTATAAATAAAATTATGACAAATTAGTTCCACGTCATGATGCTTTTAACTGATTGGTAAAAGTAAAAGGTAAAATTTCAATATGGTAATATCCCAGTAAGTCACTGTACAATATATCTCGTTACTAGTGCATCCAATATGGTCTAAATTGTCTCCAATAAAGTTTTTAATTAAAAGGAGTTTCATATATCATAATATTTGTAATAATGTATATAATAAAAAATGGAGAAGTTGTGTAAAAAGTAAACATCTGTACTTGTTTACCATTAGATATTAAAATACAAAATTTTTGTGCGTTTTTCCTCATGTCTTCCACTATCATGACTTTAAAAGCTCCAGTCATATCTTGTAAACATACAATGATGTCTGGAATCACAACAGGTTCATCTGTGAATACATATGTATATACTCTAATTCTAACCATCAACATCTGCATAGTTTGAACATAGTCCATGAGATGAGACAATTGCATGGAAACAGCATGGAATGTTTGTGTGATCAAACCTTTTTGATATAAAAACAAGTGTAAAACAGTATAAAACAAAACTACAGTCATGCAGTCAGTACTAAGATATCCACTGAAATAAGAAAGAAAAGACATAATCATCAATCAGTCACGGCACACACAATTCAGTCTACAGAAATGATACTACTGAAATCACACAACAAGGAACGTTCATTTTTCACTCAGAACCGCATGGGTGCATAAGAAAGCAATTGATTCAAACGAAAACCCAGTTACAGAATAAGTAAAAATACATTGGAAAAAAAAAAGATTTATGGCAATCTTTATGGAATTACTCCAAAATACGGTATATTCATTTTGAAATGTAAGTCAAGGTACAAAGTTAGAATGACAAACGTAAATTATTCCTGTTTAGGCAATCCTGATCAACCTCATGAGTGCATTGGTATCTGGCAGGTAATAGAAGCACAAGCCAAGTGTAGGTAGTGATTAAACAGCCCATGATCAACTGACTCTGGACACAGAAAGTAAGGTCGGACTGTAGTTTGGCTGCAGTTTTCCCAACACATATCTTAAATCATTCGCTACAGGAAGCCAAATTCAGATACTGATTTTCCAACACTAACATCTAATCCAACTTTTTAAAACATCGAATCCTGTCCTGGTTCATTCATTTACCTTCATTTTGATGTATAATACATTATGGTCTTGTGTTTATAATGAGTTAGAGAAAAACCATCTTTGAACCATCCCTAAATTTCAAACTGGATAGTGTTGAGAGTTCCGTCCACACCCACAAAAGATACTGAAGGGAATGAGTAAGTATTTCTTCCAAGAAAAGTCATGGCCTCTGATTTTTTACCATCAGGTGGGTCTAACCTGGGTCAAATGGCAGGAGATGAGAGAATTTCTTTGACTTGGAAGGCTGATAAAAATTAGCATACAAAAAGATAAAAAACCAGCCATTAGCAGTTAGTAATTTGACTATGGCATGAAACACTGCATACAGAGCAGAAACTTTGCTTATCGCTCACTGGTTCCTACTACACGGACTGCCATCCACTTTCTGTGGCAGATAATCCGTCAAAACTGTTCTCTGAGTTTAAAACTAGTTACTGCTCCCAGAAGTATTGTGAAAAAAATTAAGTCACATCCATAGCTGAATCTAAAAGAAAACTTATATATTTCCAAAATATTAATACTGTACATAAAAATGCTTCTTTTCTGACTAAAATATGAAAATAAATTACATGAACTTATGTAAATGTATTTGAAAATATTTCTTACCTCATTCTAATAATTAAACATAGTATGCCATATATCAGCCAGCAGTGTTTCTTTTGTTTTGATTATCGAGTTTGATTATGTTCAATTACAAGAATTTCAGTTTCTAAATCCAGACATTTCAAAAGTGAAAAAACCCTAGGACAACTTGAGAAAATCTCAATAATAGTAGCTGAACTTCTCACTGTTTTGCATAGACAAACTTATACAAAATATCCCTGATAATTTAATCTAACCGTTTGCTTTGCGGTTACGCCTGGTCAAATCACCATTGTCCAATACTCCATTGGTATAAGTTTTCACAGTCAAGACTTCCTTATTGTTGTTGTGGGAAGCTACAGTGGTGCTGTCTTCAACCTTCTTGTGTCTGGCTTGTCTGTGGTAGGTCTGGTAGTAGAAGTTTGAGAAGAGAATGATGTGTGACACCACGTATGCCATGAGAATATATCCATATTCCACGGGATAACCACAGTTACGATAAACCGCATAAGCTGTCTTGAACAATACCATCCAGAACTGAATCTGTTAAAAATAGAAAAAGAAATTACTGGTATATGGATATATTTACATTGGTGACCTATCAATAAAAGAGGTGGCTGAAACTGCAATAGACACAAGTTGGTGGGAACCTAAACTCTCCTTTAATTTTGTGCAACTGCAAACAAAATTAATGTGATTTGGGTGGGATACTGAAACTATGCATTGTCCCCAGTACTATAAACCTTTGCCAGATGGCAATTTGCATTTACCATGACGGAAACTTTTGTTATATAGCTATTAAATCCCAACTGAGGAATGGCGCAGGTTCAAAATTCAAAACTCTTTCTCTCAGTAAAGATTTAAACAACAAACCCGAGCTAACATGAAAACAAGAGATACGCATATAATTATTCTTAGTATAGGCTGTTGGGAAACAAATGTAAAGAAATAAACAACATGTTATTCACAGAGCAGAGGAACATTTCTTGCCTTCATCAGAATAAGAAAGAAAATAACCAGAAGTATTCAAAAGTGAAAAAGTTTCAAAATTCTCTACCCTCTCTTCTTGCTTCTGCTTTCACAGCAGCAGTTCTGTAAGAATTTATCATTCATGATACATTCAATGTTTTTCAATACATACAACTACAACAATCTCTGTTCTGTGATTTTTCACTAGTAGAGGACAAACTACACGTAGCTGAATCTAACACCGTAATTTTACATTCTAAAAATTATCATAAGGTTAATTGGCTTCTAAACGTGAAAAACAGGTCTTGTCTTGAAGAAAAGAAACAATTAAAGTCCAACCGTGCACTGCATACAATATCACATTTTCTGAAACTGTTCCATTTCACATGTTCTTTGGAAGGAAATTAATGGTAAATGCATTCAAACAATTTCAGATCGAATTTGTGATGCGACAGCAAAGAATCTGCAATATGTCACAGCACTTCAAGTTGACAATATTAAACAAACTGGTGGTTGGGGCACAAATACAGTTTTTGATTTTTCCTAAGTTAGATCATTGTGGAATTGGACTGGACATGTGTGAAGGATAAAAGATAACAGTCAGACAAAATGCTGCAATGAATGGCAAACCAAGTACAGTGCACTCTCCCAATTACGACATCTCCGAATAACGACATTCTCCCGATAACGACATTGACCCCCGGTCCCGATTTTTTTACTATATGTTATTAGTAATAAAACTCTCTAAATAGCGACATACTTTTTAGACCACTCTCCGGATAACGACATTGAGTTAGCAATAATCGGCTGTGACTTTGCTAGATACAAAAATAAAAATAGCTAAAATATTGTTTCCGGTAGTTTCATTTCATTCTCTGAGCCAATAAAAACACTTCTTTTCCGACCAATGAAATGTCCTACCAGAGGCACCTCATAGCCAATGAGATCGCTTTGTTATCGGCCAATGAGATCGCTTTGTTATCGGCCAATGAAAACACACCTGTGTCTATTGTCGTCGGAACAAAAAGGGTGACGCGCATTAAATGAGTCAGTCATCACATCGCTGACCGCTGAATCGATTGTATTCACCCGAGAACAATAACGCACCCCAAGATAAATGCACATAAATGCTGCAGTCTATCTGGTATTTTTCTGGATCAGCACCAAGTTTTGATACATGCATGAGGGGAGGCATGTCTGAATAGTCTGTCTGAAGCTCTGGCATCTTTTGTGTCTGGAAATTGAACAAAAACCTGAATGCAGAATGTCACTCTTAACAGTGGGGTGAAATAAAGGAAAACTTTTGAATTATAATACATGTATGTACAAACAAACAAACAAAAAAAAACAAAACAACACACACAAACACTTCGTGTATTTTACATGTTTGGAAAGTCCGATCACTGATCACCCACTATGGTTGGTACGTTACATTCTAAGGGTCTAACCACACCCCTTTTTCCGCCATCTTGAAAATCTCCGAATAACGACATGTTCCCGATAACGACATGCACATCTGGTCCCGAGCCATGTCGTTATCGGGAGAGTGCACTGTACAGGAAGAAGAACAAGAGGGCGACCTAGAAGAAAATGGCAGGATGACATTAAACAGAGGGGGAACAACATGGATGAGGAAACATCAGACAGAAAAAGAATGGAAGTTATTGTCAGAGAGCTATGTCCTGCAGTGGATGGACACTACCTAGGTGAAATGTTAAAGGTGGAATACCATTATGACTGCTTTTGTTTTCTATTAACGGAATGGTAAAATTTTTATTCCAACCATTGGTTTGCTCAGTTTTTCTCAACTGCATCAGGTGAGACATATTACTGATTCTGTGCCCTCCCCTCACATTTATCAGATGCTTTCAAGGACAGTGTAATGTCAAGTTAGCACCTCAAAATTCTGTCCTTCATAACCCAATTTCTGCACTTACAAGTTGTAAAGATGTCATGTACTTCTTCCACCACAAGTAAGGTTGCATGGAAGGCCCAAGAGCTGCTAACAGGTAATACAGGTACATTAGAACATGGATTCCTGAGTTGATGGTTGCTGAGAAAAATGCTGTGGACAAAAAGGTACAAATGTTATAGGCTTCAAACTGTCAAGAATTCCATCTAAACTTAGAACACAACAATATCCATGCACAAAATTAGTTAATTGGAAGAAGAAAACTCAGTAAAACATTATGATTTGATCTGAAAAAAGTAAAGACTCAGTATAATAATTTACACCTCATTGCTAGGAAATCTGCATTATTGCCTAAATATTAAAAAAAAAAACACACACAAAAAATCTGTGGGGCCCTGAGAGGGCTTGAGCACAAAGTCAAAATGTGGCAAAGAAAGAAAAAGTTCTAATACGCAAAGCTTGCATTTGGAAGAAACAACAACTCAAAAAAACAAAAAAACAATCCAAAATACCATAAATTCCAAAAGAATTAAATATAGGAGAATTGTTACAGTTAATTGACTGTACCTGTAATTGTCTGCAGTGGTCATTTGCCCAAATCTTTAAAAAAATTGTCATTCCCCCAGAGGCAAAAGAAAAAAGGTGAGAAAGGAGATCTCATAATGTATAAAACATTTCTCTCATTGTTGTATTGAGCAGATGCATCAAAGTGAACAATTTCCAACATAATGTTGCATCATGTTCATCAATCTCATAAATCTTTGAAATGTTGTTGCAATGCCATAAACACATGGGAAAGAAGACACAAATTTTAAGTCTTACCTTCTCCTCCTCCAACAAATTTGACCCCCACCCACCACAAGAGAGGCATGGTTGTATGATGGTATACATGGAGGAAAGAGACTTGGTTATCTTTCTTGCGCACTACAAAGAACACCTGACGACAGAATATTTAAAAAGCACTCTATAAAAACTACAGGAAAACAATTTAGGGGGTTCGAATTAGAAGGGGTCTAAATGCCCCTTGACTGCTTTTCAGAAAGAAGTGAAAAACATTATTTCAGTATAAACCAATTGAATTTAATATTTTAATGATTTGTTCGAAGAGCTGATGTCAATATTACAAACGTTCACTAAATTTGATCTGATTATACTGAAATGATGTTTTTTGCTCCTTTCCTCAAAAGCAGTCAAAATAAAAATGGCAGGTAGATCCCTCAATTATTATATCTAAACAGTTGAAAACAGAGAGTTACAAAAATTATAACAAGTGATCAGTGCAATTTTGAGACACAAAAACCTCCTCAAATTTTGTTTTACTTTAGTGGCAATGCAGTCTAAAATTTTGAGCATGTTTTGAAGTAGCATTTTAGAGATCACACTGGATACAACATAATGTTAGTACAATGTTTATTGTTTCCCATTTAATAAACGTAGCTCTCACCAATCAACTTTGAGCCACAATCTATTCAATGTCTGAAATACACATTATTTATCTGAACATATCAGTATCTTTGAATCACTCACAGGATCCTGATTTCAGGAATTATATGCTCTACATAAATTGAAGACATTTAAAAATGACTAAGATATCATCATGAAGGTGAACATGCCACAATATGAGGCATATCAGCTTCTCACTGCCTGTCAAAACATATATCTTACCGTATCCATGAGTTCAATGATCTTGGAAAAATAGAACCACCAGCACACTTTGGCAAGCTGTTGATTGTAATTAGGAATTTATCTTTACATAACTGACATCAACTTGACTGATACATGACAGAGAATGAGTAAATGAAAGAAAAGAATGGAAAATAACAAATCTCTCCAAGAGCATTAAAAACTTTACTTTGAATTTCTGAAGAGATAATGACAAACATTGTCAAAAACATACAAGAAATCTTTACATGATGACTTATCAAACTCACCTAAAGGCGCAGTTAGATTTCCTAAAATTCTCACACCAATAAAGGACTGCATTGACTGCATCATTGACTCCAATTGTTTATTAACTAGTGTTAATTTTGTTTCCTATGGCACATTGTCAACTTGGTAAACATCAATGAGATTTGATAACAGAAAAACAGTCCTGCCATCACTATTAAAATGTGTGACCTATTCAATTTACTGGAATAAGAAAGAAAAATCTGCTTTCATTACTTCAAAGGGCATTGCAATTCAATAAATATATCAGCTTGACATTAAATACTAGGAAAATAATACATTTCTCATTTCAAGATTGACATCGCTGTCATACTCTCAGAAAGTACATGTAGTGTTATTCCTTTCAACAGTAATGCATTTGCTGTATTCATTACAAGTCAAACACTAAGTGATGCAAAATGATCAACACTGCAGGATGGTTGTTTTTTCTGTTCTTCTGGAAATTAATTATGCATTAGTGGTGCTAAGAAGGAGAAATACTGATAAGTATGATGAAATTAATATGGGATGCTGTGCTTTATGATGCTTTACTTTTCCAGTCCAGACTGCTTTTATGATGCTGACAATGAGAAAGACAATGTTGACGACGCTTAACCTGGTAAGTACTCTGTTGTTTTTTTTCTTTTTGCAAATAGTGCCAGTCTTTTCAAATACAGTAATATCTGTAATGGACAACATTTTTAGCGTCCTCGTTGTATGTTGCCAGTCTTTTCAGTCTCAGCGATATTTTAATGAAAAATATTTTCTACACTCTTCATGTACATTGCTGGTCTTTTCAACCCTAGTGATTTTTGTAATGGAAAATGTTAAAATGTTTTGCACCCTAGATATAAATAGCCAGTCTTTGCAGCCCCAGTGACTTCTGTAATGGAAACTAAAATGTTGTGTGCTTTTAACTGCATTGTTATGCATCAAAATGCAAATTAAGGGTATCATGACCTGAGCAGGAAGTCCTTAAATTTTGTGAAAAAATTTCAAATGATAACGAAACTAAAAGAAAAAATACATCATGGCTCAGGTCTTTTATACCTGAATGCACTAATCAGGTTAGATAACAACCGCACAAAGTAATGGCAGACTTCACAGTTTCAACAAAGACAATCTTACCCTTAATGAATATGGATTATCTGAATAATCCATCCCTTGACAAAGTAAACTGAAGCCAGGCGCCATCCATGATGAAAGAATGAGCTGCACAGGAAAAGAACAAGGAGTTTATTTTCTTTATAATTCTGTCAAAACAGCATTGTGGCAACAAGACAACTGACAAACATTTTGTAAGCTGCTTCAAAGAAACTGAATGCTGATTGACACTTGGTATGCCCTAAATAAATCATTGCATGATAAACTATATAATTGTCACAACATTGTGACTTTCTAATGATATATGTATTATTTTATCACAAAGGTATTTTTTTCTTGTTTGAAAAACTTTCATACTCTCATACAAACACACATAGTGGGCCTTAAGCCAGCTTAACTTTTTTAAAAAGTTGAAAATTATTCTCATAAGAGTGCAAAGTATTAATTGTGTTTTTGAAATGTAATCTATTCTGATTATATTCTGTGTACTACTTATATTAAATTTATGAAATCTGTATAAAAAGGTCTACTTATCAGCAGTTCACATTTTCCAATGGTTTATGCTAAACAAGGGGATTGTTTCTATGATTATTAGAAATCAATGAAAAGCCAGATAAAGAAACTAGGCTTCACATATTCATACTTACAAAAAGAAATTGGTATATGAGCACATCAAGGACTACTATATGAAATCCAAACATAAAGCATGCTGCCATCAAAGTCTTGTCAACATTCTTCTCACCATGAACACCTACTATGGTTTTGGATTATTTTCTACACATCTGCTGTGACGCCTTGCAAAATAAATGTTCTTCTGCATGGGATTCATAATTTGGAAAAGGACCATCAAATAAATTCAGCTCTGTACCAGACCTCCATCAAGAAGGCACGGCTCGCTGACTAATTTGGGCTGCAACATGGTGAGTTATTTTTCGTTTCTGTATACAGAGGAACCATTGCTATAAGACTACAGAAATGGTCCTGATTCAGGGAATGGGCTATAATTAAGGTGGTTAAAAAAAATCCAATAGAAAAGCTTGATTTCAAGGTCAAATTGCATGTGTTATTACATACTGAGGTCTTATGCCAGAGGTTCTACTGTAGGGTATCGTTATTAACTGTGGTAAAACTGCTTTATTTAATAAGATTATGTTTGGATGCAACATTGGTTACAATTGGTTAGTCTTAGGTGCCATAATAAGGCTGTAGGTGTCAATAATCAAATGGCCTTCGCTAGCGAAGTCAGAAGATCGGCCGTGCGTGTCCTTTCATATAGTAGTCCTTGGAGCACATATATTCTCATTCCCTTTTCAATATCAGTGACAACAGCACTGCTAGTATTTTGACATGTTCTTCAGCACATTTTCGTGAAATTATCTCATTCTTATAGCTAAAAGTAGACTCTCTCTAGAAGCTGGTGAGGCGTTGTTCCTTTGATATACCTACCTGAAACACTCAACAATTCTAGGTCTGCTAATTTCATTTATAACCTATGAATCAACAGCTTTATTAGTGATCACGCTAATTTACCTCCAGCACCATATATGCAGACAGCACTACTAGGGAAAAGTTGTACACCACGAGAACTCCCTTCAAATCAAATGCTTGATGGTTTTTCATCAATTTTTTACCCTGAGTAATAACAATGAGGTACAATATCACAACAGACACTGTGGGCAGTGGAGAGCTCATGAAGACCCAGTCAGCGACTCTGCCATCTGAAAATAAATTTGCCTTAATTCTTTAGCTTGATAATTAAATAGGTGATGACCACTCATACTGGGGGAGGGGGGGGGGGGGCGGCATGGAAATAAAGTGAAGAGCAGGAGTGGGAAACAGTTGCAGTATATGTTAGTAGTTACATAAGCCTACTAAATTTCCAACACTTCTGGAATTTCTGAAATGATGCCAGTGACTGTAGATTATGATTCTTCTGATCAAATAAACAGAAGTACGTTGCACTAAAGATACAATATTACGTATGCGTGTTTAAAAACTGTTAAAGAATGGCCCATATGATTAAGAAGGTGTTGACAGCTTACCTGCTTTGGCCATTATTTTGTTGTAGTTGTCAATGAGCTCCATTTTCTTTGGCAACTCTTTAAATACTGAAAAATGCATAGACATCCAATCTAACATATTAAATTCAAATCATGTCAATAATCATATAATATGACATCAAAACAATCAGTTTGTAACTAAAGAACTCCATAAAAATGTAAAATTTTCTAGCACTATTTACGGATGTAATTAGTTATAATAAATGTCTTTATCATTTATGTATGATACAAATTAATTTGTATTCATCCCCTTAATATAAATAGCCATTTTATATTATGTACACTGGCTTAATGAGTGATCGCAATTAATTGGAGCAATGCAGCTGCCTGACAACGGAATGAAGTCTCCACATTTCATTATTATGAATATCATGATCATTATCATGAACCATTTTAGGATTTCTGGCTATATTTATCCTCCTACCCCTCCTATCCCCCCCCCCCCCACAAACACACACATACATTTTAGTTTATGAACAAAATCCTTTTGCCCGAAATCTTCAGTGCAAAACAAAACAACAAGAATAAAATGGTAATTTCTACCACCGTTGTTTTTATTTTAATAATAATAATAATAATGTATAGCATTTATATAGCGCATATCCATTTAAAATGCTCTATGCGCTTTACAGAAACAACATGTCAACCACAGAGCAGAATGGAGCGTCTACGAAGCGCTCAGCACACTACACTGCTTCTTTCTCTCTCCCTGTCTCGCTCACTCTCTCTCTCTATCTCAGAGCAAATTGTAACGCAGCCTGTTAGGCGCAGTTCACAACTCACATCAGTTCACAACACACAACTCAATAAATATTTGAATATTTATTAATAACAATATATATTTAATAATGAATAATAAATTTTGTTGTTGCTGGTGGGGGGGGGGGGTGATATACATAAATTTTAATATATTAATTTCAATTTTCAATTTTGCCCGGGTTTATATGCACATTTTCTCAATCGATACCACTTCTATCGATCTTCACTGAAAATTTCACTTGCAAATGTGCACTTACTACAATTATCGCGATCAACTGTCCACCGATTCTACGAAAAACGGTGTAAAAGAAGTTGGGACTGGTCCAACCTGCGGCGCTGTTCTTGTGTTGATAAAATGATTTTCCAAACGACGCGGCCAAATACCGGTTAGATGTGCCTTCCGTTTGGAGATCTACCTGTCCTACACTCTTGTTAACAGAATGTGCACAACAGTATCAACTCAAATCACATTTAATTTTTTTACTACCTTCAAAATCCGCAACAATTGGCCTCCAGTTTACCACAGAAACTACACGCTAAGAATACTCCAGGTCAAAGTTTATATGCATATTTTGATGTAATGAGCTTTGCTATCCAATCACTGGCTTAAGATTCCGTATTTCCCGATTTTGATTGGTCCTCCATTAGTCGACCGGCATTTTGTCTGCTAGATAGTTTCTCGGTGTATTTGGTTGTTGTTCGTGGCAACGAGAAACATGTGCTTTCCTGTACCTCGGCCAGTCTGAAGAGTACCAGTCCTCGGATTTGCCAGAGATACAGATTAGAACAGCGTCTGGTAAGTAATCAGTATATGCCCGGTTTAGGATTAAGTCGCCCCACCCCATAAAGAAGCACACTTTGCCGTCTTTGGAATGTAGAGTATCTGCACAACCGTTGTGCAATCACCATCGGCATAAGGGTATGCACCACTGCCGTTGAAAGCCTAACATGCCTTCACTTTACTGTGTGCGTCCACTCTTTTTACCTCGAGTATCGAGAGGGTAATCAATGCTACCAACGTTCGTGCGCTACTCACCCGCTGATAATGATGATGATGCAGTGAAAAGGTGCAGGCTAAAAATTTTTCTTTCGGTCTGACACCGATATGATTATGATAACATTCTGGAACAGGACAAGGGGGCAAAAGCAGCAATCTAACTAAAAACTGCTGTTAATTATGATACTGTACAGATGAACATCCACTGGACAAACGATGTAGGTCAACTGTATGAAAGGTTTATTTAAAGAGAACTAGAACAACATGGTGTCCTGTAGGCCTACTTAGACGCCATAGCCAAGGGGCTTCACTCACTCATTCATTCTCGTTCATTAATTAGTTTATTGTTTCGCAATAAAGTCATGAACTATAATAATTAACATCCTTTCTTCTCCGAATAAGAGTAAAATCTAAACTGAGTCATGATCTGGTTTATTCAACCCTTTATAAAAATTATATGATTTACTGATTGATTCGTTATTATCGTGTAAAACTTACACCATCATTCAGTAAATGCAGACATGTCAAACAAGATTTATAAGGTATATTAATTGTAGCCTAAATAACACTGTTCGTCAGTTCATCTCTTAACCATGGTCAAGTTTGTAGATAATTAATGTTAATTATTGTTACATTATTTATATTATAACATAAAGTCTAGAATTAGCAAGGGTATTTGTTATTGTCTAACATGGTAAGTAAAAATGTATGTGGAAGGTGTATGAGGAACCATCCAGGCACTGGACGTTCCGCATGTGAAGCAATGTGCTTAGCCTGCTCGCTGGTTGGTGAACATCAAAGTTCGACCGGTTTGTTGTCATTGTATTCACACCACAAAGTCTCTCATCCACTGTGGCTGAACACGGGTTCGTAGAGACCGCCTTGGTGGGGGGTCTGCATCAGCAATTGGTGACTGGCGAAACTCCTCTGGGTCTGCTGTTCGAGTAGGATTTGGTGATTTATTGAGTTCCTCATCTCTTCCCGAAGTGTTGTCAGAGTCTATAATATTCTGATCAAGTATAGTCTCCGGAGATGGTTGGAAAGGTGTGTGCTTGTGTCTCAGATGGACTCGATTCCGAGTGTATTTGCCACCATTTTCCCCTAACACTTTGTAAGATCTGTCGGAGATAGCTGATGTGACCAGGCCTTTTTGCCACCTTTTCTGCTCTGGATGCTGAAAGTATACAGGTGTATCGTTCTTCATTCTTGGAAGATCATGTGCTGTCTTGTTAAAGTGTTTTCTGACAGCTTTCTTGTGCTTTTGTGATTGTTCTTTCACTGTATCTCTGCTCATGATGATTTGCTTTATTGAGGGTATCATAGTCCGCACGTTGCGATTCATAAGGATTTCAGCAGGGCTGTTGGTAAATCCTTGTCTTGGTGTGTTTCGCAGTTCCAGGAGTGCTTCATATTGATCCTGGCCCTCTTCCAGTGCTTTGAGCATCATGTGTTTTATAGTCTTTACTGATGCCTCTGCTTTTCCGTTGGCCTGGTGGTGTCCAGGATCTGACTTGATGTGCTGAAATCCCCATTTCTCTGCAAAGATTTTAAATTGCTGTGATGTAAGCTGTGGCCCACAATCTGTCACCACGCACTTTGGGATTCCATATCTAGCAAAATGGGCCTTGAGTTTTGTGATCACTGCGGAGGTAGTTGTGGAGAAAAGATAGTCGACTTCAATAAAATTTGAGAAGTAGTCTGTTGTTACCATGTATTGCCTGCCTTTGATTTCAAACAAATCGACTGCTACTTTTGTCCATGGCTCGTTCCCTTCGCTGTGTTGCCTTAGGCTTTCTTTGCAATTTGCTGCTTTTAGTTTCTGACAACTTTCACACGATTCCGATAGTTGTCTCAATTCTGCATTCATGCTGGGCCAATATACCGCTCGCCTAGCTCGTCTCATCATGCTGTCATATGCCAAGTGTGCCGAGTGTAATTTCTTCTTTATTTCAGTTCTCAGTGCAGTGGGCACCACAATTCTGCTTCCCTTTAATACTAGTCCCTCTTCACAAGATAAACAGTCTCTAAACTGGAAGTATGGCAGGAGCTCTGAGTTTGCTTCCTCTTTGTTTTCTGGCCACCCATCTTTGATCACCGACATTAGTGATTGTAATGTCTGCTCCTTTGCAGTTTCGTTAACAAACCTTTGCATCATAATGTCTGGTATGGGTACCTCGATGAATGCTATTGTTGCCACATCCTGAGTGTCTTTGGTGCGATCTGATACTGGATAGTTCGTGACAAAAAATCAGCAATTACAAGTTTTTCTCCTTGCATCCACTGGAATGTAAAGTTGTATTTGTTGCTTCTCATGAGCAACCTTTAAAGTCGTGGTGGTGCCTGGTCAAGAGGTTTATTTATAACTGATGCCAAAGGCTTGTGGTCATTGACGATTGTGACTTTCCTGCCGTATGTGTACTGGTTAAAGCGCTCCAGTCCAAAAACAACCGCCAGCATCTCCTTTTCTATTTGTGCCCATTTCTGTTCTGAAGACGAAAGCGCTCGAGATGCAAATTCAATAGGCTGACCCATCTGCATGAGCACACAGCCTAAGCCTGATTTGCTGCTGTCAACCTGGACCTGCAATTCTTGTTTTGGGTTGTACTATCTGAGAACTGGCGTATTGGAAATCATTTGTTTAATTTCATTAAATGACCTCTCACATTCTATATCCCAGTTGAACGCAACGTCCTTTTTTAGTCAGTCTGCGTATTGATGCCAGTTTGTCCGCCAGGTTGGGAAGAAATCGCGACAGATATTGTACCGTGCCACAGAGCTTTCTTACCCCATGGACATCTGAAGGGGGTTCCAAATTTGTGATGGCTTCGGTTTTTTGTGGATCAGCTTTGATCCCCTCTGTGCCAATTCGGTGCCCCATGAACGTTATTTCAGTAGCTTTTATGGTTGACTTTTCGTCGTTCAGGACGATCTGTTTCTCTTGGCATCTTAGTCTCAGCTTTCTTAGGTTTTCATCATGATCGACTTCTGCTTCCTTTTCTGTCTTTCCTCGTCCCACTATCACCAAGTCATCAGCAACGTTGATGCATCCGCGTAGTCCTTCCAGGGCCTGTATCAGTTTCTTCTGGAAGATTTCTGTAGAGACATTTAGACCGAAAGTTTATTGTTTCGCAATAAAGTCATGAACTATAATAATTAACAACTGCGGGAATGAATAATTAGAGTGGATGTTTACAAGCCTGGTGAGACACCAGCTGGTATTCGTCATCTAGCAGACGGGAAAGTAGACCAACAAGTGTTACCGCCCCATATTTACGGACAGTTTTTGAAAATCCTTTGAAAATAATGAAAGCCTATAATATCTATCATTGTCACTTTTGTGGAAGAGAGAATTAATTGTGGAACTGTGATCCACTGGCAAAACAAGTCAAGTGATTTTTCACTTAATTTATTTTGTAAATGGTTCTCTGTAAGTTTGCTGATTTTTGTCAGTTGTCCAGTTTTTTGGGTAAAAGTGTCTTTGTTCCAGTATTTATTATGTTGATATGGTTCACACTTGTGGTTCTTTTAATTTCATTTTTGGAATTTTCTTACTTTAACTCTTTGTGTTCCAATAGCCGATGAATGGGTTCTTTGGTCACATTGTGCCAATAACCGATGTATCAGTGCACAAGAATGATAGGCTATTTTGTTTTTTTGGGAAAAAAAAAAGTCGACTTTCTATCATAAATGTTGCTGTAGCTAGTCTTCATTCATTTTCTCCACTATTAATTTTCTTCCTGTATCGGCAAACGGAGAAAAATTCTTGGCACACAAAGCCAAAGAGTTAATGGGAGGACACTTAATTTTACAACCCTTTTAGTACGACACAGGCTTTAGAAGAGAGCTTTCTCATAATGGGCAAAATGTCGATCATTTCCACCTCAGATTTTGAGAAAGAGATTTTAGAATACTGTGAAATTTAATATTTAAATGCAGTCAAGGGAATCATTTGTCTCAAAAAAGAACGAAAAAGACATTTTGACTGCGCTGGCAGCTGAAGATTAAGAGTAAGAGATTATTTTGGCTGCACGGCTGGATGAAACTTGAATGAAATACAAGTAGCTTAAATTCGGGCACCAATCTGGCAGTGGCAGCAATAATTCCTCCATCTTCTACCATTATTATCTTCTGCTAAATTCTCTTTCTGTGTTGAAAAGTAGAAGAAAATTGTTGTTTGAAACTAATTTAAATGCATTGAATTATCACCTGCTCTTTTAGTCAGCAAAGCTATTAAAGTAAGTGGTTGACTGAGGTGAATTAGACAATAATTAGACAAACAAGGGTGGGAGGGAGTCAAGAAATTACTTGTGGGGGTAGGAGGAGAAATACGGTGTGTGTTGCTATAGAAATAGTTATTTGGGAAACATGAAAATTTCCACTCAATCAAATTCTTGATCAAGCAGACTCTATAGTTTGCCTGATTTTAATCTAATTGAATATTGATGTTGTTCAAGGCTCAGATATTAATTTTGGCACTAATAATCATATCATGCATGTCAGTAGCAGTTATAATAAATGTATTTTGTTTTCTTAATATTATAATTATAACTGACATCAGCATGAACAATGTATCTCTCCTTGAAAGATGGCATTTAGTAATGTGCTATGGAATGAGCTTCCCAGGTAGCCATTAACTTCTATTTATAATTTATTGTGTGAGATGTAGGCCAAAGAACACCTTCCTGCTTGTGATGTGGTCCAGGTTTGTCATGAACAAATAGTATCCTGCCACATTCAAGATTGTGAGTGATTCTATTGGTGAACATCAACCAGTTAGTGCTAATCTCATTATTGGTCAAGTGTAAAAAAAAGTCTTCTTCATTTTCACAGATTATTGCGTTGTATTTAATTTCAGCCACAATCTTTAATTTCAAAGCGTTTTATACAGAGAGGCAAAAACAATTCAAATTTTGAGGTTACAAAATAAATCATGACACCATTAATGGAAGGAATTATGAGAAGGTTACTTAATTGAATAATTTGCATATTAATAATTGAAATTTATACTAAAACAGTAAAATGGGTCTGGTTTTACCAGGGCAGACAAAAAGGTAAATGAGGGCAGATTCATCTGAAGAACTTGTTCTAAACGATAAATGCAAGCCCATCTTTGTTATTCTCATCCTTGAAACATAAATTCTTAAAATCTGATTGTTGCTGTCAAATGGGGAGGTTGGGGGGAGGTGTCAAACGGAGAAGTTCTTTTATTTCTCGGGGTCCTCAGCCAAAGGCTGTTGGCCCCGGTGTAGCAGGCCAGATTATACCCCCGCCAGACTATACCCGGGGGTTAAACTGGCCTAGCCCAGAATATACCCCGGGGTATATTCTGGGCTAGGCCAGTTTATAGCCCGGGGTATATTTTTGGCTAGGCCAGACTATCCCCCCCCCCCCCCCCCAGTCCAGATTATACCCCCTACTTTTTTTTTAAAAAACAGGCCAAGACCACAGTTTATTTCAACTTTAGTTTAAATTGTTCATTATCACTGTCATCAGGTACCATATTGAAGCATACATTCTTGACTGTTGTAAATTATGATGCATTAGAGAGAAAATATACATACTGTAAAAAGCATAAAAGGTTTGAAAATCCATTCAAATTGATATGATTAGACTTTAACACTAATTTTACTTACCCGTTGGTATTATTATTGTTTCTTTTTTTTTTTTTTATAATTGGTTGTTCATGAGATAAACATATATTGTATTTTTTTTGTTTGGCACTACTGACATACTTAGTGGCAAGGTATGTAAGACTCATAAGTGTAAAGTTATCTGAATTTTATTTTAATTTTTGAAAATCAGAAATGTGCTTGATATGTCAGAACAATTAGATCTACATATTATAAGTAACAATAATGCAGAGAGAAAAGGCGGGGAAAGAACACACAGAGAAAACAACAACAACAACATTTTAATAACCCAACTACTGACAGATGGCGCATACTAAAATTTTTTCACATCACGAACATAACCTGTCCTGATCCACTTGAGACATTACACAATGCTGACCAGTAATATACAGTAATAAAAATAACTCGAAATCATCTTATTTACTCTTGAAAATAAAGAGAATATAATCAATATCAGAATCATCATCATCATCTTGGAATATTAATTATTATTAAGATAAGAGGGAATGTAAAAATGACCTACACATCATTCTTGAAATTGGGGGACAAGGTGGTCTAGAGGCAATTTAAGGTGCTCGCCTCTCATGCCAAGGGTCAAAGGTTCAAAACCCGGGCAGTGCAGGCATGTTGGAAATTGGGATTTTTCTCATATTTTCAAGTCCCTGATCCTATTGGGGCGTAGGATTGAGTACCTAGTCTTCTCGGATAAGGACGAAAAATTTCGGAGGGTCCGTGTGCACGTTGCGCATGTTCAAGATACCTTGGCAGTCGGAAATCGTAAAGAACAGGCCGAACAGGCCACTGCCCGAGCAAAATTGAAATTAATAGATTAAAATTTACCCATATCATCCCCCCACCAGCAACAACAAAATTTATTATTCATTCATTATTAAATAAATATTATTATTATTAATAAATATTCAAATATTATTTGAGTTGTAAGTTGTAAACTGTTGTGAGTTGTAAACTGCGCCTAACAGGCTGCGTTACAATTTGCTCTGAGATAGAGAGAGGTAGAGAGAGTGAGCGAGACAGGGAGAGAGAAAGAAGCAGTGTAGTGTGTTGAGCGCTTCGCAAGCGCTCCATTCTGCTCTGTGGTTGCCATAAATTTCTCTTTATTTTCAAGAGTAAATGAGATGATTTCGTGTTCTTATTGTTATTAATGTATATTACTGGCTAGCATTCTGTAACATTTCAAGTGGATCTGGACAGGTGGAATTCATCAGGGGAAAAAATTTAGTGCCTATTTAGTTTTATGTGAAGTGGATGATGGACTTGCACCATCTGTCAGTGTCAGTTGGGTTACTAATTATGTTTTTATTATTTTTTTCTATGTGTGTTGTTTTCCGGTCTTTTCTCTCTGCATAGTTGTAACAAAAAATACAATGCATGTTTTACTCATGGCCAACCAATCATCAAAATAATAATAATAATAATGATATCAACAGACACGAGTGAAGGACTAAAGCTGATTTGGCCTGTACAGACATAGTGCATCAAGCTTTTTATGTGGCGCTGGCAGCCTTCTTCCTTAGAATCTAAATATACCATTTCATTCCATTTGAATCGGCTTTCTTTCCTGTTCTGTCTCCCTCTATATTATTTTAAAAACAAAAACCGCATGAAATACATTTGACCCGAATTTTCATTTGCCAGATTGCCAGAATGCCCCGAATGTGACCTTTTTGGTCGTGAAATGCCGAGGTACGGATATTAGTTATTAGTGAAGATTGCAAACGGCGTGAAGACCAGGCTGGGCGATATTATAATTATAATAGGCAAATAGCTCAGATGTAGCTCAGTCAGTCAGTATCACTGTACCATCAGTACCATCAGTCAATTCTATCAGATATGTACTTTCCTCGCAGTGCTGGGAAATATATCGCCTGCTTAGCAGAAAATGGCACATCATTCCCACTCGAGCATTCTTTTGTTTGCTTCAATTTACGCACAATACAATAGAGGACTCTCTCTCTTTCTCTGTATCCCTGTCTGTCTGTCTGTCTGTTTCTCTGTCTCTCTCTCTCTTTCTCTCAACCCAACTTTTTCCTGCGATTGTCAAACATTTTCATAAGTTTTCTTCTCCTCGATCTCGCACTGGCATTTTTCTGTGTTATCTGCTTTACCCTTTAGCGACCCTTGCATTTGTACTATACATGTACTATGTAGTTTCTGTGGACCTCCTGGTTCCTTGTTCTCTCCATATCCCAGCCCCCAACACCCCACATCCCCCTTTCACTTTCACCAACTGAAAATTTCTCAAGCCACTTCGTCAGTAGCTGGAAAGGTATGGAAAAGTAACTTTTTTCTGGGGTTTTTTTTCCCCCTCAGCAAGGAATCATTATTATATAAAACTGTGAAAGTGATAAATTCTCACAGGACATTCAGTTTGCAGTGACTTTGTTTGCATTCTGTAAAACAAGAAGAAGCTAAGAGTTTACTCATGTTATTTTTGAATATGCTTGGCCTGTTTCTCTGACAGTAATACCGTACTGTATTAAAACGCATGAGAATAGTTACTGATGTATTGAATGCAATGACCAAAATCCAGCTTCTTGAAACAAAGGGCATCTTTCTTCTGTACCTCGGTTGAGATGGCAATGCAGTATTTTATACTGTGTGAACATGTTATTATTATTTTGTGTGCGTGTGTGTGTGTGCGTGCATGTTGTTAGTATCTTCCGAACAACGTTTTAATTTGTTAATCACTTCCTAGCAATTCCATTTTAATTTGTTTAAATTAAAATCCTTCCTAGCAGCGCCGTTTTAATTTGTTAATCATTTCCTCTAGCAATTCCATGTTCTTTTATTAATCACTTCCTCGCAACTCAGCATGGCCGTATGCGCCAAAATCACTTGAGTTACAGACATTTCCAAAGAGTAAACTCATACGGAAGTAAAGACGGGAACGCAAAGGAATTCAGAAATTGTAGGAAGTGAGTTTTACACACTTTCACTTTTCAGTGTGGCTAGATGCATTGTAGTGCGGCATATTGATTGTTGTACGCTATAGATTGTGTATTCACAAGAACAATGAAGGACTGAAACAGTGTCAAGTTGTGGCCTGTCGCCGCGGAACGGTTAGTGTTATGGCTCTAATAGAAAAGAGTGATTGTACGGCTACTTAGCGGGCACCTATTGTCTCGCATGGCACACGCTCCGCTGAACTGAAAATCGCACGCATTTTCCATACAGCACTACTAACAGTGAAGCGGGCCCAAAAGAGTCCATTGATTTGTCGTGAAATCACGTTTGGTTCAAGCATAACTGGCTTTATTTTTTATGAAACCGCAAGGATCGCACGTGGTACTGCCCTTTTTTAACGCTTGACGTTCCATTCGGAAGATGTATGTAACTAATGAAAACTTGAATTAATTGGTGATCTGCTTTATCTCCTTGGTTAACTGTGGAGATAATGTTTGAACTGGAAAGGGGGGGGGGGGGGATTCAACATTGCCTGGCAAACAATTCATTAAAATATTGGTATTCTTAGTAGGTATTTTTTATCAAATGATCAAGGGCAGGGGATGGGACAGAAGACAGCCCGTCACTGATAACCTACGAAACGGCCAAGGGCAGAGTGTTTCTTAAGACTTTAGCATTAACAAATTGATTTTCTGCCCTACGTATGAAAATATAATGAAAAATCTTGGCATAGCTGCTGTAGAAAACGCATTGCAAAGTTGTTGTTTTTTCCTGGGGTCCGGACAACTTGTTTACGTGGTCGTATTAAGTAACTTGGTCATCCCAGATTTTGTACGTTCAGTGTTGTGAAATCCAAAGATGCGCCCTATACGAGGCGAGCATATGAATTAATATGCTCGCCTCGGCCCTATATAAATATCTCATTTAGTGCAGAGTAGTACTGTGAATTTGCACTGAGCCTACGTGGCGTCCGACTGAACACGCTGATCACACGCCGCGAGCGTTGCTACAGCTCCTGTAAACAATACCTGGTTGCTATGTGGAGATGACCTAAAAGTTTTTGAGGCCAAAGGTCAGTCTGGCCTGGAATTTCTAGCTACATGCCGGACAGAGTGGTTTGTCTAGCACTGGACTTCCGGTTGTTCCATGCTCTCCACGTCAGTTGCCGATTCTGATTTGTTTCCTACAGTCAAGGCTTTACGATTGGGCGCCAGCCAGTGAGACCATAAGTACTCTATCCCATTACTATTAGAATTTCTACTGTTATCCAAGGAAGTACAAATCCAGCCAGCACTGCTGCGTCAATCAAACTTGGATTTCCGTGGGATTGGTAGGATTATCATAGGGGCGGTTTCCCGACATCAGATCGACCTCGGCGGGATGTCATTAAGAGCAGATCTACGTAAGAACGATGTCATTCCTATGTAGAAAGTTGACGCCAACCCCACGCGTCGGATTTCCTTAGGATTACTGACTGCAAATGAACGCTAAAGAGAGGACGGTTGCAGTGCCCATTCTTTGACGTATCATGTCGTCTCCTTCATTTTTGTCCACAGGAAAATCAGAATTTTTTAAATTTTTTTTTTGATGGCATGGAGAACAAATACAGTTATTGTTTAAAAAAAAAAAAAGTACCTGGAGATCAGTCGTTTTTTAAACATAGAATTATTGTCCTTGAGACTTGTTTTTGAGGTGAAGATTTTCCAGGTCGAGGTAGAGGCTCACAGATAAACGAGTTAAATTGCGCAAGCCAGTTGTAATTGAGAGCATGATTATGGAGAATGATTGTGGTTTTGCAACACGGCAGGTGGGATTGGTAGAAAACCCCAATTGGCTAGCAAAGCTTGAGATTGTTGATGATAGAGAAATGTACATGTCTTACACAAGCCCAAACGCTGTGAAGTTTTAAGGGGCAGTTTCTGGGGAACAACCGCGCTGACATTCTTAACCACTGTATGACATTTACCTCTAGCTATACTGATTAGTTAATAAATACAAATATTTTATATATCCAGGGGCATTTGCCATGTGTATTATACGACAGTTTGCCGATTTCGAGGTTTTGTCATGAGAGTGGTTCTTTCACTCCTAATTTTATTATCTAATATATGTCATTCCAGTCGCTTATAAACTTTTCGAGATATGTGTTCGTGATGTAATGGTGTATGCGTTTTTTCCTGATTTTACACGCCTCTTCAAACCTTCAATCCTCATTTTGTCGAAAAAGCAAAAAATGCATCTACAACAGTTTGGAAAATACCTGACGATAACAATATAATGTTAACTTGCTTCATGACGTGAGAATAATTACAAAAGGCTGTACTCCAGTGGTTGTGACATAGGGTGTCTGAACCTGAGACATACTGACACAGTCATACCTACAGATACACTTTGCTATGAGTGAGCTTTTTCAATTCTGTCTTTTCCCTTCATTGCTTGCCAACCATTCGTCTTATCAAGACGATTTGCTTACAGTTGTTTACTACTTTATATTTTTCAGTCACACAAAACCATACAGAATGGAGGTGGTCAAACAGAAAGTGTATGACTTCTTGGAATTTTATGACTGGGCTTTCACAGTAGCTGGTGAGTTCACGTAAATTATTAGAATATGCTTTTTTGATAAGTTAAGAACAGAACGAAATTGCATAGTGATGCACTGGTCACTTTGTATGTTCTATACTAATCAGTGGCTCTCAATAACTTGCACAATCCAACCCTATCTCAGAAGTTAGTAGAGCGATGTGGAACAAAATGGTGAAGTGGCCAGGTTTTCCCGAAGCATCTTACATACGGGAAACAATCCAGAACAGAATTTATCATCACTTGGTCCATATTTGACAACGGTGGCAAAAAAAAAAAAAAGCGGCGCGCGGTCTTCCAGTTTATTGACCTTTAGCTTGGAAAATACAACCAACAACACAGTGATAATGACGTTGGTGGATCTCAATGTATGGGCGGGGAAGTTATCGTTTAAAAGCGTACGTTGTGCCGGGAAAAAAGGTAGATTTGGATCATATCGTCGCCGTCCAGGAACAATTTTGTCTGTCAAAAATCGGAAAAAATGAAAATTTGATAGAATAGAGATTTTTTCCCCGCGGATCGAATGGGACAAGTTTCAGATCGATTGGATTACAAGTTTTTAAGATATTAAGTATTGTCATATTAAATTATGTTTTGGCAACAAAAACGGGCGATTAAAACTTTGAGGACAATTCAAGCAGGATTTGAATTGTTTGTTTATTGTTAATTAACTAACAAATTTGTTTGCGTTATGTCTGATCTTTTTTATTACCGTTCAGTTTTGTTGTTGGGTTATCGTTTTATTCAAGCTTATTGGGCATTAACAAGAATCAATAAAAACTGGTTTAGATTTGCTGAAAATCTATTGCTGAAAAAAAATCGATTAGGTACATAACATAATGCGCCATTATATTTGTATTGCTCTACACTTGCTCTTCGTACTTTTCGTCCAGGAAAACTATTGTATGTCGACTTACACTGGCTATCAAGAAGCGTTGCTTGATTTGGATGTCGACTCATAATAGTGTACCCGCACGAAATAAAAAATAATATTGCTGTAAGTCTAATATCTCAAAATTGAAAGAAAATATTGTAAATATAACGCGGTGGTCATATGGAGCATGAAATTACAAAAAAATTGGTATAAGTAGTTTGTCTGTACGACGTCTACAACCAAAATAAAACAGTTTTTTGCTTCTCCTGAAAAGTAGCGATTTTTACACACAACAATTTTCCCGGACAACAATATTCCTATATGTACAAGAGTTCAAGAGTGGTGTTTGTGTATATGTATGGAGGGGGGAGGAGAGGGGCAAGTATAGCAAACCTCCACTTATTGGGAGAGCCAGTGGTACATGAATGTATCAGCAGGAGCATCGGTTAGTTAATTTATATGTCGCCCATCATTGCAATGTCGTGAAGCCGATTGCAAGAGGACCCAGTGAAATCTGTTCTCGTGTCCTGCAGAGAATCGTTTATCGGAAATTGTCCCCAAGGTCTTGCTGCATCTTGAAGTCGAACGTAGGTCTCTTTCTTTATCAGCTGTAGGTGATTGTCGAGTGTCGACTCATGGGCCTACAATGGCAAGGGTGCATTGTCGAACTCAGTCGTACCAGAACCACCAGGGAAAAAAATAGTATGCGTGTCTGTCCTGTGCAATACCATTGCTATAGACAGTGACACAGTCACGTCTGTACGAAGGAAAAAGCCAACTTTATATGACACAAGTACGGAATATATGTATTAGAAATCAGAACCATCCCAATTCCTCCTGTTAATCCTATTCAATTATTTTTTTTAATGGTCAAATCGGGTAATTTTGTGGAGGAAACAGTTGGCGATTTAATTTTCCTTTTGTTATTTTTTAGTCCTCAGGAAATATAGCTCGATTTTCGGGGGGGGGGGGGGGGAGGGGGGGTGGGACTTAATTGCTTTCTCTTTTTCTCTTTTCTCATTCATTTCACCTTCACATACAATTAATTGTTTTTACAAGTTTTTATTTTTTGTTTGTTGAATGCGACCATCTCCTGTTCTGGCCAGTTCTGAAAAAAATATGGCCTATATGATTATAACAGTTCTTGAAGACCGACAAGTTTATTTAACAATTGGAACACGTGGATAGTATAATGAGATTTCCCATCCTTGCAGACTTCTTACGAAAAAAAAAAAAAAAAAATTGGAAAGTCTTTAAAATGCAATAATGTTCATTTGCAAGAGACGGAAAAAGTTAAACATTTCTTCGAAGTCCAAGTCGTATTTGTGACACAGCAACTGGTAAAGACTTCGTCCTGCGTTATGGAAAGCACATCAACGGCTCATTGCAGGGAAATCAATTGCACCATTAATAATTCATGTATCTTTAACAGGTTCATTGAGCGCTATAGGGCAAGCACGCATTCCTTGTCAGGGTGGTTTGCTTCTCTGTTACAATGGTGACATTGTGCATTTCTTTTTTTCTCTTTTTTTTAATTATTGCGCTGCACACCGTCGTTCGTGATCTGCGACTTGCAAAAGTAAGACGTTTTATCTACCATCTGAAACACACGGACGCCTATGTGATGGCATAGACCGTGTTATTCTCGGGTCACAACGTGTGTCAATCATCATAAACATAAAGTGACACAACGTGACGGAAAGTTTGAATATCGAAGCACATTGTACAGTATAGTTACACTCTCAGCGTTATCAGTGAGTGGGTTGACCAAAGGACAAGTGTGAGATCCACGTTGCCCATTTTAAAAAATAATGCTTTTGTGGCAGAAGTCATGGCGCCTTTCGCAGTCGGAACATTGCAGGGGAAACATTTTGTAAAGGGGTGGGGGAGAAAGCACTCGTTCTTGTCACATAGTGGATATTTTCAAATAGCACTTTATTCGATAATCATTCTTAAGGGTGTCATGATAATTTGTGGGTCATACATGTATTATCAATCTTAATTGCCAGATCCCCACCCCTCCCTTCTCCGTGGGCCCCTTGTTTACAGCTCGTGGCATCTCTCCCACATAAGTCATGTGACAAGTGGTTTTCCTGAAGAAAAGCCGATATATTATGTTCTGATTGTTTGTAAAGTAGAATGGAATTTAATGGCGGGAAGGTGTCTGATCCATGGTTTCATATCTTTTTGAGCAGTCAAGTTTTTCAAGTCGATCAAACGCATGGCACAATACTTTATAATAAAATTTCAGTTTCAAGTCATCATATTTTTTGCAGACCGTGTCTTCCCCTCACGGCTTTAGTTCTTGTTTATAATAAATTCTATCTCCACTTTTTGCACAACTTGAGAAACTCGACGTTAAACGTTTGCGCCTTCAGTATTATGAAAAGGAGTTAGAATAAATCGGAGCTATGCAACAGCTTCAAAAGTGCCACGACATATTTTAAACAAGTGTCAATCTGTACATTTGTTATACATCTTCTACATACTAACAGATCTCCAATTTTTCAGAAAATGGAGATAGAACAAAGTTAACAAGATTTAAGATTGCGTCCTTTAGATAATAAAAAAAAAAAAGCGTGGGAGTTGGGGGGATAAAAATCTTCAGTTGATCACTGCTATTAGTGTTAGTACTCAGGTTGCCAACTGAAGCGCCTTTCTTTCATGCGAAACTTAATGGCACGGTAAACATGCCGCTCTGAAAAACTTCGTCTCTTGCAGTTGTACTCAATTATTTCTCCAGTGTAGCCTACAGTAGTATGTGTTCCTCCACATATTTCCACATTGAAGCCGCTCTCGGGAGATTCCAGTCCGCCGTGCTGAGACTTGTCATGCGATTTGGCGTTTGAATAAACAGCATGAACCCGGCCGTAAAGAGGCCGTGTTCAGTTTGGCGTTATAATGTTAGGCTACGGCATCTTTTCCTGTACTTTGGACTGCGAACTAAACTTGCAGGTCAAGGGTGTGCCGTAGTCATGCATTCATGATCCAGCGTCGTAGCAACTACACCCACCCTCACCTCGACTCTTTATTGTGTATGCGCATGTTTGGGGAGGGGAGAGAGAGAGAGAGCGAGAAATAGCGGGGGAGACTGGAAGCACACAGCCTGCGAGAGAGGCAGAGAATGGACAATACTGTGTCTTGATAATGAACTGCCGTTCGTTTGTCTTGTGTCGATATCATATCCAGCACAGGAATAATGAGCTGATTTTGCCCTAAACTGGATGTCAAAGCAGAATCCGGACCGGGCTGGATAATGGATATTGATTTATTTGTAGCCTCTTGGAGACGGAAATGTACACCATTCTTCAAAGTTTTCATTATTGGCCTTAAACAGAAAAAAAAAATGTATTACGATTTTGTGATCAACGAATTCCACTTAAAACCATATCAATCCCCGAAAACATCTTCAGTGTACCCGACCCTCTAAGCCCTTTATCCCAATTCGCTATCTACGAGTATCATACAGGCGTCATTTTGTTATCAGCGCATCGCCGCCAAATGTTGGCACTGCTAAGTAAACTGTATATTATTTGCACTCAGTTCGTGTTACTATGCTGTTTGCATTGTCAATTGAACCTTGACTGATCAAAATACGGTATAAGTGCGTGTGACCGCACGAGGTTTCTACATGAACAGGCATGAAACTCGATGACCTGTCAGTAGATAAAAATAACTTTTCTTTTTCTTTATGTAAGAAAGGAAAACCGCCCCCCCCCCCCTTATAAAAATGTATGTTTGCAGGGTTGGGGAGTGGAGGGGTGGCTCCATGATCATGGTCGGGAGTCCAGAAACATGTTACACCCTCGACTGTGTTTCACAAAATCCTCAATCCCAAGATATTGTATAGAAGAAAAAAAGAAACCCACTTATCACAAAAAGATGTAGATCAGTGTTTCTCAAGGTGGGGCGTGGCAATAATTTGGTGGGGCGTGGGACTTCAGAATGAGCCCATAAGAAATCTTAATTTCATAGCGTATTTGTTTTCACTTAACTGTACAAATAAAGTGTTGTTTGGTTATGTCGTGTTGAGGATTTCCTTGTTTAGCTAGTTTAGATTAAAACATCAAACTTAGCAGCAGCACGACTTTATTTAATTCTTTTTGTATGTAGCCTACTGTGTACTGACTTTTGGTAAAACATTGAACTTGAAGTAGGGTATGGGACATAAAGGTTGAGAGACAACGATGTAGCTGGTCTCAAGTGCAGTCTCAGCTGAGGCAATATTATATTATCATAGGCCATGGCATGAAATGTTCACAGATGATACTCAATTACATGTTAGTGTGCTTGTGAATATCATCCATTTTTGTTTGTGTATTGTTTTTGGAGTTCATCATTTCACCCCAAATGTTCAATTTGCTCCTTGATGGACCCCTCATCATTTAATGACTCTCAGGCATTGAACATTCTTCTACATAATATTGTCTCATTGACCCCGGGGGCCACTATATCATCAACTCTCATGATCTTCCTGACTGGATAAGTGGGGCTCTAAAAGGGTTGTCAGTGTCCTGTTTCATGCCAGATCCCATATGGTCATATCTTGGGGTTGAAAGTAATCTGATTTTAAGCAGCTTACGGACAATCAGTTTAAAAAGCGCTTTGAATTCTGCCACATTATTACACTTAGATAACTGTAGTATTCAGTATTATAGTTTCTGTCTTCCATATGTTGTTCGCATGTCTGTGTATGCATGTGTGAGTATGCAAGTCTGCAATTTGTCAGTTTTACGTGTACAAGATAAATGCCTAGTCCATTCAGTTTAAAACGATTTATAATTGATTGTGTCTTTTTTTCAAGAACAAATTCGATTAAAATTCAAGAAAGATTATTCCCTGTCCTTAACAGATAATGTCAGTTAGATGCATCCATCATAATCTGCTAGGAGAATTGCTTGGCATGTGAATGTAGAAGAGTTTGTTCTCGTTTCGTCAAACTGCCTCATTTTGGCTGTTGCATTTATGGTGTGCAACTGGTGAAATGTATTTTTGGACTTGATTTCTCCCTCCCACTTTTCTTCAAATCCCCCCCTCCCCCCCCAACCGGCCACCAAATCCACTGTTTGTCCTTTCACTTCCTCCATCATCTACATCAGGCTGAGCTTAGCCCAGTCAGCAATCCTACCTCAATCTGACTTAGATTTCTGTAAGATTGTTAGGATTACCACAGGTGTGAGTTCCCTACATCAAACTGATGTTGGCACTATGCGGTAACCAGCAGACCTCATTCCTATGTGCAGACTACATGTTGAATTTCCATAGGATTGCTGGCTGGGACTTTTTGCCAGTTGTTGAAAAATCTAAAAATACTCTGAATGATTGAAAAAAAAAAATTTTAAATCTGCATTGTGTAACAGCCTGCTTTTCATTTGTTTCAGATGAGCGTGTCAAAGACTGGCCCCTCATGTCGGGCTACTCCCCCACCTTAATCATCACTGGTCTATATCTACTGGCAGTCTACATTGGTCCAAAAATCATGGAAAACAGACCTGCCATTAAACTCAAATATACATTGGTCATCTACAATTTTCTATGTGTCATAATGAATTTCCACATATGCTCAGAGGTAAGTGCAAAAGCCACAAGTCGTCTTGTGCGAGAATAAATCAGTCGTTTACTTCAACCGAGCATTATAATTTTGTTAAGGTGTAGACCTTCTTTATGAGAGTGCTGGCTTACTGATAGAGGAGACACTGACCAGTGAGCCAGAACAACTGGGGCTCTTTTTATACTTCCTGGTCTTTAGTTGATTGTTACTAACTTACTTCCTCATTGCAACACTGTTATGGTCACTCATACAGATATTACACTTGCCAATTGCAGCTGAAATTTGTGACTCTGCACCTTACGGGTAGTGATTACAGAAATGCTTTTATGAGCAAGACTATTGTCGTATAAGAGAAAATGTTATTCTCCCAACAGCCAAGACTGGTGATTATTAGCCAAACATTCCATGTTATTCCATTGCTATAATATTTAATTATCATGAATAGTAGGGCAGTGAAGTGATCACTTTACATAACTGCTTTAGATACAAGTTAACAAATAATTCATAGAAAACTTGCAGATTCATTTTTAACTTATTCCCAGTTATGATTTTTCCATTTCAGTTGCTTATAGCAACAACAAACTTAGGCTACAGTTATACCTGTCAATCTGTCAGTTACTCCATGGATCCAAATGAATTGAGGGTAGGTATTATTTAATCATTCACTGTTTTAATCGCAGTAGTTGTCTTTCTTTTCTTGTTCATTCTAACAAAGGCAGTTGAAAATTTATCAGATGAAATACATGTGTTTACCTGTGGAAATTATAGAACCATCGCCCTCATCAGTCACACCAGCAAAATCCTGCTCATCATCATACTCAACAGAATGAAATCTAAGGTAGAAGAGGAACTATCAGAATGTCAAGCTGGTTACAGGACCAACAGAGGAACCGCTGACATGCTCTTCATACTACAAATAATGATTGAACAGATAAGAAGCAATGGAAACGAAGCCTTCATCACGTTCATAGACTACAGCAAAGCGTTCGACAGCGTTAGGCACCATCACCTGTTCGATATAATGATTAAGATGGGATTCCCGAAACACCTTGTGACCCTCATCGCTGCACTATACCACGAACAAAAGGCAACGATTAGATGGAACAATGAGAACTGTCCATATTTCAACATCGAGAAAGGAGTCAGACAGGGTTGCATACTTTCACCTCATCTTTTCAATATTTATACTGAGCAGATCATGAGAAACGCAGACATAGAAGATATGGGAATAAAGATCGGAAGCCGAAACATCACAAACCTTCGCTACGCTGATGACACAGCTCTTATGTCAGATAACATCACCAGCATGAAAAGAGTGTTGCACAGAGTGGATGAAGCGGGCAAGACAGCAGGCCTACACCTAAATGCTAAGAAAACGAAAGTCATGCATACTGGAACAGGGCACCATGAACACCAGGAGATACTAGTAAACAAAACAGCACTAGAAAAAGTGACTGATTTCAAATACCTAGGATCACATAAATCGCAAGATGGAAGCTGCTCAAAGGACATAAAAACAAGGATAGGAATGGCAAAACACAAAATGGTTCAACTAAACAACATTTGGAAGGATAGAGGCACACCAACGGACCTCAAAGTGAACATACTTAAGTGCTTGATCTGGCCAGTCCTACTATATGGTTGTGAAGCCTGGACACTCAAAAGGGCAGACATAACAAGATTGGAGGCAGCTGAAATGTGGCTTTACAGAAGGCTACTCAGAATAAGTTGGACAGAAAGGAGAACAAATGCAAGCATCTTAGAACAGCTTGGCACCACCAGAAGAATAACACCTGAAATAAATAAAAGAAGACTTGCATACATCGGCCACGCGGCCCGAAACAAAAGCACGGCCCTTATGATATCAATCCTTCAAGGAAAGACAGAAACAAAGAGAAAACAAGGAAGACCACCCATTACATATCACGATAACATCAAGAAAGTCAGCCAGCTGGAAATAAGTGAACTAACTAGGAAAGCTAAGGACAGGATTGGGTGGAGGAGATTTTGTCATGACATCCACTGTAGCAGCTAACATCGATGACGATGAAGCCGACAGGTGACAGGTGAGGTGACATACAATTCAATAAGATAAAAAAAAGTAGTTAAACTGTCATAAGGAATTTGGTTGAGCATTGAATCTTCTGTGAAATTATTA
The DNA here is from genome assembly GCA_963931925.1 of Onchidella celtica. Taxonomy (NCBI): domain Eukaryota; kingdom Metazoa; phylum Mollusca; class Gastropoda; order Systellommatophora; family Onchidiidae; genus Onchidella; species Onchidella celtica. The sequence goes on along the minus strand of OZ007575.1, from coordinate 45,707,440 downwards.
AGCATTTTAAACCAGGATATCATTTTATCATTTTTATAAGTGCTTTTCCATCAATTATTGAAATCTAAAATCAGAAAGAAAATATTTCCGCCCATAAATGTATGTGAAGAAGACTGAACATAAAACATCTGAATAACATGCAGTTTCACAAAATTGAAACTCTTGTCATATTTTTGTAACAACCATCTGTGCCTTCCTTTAATTCTGGACATCCCTTTGGTTTGCATTTACCTAGAAAATCGACTGGTTTCCATTGATTTTGTATGAGTAATTACATTTGTCAATATATCTGTCATTGTATTTCTGCAGATAGCCAAAGCTTTATGGTGGTTTTACTTTTCCAAGTGTGTAGAGATGTTAGACACGATATTTTTCATCATGCGGAAGAAGAACAACCAAGTGAGCTTCTTGCATGTCTACCACCATGCCACAATGTTCCCGATATGGTATATTGGTGTGAAGTGGGTGGCAGGAGGCCAGTGTAAGTAATAATGTTGATAATTTAGACTCATATTAATGCTGTATAATTATGTTTGCCACAAGAATATCATTTTTCGGAGTTTTTTCCCAAATTTGTCCCAGGCAAGGGACTGGATGTTGCCAATTGTAATGTAAACCTTTACTTTGCAACTTAAATCAGGAAGGAAGGGTTCAGAAATTGTGGTTTCATGTTATCTGTTGTATATTAACGCTCACCCTACGCACCACCCGTAAAGCCCCCCGCCCAGTCAGTGACCTTACTCACGGAGAATCTTATCTGGGGTCACTGACCCGTGCCGCTAGACGATGACCACATGCGCTGTTCACATGGTTCGGTTTTTATTGATCAGTATGAAAACATTCGCTTCTATGCCTTATCACGCTTGATAATGAATTAACCAGCAAAACCTTAGTCTGTCAGTCTCTAACCAATGATCTGACTTATGATTCCAAACTGACAGATGTAGTTTTCATGAGAACGAAGCATGATAACTAGCCACGCCCTCCCAAGCCCTCACAAATGATTTCATTCTGATTGGCACATACTAATAAACCAATGTGGGCATTTGGGGCAAAGATTATTTCAGAGCTTATTTCTGATTGGTTCTTAGATACAGACAACTCCAGATGGTGGTCAGCTTGTGAGAAAATGAGATAATATTGCAAATTTGTTGAGCAACAGTTCGCATGTCGATGTTACATCTTTTGAAAGTGTGGTGAGAGCCTTTGAAAGCTTAGTTTTTGTGATTCCGACGAGTGGTTCACTGGTTAACATGTCCATGTCACAATGCGTTTGATTTAGAAGAGATACAGTGAACAATAACACGGTGGTTACGTCTCAAAAAGGTCAGTGACCCGAGGCGTGACAATACGGCTTGCGCGTGGCGCGGTCAGCTTGACCTTGCCAACTTTTACTGCCCGTGCGGCGTGAGCGCTTGCGAGTCAATACCGACAATTGCCGCCCCGCGCAGGGTGAGGGTTAATGGGTGATATCGCAAAGGCCTCATGTCCCACCTGTGTATTTTACTGAGCTGCCAAAGCAAAACGCACATCAAATTTAGCCACGAAAGGCCTGCTGAACATGGCCTTATTTAGGTAAAATTTGATTGCAAATGGTGATGGTCTTAGGTGAAAGACATTAATTTATGAAAGCACATCATGACATGAGATCATTTTGCAGAAGCATGAACATGTATTTAATAGGAGGATTAGGGAGGGAGAGATAGAAGAGCGGAACTGGGAGGTAATTTGGCCTGTAAACTGTCATCATTCCCTAGCAGTAATAATAATAGTTCGTCCATCAGGTATGATGATGACCTTAACAACACCAGAGGAATAAAGAACAGAAATTGTTGAGAATTTCAACACATGGACAATAACGAGAAGTAAAGGACACAGAGGACAGAATGGAAAGACTGTTCTTTCATGACTTATGGCTTCTCATGTGACTGATAAGTCCTATTTTTGCCCTGAAGACCCTTCCGCATAAGTGACAAGAGTGCTCCGTTGGTTCAGTACCACTGGGCCTTTTCTTGCGCCGTTCTCTTTTTTTGATAGCCTGCTGGACTCGTGTCAGCTTCCCATGCTTTGCTGCCTCTGGTAAGGGCCGCCCTCCAATTTGCACGATCAAGCGAGAGCTTTTCCCACTCACTCACATCAATGGCAAAGGCCTTCAGTGATTGCTTGAGAGTGTCTTTGTAACGTCTCTTTGGGGCCCCAACATTCCTCGTTCCATTGGAGAGCTCAGAGAAGAAGATTTGCTTAGGGAGTCTGGAGTCGGGCATTCTGACAACATGTCCTGCCCAACGTAGCTGAATTTTTTTCAGGTGGCAGAAGATGCTCAATTCCTTGGCATGATTGAGGACCTCAGTGTCTGGAATTTTATCCTGCCATTTGATCCTTAGGATCTTTCTAAGGCAGGCCAGATGAAAGTGATTTAGTTTTCTGGCATGTGATTGGTACACTGTCCAGGTTTCAGCCCCATAGAGTAGGGTGGGAAGGACCACAGCATTGTACACTTTCAGCTTAGTGTCTGTGCGAATGCCGGCAACATCCCACACTCTCCTTCGAAGCCTGCCAAATGCAGAGCTGGCTTTGCTGATTCTTGAGGGAATTTCAGTATCAACACGAGCCGTGGAAGACAGTGTACTGCCAAGATAGGTGAAGTTCTCCGACACCTTCAGAAGACTGTCATGGACTTTGATATTTGGGGTCACAGGATACTTGTCGTCTGGAGTAGGCTGATGGAGCACTTCCGTCTTCTTTGTGCTTATTGTGAGGCCAAAGTTGTCACAGGCACTAGAGAACTTATCAACACAGTTTTGCATGCTATCCTCATCGTGTGCCAGAGATGCACAATCATCAGCAAATAGTAGGTCACAGACTTGAGTACTTTTGGTTTTGGTTTTTGCCTGAAGTCTCCTGAGGTTGAATAGACTGCCATCAGTTCGGTACTTGATGCTTACCCCTTGAGGAGGAGAGCTAAAGGCTTCTTGTAGCATTGCAGAGAACATGATGCTGAACAGAGTTGGGGCTAAGACACAACCCTGTTTTACCCCATTTGTGACAGCAAAGGGCTCTGAAACACTGCCGTTGCTTTTGACTGCAGCTTGCATGCCATCATGAAACTGGCGCACTATTGTGATGAATTCGGGTGGACACCCAAACTTCGCCAAGATTTCCCAGAGGCCTTCACGACACACTGTGTCAAATGCTTTTGTGAGGTCAACAAATGTGATGTACAGCGCTTTATTTTGTTCCATGCATTTTTCCTGAATCTGTCTGGCAGCAAAAATCATATCCGACGTTCCCCTCTCTTTACGAAAGCCACATTGGCTCTCGGGAAGCAATTCATTTGACGAGAGGTGATCAGGAAGGCGATTCAGAAGCATTCTTGCCAATATTTTGCCAGCAATTGAAAGTAGAGAGATTCCCCGATGGTTGTCACAGACTTGGCTGTCCCCTTTGTTTTTGTACAGATGGATGATTGAAGCATCTTTGAAGTCCTGTGGCAGCTTCCCTGCTTTCAACATATGATTGAACAACTCGGTCAACCTTTCAATAAGCTTTTCTCCACCGAAGGCATACACCTCAGCAGGAATTGAATCCACGCCTGGTGATTTGTTAAAGGACATCTGATTTGTGGCAGTCCGGGTCTCATTTGCTGTGAATGGCTTGGCAAGAGCTGCATTAATAGGAGTCTGAGGGAGGCGGTCAATGGACTCAGTATTTATATTTGATGGCCGATTTAGCACACCTCCGAAATGTTCTGCCCAATGCTGAATTATGGCATTCAATTCAACAATGCGTGTTGAACCATCTGACGCAACAAGTGGCGTAGTGCCAGAGCGGGATGGTCCAAACACAGCTCGGAGGCTCTCAAAGAACTTTCTAGTGTTGTTTGTGTCGGCATATTTCTGAGTTTCTCTTACTCGCTCTTCAAGCCAGTCATTTTTCATTTTCCTCAGCTTCTTCTGGAGTACACCCTTACATGCACGCAGTGCATCAGCTTTTGCTGTGGAAGAGGGGTCACTGCAGTGAGCTTGGATGAGACTATTTTTTTCTTTGATGAGCACTTTGATTTCATTATCATTATCATTGAACCAGTCCTGGTGCTTGCGGACAGGAAAACCAACTGTGCTGCTGGCGCAAGAGTGTACAGTCGTATTTAGGTCAGTCCAGCTCTGTTCAATGTTCTCAGGGTCAAAAGTCACGCAATCCAATTTTGAGGAGAGTTCTAATGAGAGCTCGCTCTGTTTCTCAGCTGAGCAGAGTTTTGAAACATTTAGGCGTTTAGGTGGCGCTTTCCCTTGAGGGCGTCTATTACGCCTCAATGTTAGTCTGAGCTTGCAAACAATGAGTCTGTGGTCAGTTCCACACTCGGCACCACACATCGCCTTTGTTACAAGGACATCCTTTCTGTCAGTCTTCCTCACAATGACATAGTCTATGAGATGCCAATGCTTTGAGCGGGGATGCATCCATGACGTTCTGTTTCTCACGGGGAGACTAAAATTTGTGTTGGTAATGAACAGGCCAAATTCAGCACACAAAGTAAGTAAGCGCAACCCATTGTTATTGCATGAACCAACTCCATGAGGACCAAAAACATTTGGCCACGCTGAGATTTCTGAGCCAATCCTAGCATTGAAGTCCCCCAAGAGAATCAGCTTATCAGCTGCCGGGACAGAGCATATGACAGATTCTAGATCAGAATAGAATTTGTCTTTGGCTTCATCTGGGTTTGTCATGGTGGGCGCATATGCGCTAATGAGGGTGGCTGACTGGCTTTTCCCAACTGGGATCCTGAGTGTCATTAGCCTGTCATTTATTTCAATTGGCATGGACTGCAAGTTTCTGACAAGGTAATTTTTAATTGCAAACCCAACACCATGCTGTCTCGGTTCGACTGCACCCTTGCCTTTCCAGAAGAAGGTGTATCCACCACTGAGCTCTTTGAGTTGGCCACTATCAGGGAGTCTGGTCTCACTGAGTGCCACTATGTCCAGGTTGTACCTGCTGAGCTCAATGGCAATAAGTGCAGTGCGTCTTTCCGGGTTGTTTGAGTTGTCCTGTAGTGTGCGTATATTCCAGGCTCCTAGCCTGAGTAAGCTGAATTTCTTTTTGTTTCGACCGCAAAAAGGGATCCCCACTGGTCGCGGTATACCAGTCAGGGTGATGTGAAGTGGGCTTTCTTTAGGGCACCTTTTCTAGCCCCTTCCTCAGTTGAGGTGAGCAGTGCTATCCTTAAATAAGGCTGCTCAGCTACTGTGGGTGCTGCCTCCCCACGCCTCCACTTCAATCGACGATGAAGCGACCATAGCCCACAGCCACCAACGTGTAGGTCTGTGCTAACAGCTTCCAGTCTATCCAAACCTGCTGCCACCGCACTCGCCCATTGCCGTTGGAATTTTGAGAGGAAAGAAGAGAAAGAAGACGAGGTGAGTGTTAAGACTGGCGCAAAGAGTTTGTTTTTAGTGAAAAAGAGCTGCGCAAACATCAGACTCACTCTCTCGCCTGGACACAACTTATCCAAGTGGCAAGACAGGGTCAAGACGACTGGAAATGTATCCAGGTGCAGGAGGATGCCAGAGGGACAGTCATATTGTCTGACCGGCTGCCTGTAGGCTACTCCACAGCCTCGCAGTCCCAACTGACTAGGGTGAAAGACCCAAACCAAAGAACACCAATACTGGTGGATGCTCTGTGTCACGATATCCAGGCCAGAGTGACGGTATATTGCCATCTGCCCTATCAATAAACCACTGGCCTGCTGCCGCCAGCTTCGAAGCTGCGTCCGGGAAGTTTGCTCAATTCTTCGTCTGTGACTTAGGCAAACAAGCCTATGACCACACCGCTACCGGGGGCCAATATGAAGGACTCAAATACTGAGGGTCACATTGTGCCCTAGCATGTGGCCGTTGGGTTAGATGAAACCTCCTCCGCCCTGGCCGTTAGCACCAACAGGTGCACGCCCACTGATACTATGCTAGCGTACCAGTTCATGAAACAGGCAGTAAGACTATAGTTACCACAAAAATGCAAAAATTGATTTTAATATGTATTCAACTTCATTCGAAGCTGCATCTAATGATCTTCGTTATAGACTCCTTAGCCGAAAAATAATCAAAAAGCAAACTTTCAAAAATTCCTCCTAACTAGACCAGTTGTGCTAAAAGAAAACAGTTTTTGCTTCTCCGAGCTTCTGAAAAGTAGCCACAATCGATTACTACTGTTTGAGGGAACGATGATGAAATGATAATACTGATGAGTTGCGCTCATTCTTGTTTTGTCCCTTCCGTCACTGGCATGTTGCAGTGTCAAGGTCACATTTTTATTATTTTTTTCATTTTTATGGACATAGTGTTAGGTGAGGTTTATGAAAATAAGTGTTCTTATTGTATCAAGAGGTTTAGAGGTGGCTTAGTTGATTATTTTTCTCTTAAGTCATTATTTGAGGAAATGTTGCTGTGGTGTATTGCAGCTTTCTTTGGGGCCATGATCAACTCCTTTATTCATGTGATAATGTACATCTACTATGGCATGGCAGCCCTGGGACCAGAGTACCAGAAGTATTTATGGTGGAAACGCTACCTCACCCGGCTACAGCTGGTCAGTATCTATGTCAAAATTAATAAAAAGCTGAGATATGCAGTGATGGAAAATACCATTGTGCATTTGACTGTGACGCAACATGCTCTTGAAAATTAATTTTTATGTTTTTTCTTGAAACTCAAGAATAGCAGGATTTTATTAGGGCCCACTTTTGTCCCCGAAGCCTTTTGTCATTTTCATGTTTCAAAATTTGTGGTTGTCGTAGGGTCAGAAAGGTCCCTGATGATCTTTTAACTTTGCAGAATGACACAAGTATTACTGTAAAATTTTATCAGAAATGTATTTGCATGGTTATTTCATTGCAGTATTGTATTTGTTGCACAAGTTACATTCTTGACATTATTTCTGGATTTATCACCCTATTGAGTTTCAAAGTTTAGTTACATTAGTGCATGTGATCCTGCATTCACCTAAGCTTTAGCCACATTCCTGTACTCAGAACACATAAAAATTGAGCATATGTATACATGTATAATTAAATTGCAAAAAAAGAATAAAGAAAAGTTTTTCTGGATGTTCTTCAATTGATGTAGACAGTTTAATTTTCTTTGAACTTTTTGATTTGATTGTGTTGGCATTAGTTTTCTGTTAACCCAGATCTCAGTATGTACTACAGTCTTTCATTTCTAACTCTGTTTAACTGATGTTGGCAGGCCTTTATCTCCCAAGAGATTAAAATTTTCCCTTCTTCATTATTCTTAGTTACTTTAAGTGATTTAAGGTATATTGTGAAGGATTAATCCTAACATTTAGCAATTTTGTGAAAAGTGAGCCTTGGTCCCTTAGGTTCACAGGACTCCTTCCTTACATGAAATGAAATATGAAGCAAAATTCCAATGCATTAGTACTTTAAATGTTAAGCTTTACCTCTCATCTACAATAAGTAGTATGCACAGTACATTATACCCTACAAAATTCTATTGACATAAAGGTCAGCCTCAGCACAATGAAGAATCAGATTTTTTCTTTCCAAAAATATACATCACTTTTCCCACTGTTATGAAAATACTCCTCTTTCTCTCAAACATTTAACTACTTATTGTAGAGTCTGTCCATCATCTTAATCAGTCTGCAATAGTCCTCAACACTGATGTATGTTTATCCAATGAGTGGCCTTTTATCGGCATGTTTTATGATGACACACTCAGAACTACCTGCATCAGTATACCATGTTGAGCCAAAGTGACTGAAGTGTCAATGAATGTCCTGAGAAAATTTACTCTTTGATGAACACATAATTTTCTTTGTTCCTCAAAGATGAAAATTATATGTTGAATTTTGTCATGTATTATCAGGGCAAGATCACACTGGGTAAAACTAAAAGAATAAGAACAAAAAAACTGACTGGAGTCATTTTAGCCTATTGACAGTTTTGTTGTGCACCCAGAATTAATTTTTTTTTCTAATTTCTAAAGGCCATCAAGATTTATGCACATATATTTTTTCAGCATAATGAAATTCATCTTTTCTATAAAACCTCCTGCTTTTCTTTGATTAGATTTTATTGAGCTTGTCCCCCCAATAGGTTTTAATTGCTATTGTACATGATACTTGAAATATAATTTAAGTAATCACTCATTAGCTGGCATACAGAATTTCATTCTTTTCCATCTTCATCAACTTTCTGTCTGCTTATAGATTATGTGTAGAGTATAACACATATCATTTTATTTTGCTGCCCAATTTCAGACACTCTGGTTGTTGCAAAAGAATATTGCCTTTGCATTGCGTTCTTTGTTGTGTTCCATCTGAAGGAAATGTTCATTGAAAAAGTAATTAGATTATTGCAAAATGAATAATACCTGCTATGAAAAGATGAACAGTGTTACTGGAAAGATTCCCTTGAACTTACATGTGATCAGTGTCTGATTTGCTTTTTGGAGCTTTTGGTCGTAGCCTTTCATGGGCTTTCAAAATTTCTTTTTATCAGTCACACTGAGCCAAGAAGACTTCTGCTCAGAAATCTTGCATTGTCTTATAATTTCTTTTATAAATTTCTTTTATATGACCCATCCATTTTGCTTTTTGGAGCCCTTAGTCGTTGCCCTTTGTTTTTTTTTGTTTTTTTGTAAGTCGTGCTGAGCCAATAAACTTGTCATTATGATTAACTTTAGCATTATTATGACCTCCTTAATGGGTGTCAGACAGCATCGCTTGATGTGTGTAATGCTGCATTTTTTCCTAATTTTTAGTTGTAGTATCATACCACACCACATATTTCTTTTCAATAGAGTCCCTGCATTGTAGTTGATGGTTGCTGTTGGTTTACTGGCATCCCTGTGTTCTTTCTTGTTTAACATCTGTTTGACTTTTTTTCCTCATTTCCTTAACACCAACTGGCCTTCATTTTGTCAGCCAGTGTGCTTTCTGTATATTTCAAATTAGCATTTTCCTTTATCTTTTGGCTTTTTCTGTTTTCTTCAAGTGTTGATGAAATATTTCCATCTCTAACATTCACAGTGTGACTCTCAGTCAAGAATATACAAGTCGTATTTTCCCGATTTGACTTTTAAATGCTTCTGGATAAATGCAAAATCGTGATGGAGAAACATTTCATGGGTACTGTCTTCTGTTGTTTGGAATTTTATAATAGAGGAAATGATAGTAGTAAGTTCTAGGGGATCATGACATGAAATTTATGCACAAGGTACTGTACTAGATTTGTGTGTTCAGTGAGGGGAGTTAGTCAAAATTTAATGAAACTTGAAATTTCATCAGAACTTTCGGATTAAATTTGTTAAATTGTTATAGTTTTGTTGAATCCTCCAGAGAATCTTCAAAAGCAATATCATTTCAGAGATTTGTCAGACAGATGAAACTTGAAAAAGTTTTCCTAGTTTTTGAGGGGAAGGCACAGACCTATTGACAGTTGGGGAATAGGAGTTAATTGCTTTCTTTCATTGAGTGTTCTGTGTAACATTTGTTCACCAAATTGTCCTAGCAAAATCATATTTTTTGCTGAAAATTTTGCTGCAATTTTAACACCAAGGTAGCAGTAGCTTTTTACATCCATACTCAGTTTTGCTCCTGTAATTTGAAGAATTAAATGTTCTTAGAAGTTGGTGCATTTCATTTTCTTCATGTCAGTATTTTATGAAACTTTCTTTGAGAAAATTGCTGATGATAGTGTTTGTTGTATATTGATGTTGTTGAGTGGAACACAGATTGTGCAACAAATGCTGAACGGACATAATTCACCCTGGCTGTGTCAGCATACTAATATCTTGCATCTTCTTTGCAACTAATCAGAAGATAATATAAGGGCATATTGTGCGTACACATATATATTTCTATAAATGCCAGTTATTTTCAATGAGACGCATTCCTCCCTCACAGCAGCTTTGTTGTTCTTTTGTCTTCTCTACTCAGCTTCAATTCTTTATTGGACTTCTGTATGCCAGCAATTCCTTATATACCAAGTGTGATTTCCCACTGTGGATGCAGTGGGTGGGAATAGCTTACGGATTTACCATCATCAGTCTGTTTATCAACTTTTATGTGCAAGCATATATCAAGACCAATACCAAACCAACAGCAATCAACAATACTTCTGGCTCACTTTCCACTGAAAAGGTAATCATTGTTAGTAATGTGATTAACTTATTTTGTTTTATTTCTTCCTTGCCTGTTTTGCTCCTGTGCTGTTCTCCACCACCTACACATCTATTCAACCTCATGGAACTGACGGCTTCAACACAATGCTGATTGCGATCCTGTTACTGATAATGAATGGAACTACCTTTTCATCATGATGGCTCTATACTGTGATGGAACAATGCGTAAACACGCTTCTCAAATTGAATGGCTGGACACCCCACTTGTTCATATGACTCAATAATGGGATTCCTCTGTCTTAAAACTGCTCAAAACTGTGCTCATCGATGCATGAACCATCACACTATACCTCTATTCACTGATGGAATCTACGCTACACCCTTCATCATGATGGGTCAATAAATTTACATGGACCAATTTTTATGTGGATCACTTACTTGAATCAAACATTATACAAATCATGGACAATTGTCTGCTGTCATAAATCTATTGCCAACCTTAACAAAATCTAACTGTGCATGACAACTACTGTTGCCTTGAATATGCATAATATCAATGCTAAATGGCTGATCTTGAAAAACATGACACCAACCTAAACTGACCAACTGCCACGTGAAACCGGACATTGCCCTTGACCACAATAGATCCAGTTTGTAACTGGAATCATTCATGCAGTCCAGTCTCTTCTTTTTGAAGGCTGCAACTTCCCCAAGTGGATGCACTGGGCACTTATCATTTATGCCTTTTCTATCCTTCTGCTCTTCCTTAACTTCTATTTCCATGCTTATCTCAAGTCTAAATCAGCCAAGGTAAGTAGTTCTGCAGCAGTAAATTTATTTATCTCTTTAGCCATGCTCAGGATATTAGCAATGCCTAGAATTAGTGAACATAGGTTTTGTATGTTTCTGGTAAATTGAAATTGAATGGTTGGAAAGATTGGTGACGTATGATTGTGGGAAGGAAAGCTTAAAAGAAATGAAAATGGTGGGGTGGTGAGTTGGTCTTGTAATTTTCAAACATGTCAAGTTTTTAGGAAAGAACTATTTTTAATGTAGAGGTAATATGAACTTTATTGAACTTTTTCCACCATACCAAGTACATAGTAGGTTTTCAGCTATTTAATAGCTCAGAAAGTTTCTACTGCTTTAACTGTACACTGGGAAGTTTCTCTCTAGAAAAATTTATCCAGAGAAATGTTCAAAGTATCAATTTTTTCTGTTTTTTTTTTTTTTTTCATTTTCATAATCATTGCTAAATTGTCATCTTTAATCACCATTTTTTTCAGACGAGCAAACATGCAAGAAACGGCGTGACTGCTAACGGACACACAGCCAATGGAAAACCTAACGACGTTGCTGATCATGAACCCAAGAAAGTCAAGTAAAAACTATAGAAAGGAAAGCAAACCCACAGTCATCCAGTGAACCTAAAGGACAAGCTTTTAACACAATACTATTGAAAAATGTTAGATATTTGTTACAACCGTGTGTAGTTTTAGAGTGAGTGGGAGTAGAAAAATGTGAGATTGTGTCACCAAATTTACTTGTGCAGACAGTGTATACTCTTGGTTGCAAGATTTGAAGTGAGGATTGAGGCCCAATACAAGTACCCAGCGAGCAACTCTGCAGAAATCTTGACTAGTAGGATTGATGTCAAGTTTGCTCATAGGAATGGCATCGTTCTATGGACATCCATTGGTTATGTCATCGCATTGACATCAGTTTGATGTGGGGAATCCACTACGGTAATCCTACGAATCCTGTGGAAATCTACTTCGCATTAACATAGTGATGCTGGCTTGGTAAGGATTGACTCAAAGATGGAAACTTGTGGGTTTTATGAGAAGATTGTTTGACATTTGCAGTTAAGACTCAGAAATCAAATTCAATTGTGTTCTAGAACAGTCACAAGTAGCTCTCAAGCACAGCTGCTCTTTAACTTCATATCTTATAACATATCTACCACTTTTCAAGTTCATCTTGGATGGGGAAACCAAGCCATCAGACAGGTGATGCCACATGAATAAAACTTGACTGTGCCAGTCAGAATGCTTGCCTATTAGGCACCTGATATAATAAAGACTTTTTCATGTTCTATGTTTACCCTGTCTTTAACCCTTCTGCTGCCAAGCCCAAGCACCTTTCTTTCCTTTATACTACCAGAATAATGGATTCTCGAATGGAAAGACAGCAGGAAGTCTAAAATTAGGAGTTGAAAATATGCTGGAACAATGTCGGCCGATATATTGGCCTGGTAGCAGTTTTAGCAGGAAACAGTAGGGCCAATATCGGCCATGCAGCAGTTTTCCACAACATGTTATGGGCTGATAGAGGCAGCAAAATGGTTAAACTCAAATGAAAAATCCATAATTTTTCCCATTCAGACACAAGGCTCTCTGGTTTTATGATATTAGGAAAATCAGACATAGAGATAATGATTAGGTATTCAACAGCACCACTTTTAACAGTGTTTACTGAGCTGACATTTTTTTTGACTTCAATAGTCAGCTTGCATTTGGGATCTAGTTGTCCTTGCAATTTCAGACAAAGTAGGTTTGAAATCCAAACTTATACCCTGCCCCAGCATCGCTTCAGACCTGAGTGGTGTATGTTTTGAAGCCTGAAAGCTTCAGAAATCCCATTTTGCTTCTCTGAAAATTTTGAACACAGCTGATATAAAATTGTGTAAATATCTACATAACTTTTGCAGTTTTACATTGTATGATTAAGTTGGTTTTTTTTATTTTTCTATTTTTGGTTGTAGCTTTAAATAAAACTTAATGTTAATTTTTGCTCTAAGACATTATGTAGAAAAAGCATTGACAACATTATAATTGTAAATTTAACCTATTTAAATGAGAAATGCTGAGATAATGAATCCAAATGCCTATGTTCCCTTTCGGATTCCTAAGTCTTCTGTCTATTACTAATAAACTAAAAAAATGAGTTTGTTCCATACTAAATTTACAGAGTCTTGGGACAGTTTTATCAATGAATTCTCCATCTGTACAGCTGTGAAGGAGTCTCAATTGCAGGAAGTTTTATTACATTCTGAAATATATTTTTTACTTATAAATATTTTATTGTGTTATTTATTTTCATGACATACCAGTACCCCATCTGCAAATTAATGGTGAAATGCTGTTTCATACAGGTTTTTTTTTCTTTATTTGTCAATAAAGTACATGTATTTTTTCTTTGTCAATAAAGTATTTTTTCTTTAATTGTCAGTGAAGTATTTTTTCTTCTTATGTCCGTAAGAGCATTTTTGCATTGAAAATTCACTTTGATGTTTATTTATTGCTCAGGCATACTTGTTAAAGTAAGTTTCTTAAGATTGTATGTGACAGAGTATACGCCTGCAAATGTTATCAAGCAAACAAAACTGCTACCTTGTTCATATTTGTATGTGAGTAAATCTCTTTTTACTTTTTACTTGACTCAGACTTTCTAGCACTTGCTTATCTCTGTAGACCTGGTTTTATTCCCCATCTAAAATTTAAAGCGACATATTCCACAAGCATCCAAAATGCTGAGGTTTTTCATTCCATATTGTACTTTGTCATGTTTGCCACAAAGCATAATGTTATCTTTCAGTGCAATGATATTGAATTCGCAATAATATTAGTAATATAATTCTGAGGAAAAAGAAACTATTAGCACAAAGTTTGGAAAAGCAAGATGTTTGATTTCAATAATTGATGAATTTGAAATTACCCAAATTGAATTATTTGTCACCAGAAAATTGGGTACAGTTGTTGTAAGCAGCCAAAAACATAAACCATCACTAAGTGTAATTTAAAAATTAAGCCTCCTTTTGTTGATAATTAATATCACCAGTACCTTCACTTCTACAGTCAAACAGAACAGTTTGCAAAGTATCTTAGTAATATCCAAGACCCACTATACCAAGACGGTGCAATTGAAGCACTTCCGTCCGCTGGCCAGGAGTTTCTAAAAATAGTCCGGCGCGTACAATCGTAAACACAGGCATGCGGTTCGTCGTACCGGTATGTGTTAATCGAGGAGACCAGTGCTCCTTTGTGAAGAATCAAAATTAACACTTTGCAAGGCTGTTTGCCGAATTGAAGTTTATGTATATTATAGTAAATTGGACTTCAGACATACACCTTTGCACTCCTCATACAGTCCCAATATTGTTGTGTTGGACTAATGCATGTGTGCTATGGAGATCATCAGTTGTGTGTTTTTGTTTGTGAAGAGGGAGGGGCTTAAAAGTCTAATTGCTAATTCAACTTTCGGTATACATGTACTTTTGTTTGTTTGAGGAAGCCGTAAAACGTCATGGATCAAATACTGATAAACTTTCTCAGAGCTAAGGAATTCCATACGTACAATCAGTAATTATGTGAATGAACTTTTCCACTTGATCATCCTGAATTTCTTTTAAAAGAAGTGTTTTGTTGTTGTTGTTTGTTTGTTTGTTTCTTTCCTTTTTCTTTATTAAGCTTCAAGCAATAGAAATTCGATCAGAAATAGTGCCCAAAAACAGAAAATTTCAGGAAAGAAAGTTGGAAAACTGAAGAAGCTGCAACATGAGTAACACTTTTTGAACGTTCATTATCATCAGAATACTGCGGCTGGATTTTGTTGAGTTTTTGTTGATTTTTTTAATCACCCATCTGGTCACTTTTCCTACATCATTACCCTTTTTCTGCTACCCTGGTTATCTTTACACTTTTTCATCAATTAGAAGATGTAAATTTCCTATCTGGTCTGATGTATGTGAGAACTTCATTCAAAGTTTGTGTTTTATACCTATTTATTTGCTTTAATCATTTAAATAATGGCCCATCTGGTCTCTTTTCCTACTTCATTCCTCTTGTTCTGCTACCCTGGTTATCCTTACACGTTTTCATAAGATTAGAAGATGTACCTGTACAGTTCCCCTTTGGTTTTATGTATGTAGGAACTCCATTCAAAATTTCCAGTTTATACTCATTTATTTGCTTTAATCATTAAATTAATTCTTTGAATAGATGCTCTATTGTACAGTTCTTGGTAGTCTATTAACCTCATCTCACCCAATGGGACATAAAGAAAATATAACTGTTTACTTCATGCCACCATTGAATCTTTGCTAATCGAGCCATGACTGGGCACACCATACGCGCTGGGTCAGTCTAGCAGACAACGCACGCGGCGGAACTCTTCGCCTTTGTATTTAACGATCGATTGCACCGTCTTGGTATAGTGGGTCTTGGGTAATATTATATTACTGGTAACAGAGTTCTAATTGTGGAATACTTTTTAATTAAAATCCGTCAGTATAAACCACAAATGTTTTCAGAAATTGTTGCTTTGCTTTGGAATAGCATTAATACATGTTTATTTACCTTTACATAATGCTGAGGACGAAGGTCATTGGATGTTGGTAAGTTACATTAAACTGCTTTCAGAGGGTAGGGGCAATATTTTTGTAACGACACTTACTTTTTCTCTTTCAATAAGCAATTTGTTATTGGCATGCATACTTTTCAGATAAAACCTCAAGTCAGTCTGCAATATAGTTTTGTTGTTTGTTTTTACCTTATGAGCCAAGAAAACAAATAGGTAGCCAGGTTAGTCTAACATGAGGTCCCTGCACTGTACAAAATTAGATGCGAGATATTTCTGTGATTACAACATTTTTGTCATTCATATGCAAATTCTTTACCAAAACTGAATTAATTTCACCACTGAACATCTGTTTTCTCAATGCTTTCTTGTCTTGATCTTGAACTGACAATATCAAATCCAACAAAGCTGTCAATAAAAAAAACACAAAAAAACCCAGCATTTAAAACAATATTGGAGGCTGTTGTTGTTTTCTGTTACTTTCTTTAAGGTGAGGGTTTACAGTATGACCATAGAAGGGTGGAGTCAATTTCAGTTTAACTGCATAATTATTACCATGATTATCTGTAAAGGACATCTAAGTGATTTAATACCTAATAAGGTCAATCAAGTAAAAAGTTCAATTTCCTTTTGCTCTAAATTTCAATAATGAATATAATATACATGTATAATGTTATTGATAATAAAACATGTCAGTATTCTTTTTTTCTCACTTAATTGTGCTGAGTTGTGTAGTTATTGTGGGTCATTATGTGGTGTTTTTTTTTTTTTTTCAATGTATATCAGATGATATGTTGATAAATAAAGTTCCTGTATCTGATGTTAGCCCGGGAATGTGATGCACATTTCATTGTTGTTAATCAAGAATATGAATTTACTGTAATCACTGATCTCTGATCTCATTTTTGCCTTATTTTGAGAAATTAATTCGTCAGTTTGTGGGCCCAGTGTTATATAATGAGTTATTTCACTGCCATGCACAAAATTTCACAGGGAGTCTTTGTGGATGTCTTTGCATTGGTCATGTTTCTTTCATGTGCCTGTCAATACCATGTACTGACTTCTATCATTGAACCCTGATAATGCGCAGTTGTTTCTTTTTCATTGTTATTTCCCTTGCACCAGTTCTTGTATAAAGCACAGCTTGCTGCACTTACCATGACCGGCCCATCTCCAAGTTGCCTTGCTCATGGCTTACGTATATCAATGATTATGACAGGGTGTATGATCAAACTTAAAGGGACAAAAAGTGGTATCACTTTTATCGCACTATTCCAAAGATTAGAGTAGCCAGATTGTGTTTTCTAGACACCATGCTCACACCTTATTCAACAAGCAGCCTGGCGTATATTTTGGTAAAAAAAATGCTTATAAAAATCATTTGTATCTGACAGCAACATTAAACCAATAAAAATAGGAGCTTACAGATGTGTAATTTTGACATTTTTGCATAGACAAAAGGGTTTAATTTATAAAAATATATTCTGTGATATCAAGTAATTTTGCTCAGTTTCAGCCCCAGTTACTTTTGTGAGAATTCAGTTATTATCTGGATTTGAATTGGTCACAAGAATGCCCTAAAAACAATAATTTTCATCGTATTGTTACTCTTAGCTGAACATATATTTGCTTTTGTCCTTATTGTGAAACCTGCAATTGAAATCATAAAGATTATGCATTTTTAAAACTGTTTTGTAATTACTAATAATTCTTCAACTAGTTAGTTATTCTCTTTGTGCGTGTGTGAGTGTTTTTCTTTTTCTTTTGAGTGAATTCAAATTTTGCTTGTTGGGAGAAATGCACCACATTGTCTGTTGTTGGACCAGATGCTGATTTTGTTTCTTTGTTTACAAATTATTTGCAGCTGATGTATTTGATAACAGGTTGTGCACTTTATGTGTGTTCAGTAACTGCTGTTGCTATATTAATGCTGCTGGATGAATAGCTGAACAACCAGTCAGTTTTTACCATTATATTGTCCTGCTGATGGTCATTTTGTTGCATGTCTGTATTTTCAGTGCTGGTAGGTGAGAGAGAGAGATGGAACTTTGGATGATTACATAATGGACAGACTGTCCGAACTTTAGAAAGGCATTACATGTATTTTTATACCATTTGTACAGTCAGTGTGAGTCTCATAATATGATGTAAATATGTCTTTTTTTTGGTGGTCTTTTTTATACAAATTCAGACTTTATGTGCTGGCTGAGACTTCATTAAATGGTATGCTTAATTCTTTTCAGGAACTGAAAATCATTTCTCATTGCCTGGAGAGTATGGGCAGATAAGAAATATTGACATTTTTTGTTGTTGTTGTTTTTTGTGTGACCAAGAGCCACATAGCTAAAAGTCCAGTCCTACCTCACAGAAACTGCAGATTATGGAGTGCCAGTATCTTGGTGAAAAGGCAAAGCCCCTTTTATTAGGAGAAATAAGCATTTATTTAGAAAACGCAGCTGCTTTTGGAATAGTGAGATGCCTGGAAAATTGGAGTCGACTGAAAAGTGTTACTTACACATTTATATTTAGGAGAATAGGTATGATATGCAATTTCACTGGCATCTACGGATTAATGATACTTGTAGTTGTCTGCAACACTCAAAAGAATGGGAGACCACATTTGAGGGACAGACATTGTCATCAAACTATTCCAAGCATTTCCATGGTTTTTCTGATCAGGATAGTCACACCGTAATATTATCAGCTATCTTGTAACCTTGTAAAATAGAAAGCTTTCACCAAAGTTTTGAAACTAATAGCTTACAGCAAGGTTATTTTAACTTCTTGCAGTGGCAACAAAGGTCCACAATATGAAAACAGGATGTGCAGTATGCTAAAACGAGCTACTTGTATTGGTGTTTTTTTCTATTGTTTTCTTAATCATTTATATTATTTGAATGCTCAACGCTCATTGCTTATTTATTTGTGTGATAGTTTTCAGCCCTTCCAAACCACACCGTAG
Organism: Onchidella celtica; assembly: GCA_963931925.1. NCBI lineage: Eukaryota > Metazoa > Mollusca > Gastropoda > Systellommatophora > Onchidiidae > Onchidella > Onchidella celtica. Next base: position 45,688,972 of record OZ007575.1, on the reverse strand, counting down.
AGTGAAAGTATGTTATTTTAATAGAGGAAATTTCCACCCCTTACTTCAGAAGAAGCCAAATTCACATCTGGTGCCATGGATAATGAAAACGTGTCTATATATTTCAATACCTATAGCAGTATTGTGATATGTAGCGTAAACCAAGTAAACTTTAATCTATGCATTATCCGGTAATAATTCCTTTATATTTTAATCATGTTATTTACCACTGTATGATATATTGAGTTTTGGTGTCTCTAGGCATAAAATATGTGGTAAATTGTTATATTTTGCAGTCAGATGTGTCATGTAAACCAGTGTTTCTCAAAGTATGTCCTGTGCCCCACTGGTGGGGCATCAAGCTTTGCAGCAGTGGGCTGCCCATGTGCTGTGTTTTATTCTCTTTTTGGAGAGTCTTTTGGTGAGGGGTGGAGGGGGGGAGTCAAATTTTGTGAAATTATTATTTTGGTCCTAAATTTGTTGAATGTGTTGGTCCTAATTACTCGTAACAATAAAATAATGCCAGTGCTTCAGTGTTGAAGATGGGATGGACCATAGCTGATATGCTAGCTTTGTTAGGTCAGTTGTGGAAAGAAAAGTTTAAGAAGCACTGGTAAGAATTACCTTGTTCAATGGAATCAGTTGCTGGCTAATATGATGTCACCCTAGGGCTGCTCTATTCTTTCTCCATTTTTTTGCAAAGCTTGAGATAATTTGCAGAATAAACTGTATTTTATCACTCCAGCAAAACTCATGAACGCATTTCACCACCAGGAGTAGATTTTAAAGTGTTAAAAAGCGACGACATGAACTAACTTAAACTTATTTTATTGTTAAGTTTGACCAAATATACTAGATACAGCAGGACGAGATACTCTCTTCTTCGTGCCTCTAAAAAAATCATGCACAGTTTGCACGCTAATTGGGAGTGATGCACACAGCGCATTGCATGAAAAGAATGCTTGATGTTAAGTAAATTAATAATGCGGATTTGTTACAGTGCTACGGTGACCAAAAGAAGAAAAAGGGCAGTTTTCCTGCGGTGGCTGAAGTTATACAGTTTGCAAAATTAGTGACTTCAATAATCAAGGCCTATAGCGAAAGCTGAATGATGAATGGAATTCAGTATTTTCCCCATATTGGCTTTGTAAAATACGACATTGTTCATGACTTCCGCACATCCGCTGCGAAATCTGTGCACGCTAAAAGCGTTAGTTGTCTGGTCTTGTTGTATCTAGAATCTTTGCTAACACTTAGATTAAAAATCTTTATGAGTGATATTCGGGAAACACACAGATGTGGAGATAGAATAAGGCAGTGCTATGGTAGCGATGAGCATTTCATACCTTTAATACTTCAGATATCTGCCATTGTACTTCATTGACAGCCACAATGAATCAACTGAGACTTATTGTTCTTTAAATATTTAATGGGATGTTTAAATGTGTACATCATATCCTCTCCAGATCTCTTTTGCTTAAAAAGTCACTGCAGTTCATACTTGTACTGTAAGGCTTTGTATTTTGCAGAGCAACTTCACAAGTTTGGGGAGGAGGGTAAGGGAGAAGACACAACACACTTATTTATTGCTAACCTCAATTCAGTGTTATTTTGCTTAAACACAATGTATGTATATGTGTTGGAAATACATGTATGTGATTTTTCAAATAATGTTTGTTTTTTTCCCTCTTTCCTTTGTGTGAGAAGCTTAAGGTACTGCATTTTTGTTATTTCAAAGAGGGGATCTTCCAGGAGATCCGAAATGCACACTGAAATTAAATGACTTTCTTGAACTTAAATTCTTCTAGTAATAATACTTAGTATATAGAGGATGAAATTTTACTTTACTTTCCTATGGGACAAGAAACTGACAATAAAACTTTTTTCTAACCTTTTATTTGTATGTGTATGTGTGCATTTTTATTGCATCTTTATGGATGTGTCTTTTTTCTCTCTTTGTTTGTTTGTTTTGATTTAGATGTGAAATGTGAAAATTTGACAAGAAATGCCCATTCAAAATATGTATTCCATGCATTTCAAAACAAGAACAAAATATATTTTTTAACATTCGTTGGTCCTCTTCTTTTTTTTTATTACACCGAAACTTTGTGTATGCGTTGTGAAAAAATGTCTTTTCAGCAAACAGAAATTCACTATGGTGAAACACGAATTTCCCTGTTACAGGTTATAATGGGTTTAAATGTATTAAAAGTCGGCTGCAAGGATCACATTGTTTAGATACTGTCTTCCTCGGCAACTTCAAATTTTTATCACGTGTACAGCAGACCCATTCTTCTCATTTGTAAAATCTCAACTTAACATCTGATGGAATATTCATAATGTCTTCAAACCAAATTTAAGACTTGATCTATCATCACATTTCACTGGAAGAGTAAAATTTTGAACTTGAATTTGGAAATGCATAATAAACAGCCTGGCAAATTAATAGTTCATACACATGTTTAGTTTTAAACTGCCACAAATTCATGGAACTGAATTGTTAAATGGTATGCATTATTAATGTGTTTCCAATATCGGGGAATAAAGGTAAAGTATGAAAAATGGAGGACGTTGATATATTATATAGGTAGCAGGAATCCAAATACAAATGACACAAAAAGAACACACACGTACACACACACAACTCACAATATTGTGAAAAATTGCATAGGGCGACCAGGTCAAATGAGACCACAACAGTAATCAAAAATGACATTTTGTCTATGATCTACTGTCTGTGTCAAGTCAATTTATTTTTTTTTAAATTGCGGAGGATGAGCAGGTCAAATGAGATAACAAAAATAACCAGAAAAGGACATTTTGTCCATAATTTGCTAACTGTAGCAAGTCATATCGTGAAAAATCAAACAAGACCACAACAAGAACCAAAAAGGACATTTTGCCTATGATTTACTGCCTATGACTACGTACAGTTAACTCTGAATTGTGGTGAAGAACCAGATGGTCGCAAAAGAAAAAGAAAAACAAGAACAAGAAGCAGAAGATGAAGAAGAAGGAGCAAAGGAAGAAGCAGAAGATGAAGAAGAAGGAGCAAAGGAAGAAGCAGAAGATGAAGAAGAAGGAGCAAAGGAAGAAGCAGAAGATGAAGAAGAAGGAGCAAAGGAAGAAGCAGAAGATGAAGAAGAAGGAGCAAAGGAAGAAGCAGAAGATGAAGAAGAAGGAGCAAAGGAAGAAGCAGAAGATGAAGAAGAAGGAGCAAAGGAAGAAGCAGAAGATGAAGAAGATGGAGCAAAGGAAGAAGCAGAAGATGAAGAAGATGGAGCAAAGGAAGAAGCAGAAGATGAAGAAGAAGGAGCAAAGGAAGAAGCAGAAGATGAAGAAGATGGAGCAAAGGAAGAAGCAGAAGATGAAGAAGATGGAGCAAAGGAAGAAGCAGAAGATGAAGAAGATGGAGCAAAGGAAGAAGCAGAAGATGAAGAAGATGGAGCAAAGGAAGAAGCAGAAGATGAAGAAGATGGAGCAAAGGAAGAAGCAGAAGATGAAGAAGATGGAGCAAAGGAAGAAGCAGAAGATGAAGAAGAAGGAGCAAAAGAAGAAGCAGAAGATGAAGAAGATGGAGCAAAGGAAGAAGCAGAAGATGAAGAAGATGGAGCAAAGGAAGAAGCAGAAGATGAAGAAGATGGAGCAAAGGAAGAAGCAGAAGATGAAGAAGATGGAGCAAAGGAAGAAGCAGAAGATGAAGAAGATGGAGCAAAGGAAGAAGCAGAAGATGAAGAAGATGGAGCAAAGGAAGAAGCAGAAGATGAAGAAGATGGAGCAAAGGAAGAAGCAGAAGATGAAGAAGAAGGAGCAAAAGAAGAACAAGAACAAGAAGTCATCAGTGTCACTCGTCACTCATTCTCTCGCCCAAGCTTCACTCACTCACTCAGTCTGTCGCTCACTCTTTCTCTCACAAAGCCTGAAAGCCACACATTTGCATCCATACATAATCCAAAACGTATCAATAACAAGCTCCCTTCACCACATGAAATACAGACAGCAATGCATCATGCTGTTGCAAACTGCATCTGGGGACAATTGCCTTGGAAGGCAAATTTATCTGGCCATCCAACATTTTTACATGTACCGGTAATTTTAAGCTTAGGAGACAAACAAATTACAATCTACAACATTTTGCTGGCCCTATCATGTATGAAACTCCACGTGTATTCGCAACTGCAGATGACAACTCCTTTTTGCCAGATATTCTTTGAATTCCTTGAAGGCATTTTGTTTTCTCTATTGGTGCAAAGGGAGGACAATATAATTCCAAATGTGTGCCTATACATGTATCACTAAAAATATATTAAGATAACTCCAGACATTCGAGTAAAACAGTTTATTCCTCCACTGTAATATTATGCTCTATGCACCTGTGTTGTTTCATGACAGGGCCAGCAATGCTGCAATAATATGATATATTTCAACAACAACTGGAACAAGAACAAAAAGAACATTAACACACTATGAAGTATCAATGTTATAATTTTATTTACAGCATTCAGAAAACTGTGTATGTAAAGTGACCAGCACTGAGTTCAGATCTTATTTAAATAAAAAGATACCATGAATCAGTTTTTTTAATTATCTTGCAGTGACTAATTAGGTCATTTAGCCAAATCCAGTTCTGTCTTCAACAATAAATGATGTATTTTGGAAAGTTTTAGAGTTAAATGGTTAAAATTAGATAAATGGCTACATGGCCACAATGACTTTCTGTTGATGAAGCGGCCACACAGACATTTTTGGACATTGACCCACAAACTGGTGAATAAAAAAAAAAGTATGAGAGTACCTTGACAGTCAGCTGTTGGAACTCCATTAGAACTAAACTCAAAATACATTGAATTAAACCTCATTAATCTGGCTCTCAGTGTGAATTATTTTCAAACACGTGCGCTACATCTGCGCGACGCTCCGCAATCCTTTGTTATGAAGGGGTCAATTCGGTATGCGCATCTCAGGGCGAAAACAGCAAGACTATGTCGTGTTCAAGCTACAAAAACACCCACCTAAACACATTAAACAATACAAAAGGAAGTATATTTTGACAAGGGAAGGACTGAACTTTATTTTGATGTAGGATACATGCCGTTTCACATAAATACATAGCAGTTTAGCAGTAAAAGCCTTGTAATGTTTGCCTAAAATTATGCCAAAACTAGATTTCGCCCGTTTAGCAGGGCAGTTTGGACTACCTACTCAAGGGCTGTTATGAGAGGACCATAGTACATGTTGTTTACATAGATAGCCACAGCTGATCACTGAACACAACTCACTATTTTCTCTTCTTGGTTAGGCTGCGTTCCACTAGCAACTGCCTTTGATTTTAGTTTTAACGAGGTTCCAACAGCCGACCAACGACAAGTACTCTGATCACCCGACCCAAATAGCGTACTGCTTTATTACATGCATGTATTAGTTATGGACTCAACTTTGTATCACAGATTCAACAGTACTTCAACTCTGTATATATATAGAGTATGTATCTTTTTTCTTTCTAAATTCTAATTAATGCATTTCAAGACCAATATTTTCTAAATAAAACAAAGCTTGAGATACTCCTTGTCCAATATGAGGCCACAGGCCACACAGTTGTAGAAAACCGTAAAACTCCTGATGAATTTCATTCAAGCATCAGCCCACAGAAAAATTAACTACAGTCATCATGTCTTTTCATATCACTTTCTGGAAATATACTGTGCTGCATTTAACATTTCATGACTTGGGACTACATATATCAATAGATCCCCATGACTTGGGACTACATATCAGTCAGATCAAAGCGTGTCATATAATAACAAGATATCAGGACAGTTGGGGCCATGGCAGTACCGACATTTTTGAAGAGAAACTTTACTTATATTATTATAAGCTTAGCGAAAAACAAAATAATCATTTCCCTAGGATGTAAAATTTGCAATCAGGTGTGGCACCAATATTTCCAAGCAACAACATACAGATCTAAAATATTTGCTCTCCATGTCTATTGGACATTAAAATACACTACAACTGAAATTTGATTATATGTAATACATTTCTTTTTTTTTCCCCAATCAAGTCTTCTGTTGAAGATATTACATAGTATTACATATGTACACGACTGACTGATTACAATAAGCTTGCACCAAATGCGAGTTGTGACATCACTGAATTGTCCAAAATTCTGGAAACCATTGCTAAGTATTTTATTTTTAACCCTCATCCCGCATTGAGTGAACTTGTCCATGTAATGCCATGTGGCGGGAGAGCCGGTGGCCAGTCATCCGCTCGTCTGCATGTTTCTGATAACCTTGGCAGTCGGGTCTTTTTGAACACATGTATCGTGTTTACTTTTGTATGCAATAATAAAAATAATGGTGGATAAATCGTAAGTGACTACTGTGATATCTGGATAAAGTACTTGTGATGACATGCAGTAAGTTTTATTGTTAAATAGAGAGCTCATATTAAAGAATGTTCCGCATTTATATAATGCTATTTAAACGTTTTAGGCTTTTTCCAAGAGATCTACACTTTTTTGTCCCTACATCAGGCCATTCGGGTGAACAAATATTTTAAGCCAGGTACTTAATGTACTAACTACATGTACATTGTTTTCTCCCTCCTCCACTATTTTAAGGTTCAACATCCATGATGTTAGTTTTCTTAGCACACCTTTAGCGAGAGATTTGATTTCCAGCTCGTAGAGTATGTACACAAACTTAAAAGTGGTTTACATCACTCTAATTACTACTCTACTTACCACATCAAACAACAACAAAGTGTCAATCATTTTCTCCCAGTTTTCCCTGATGAAAAACCTACCAACAGATGCCTTTATGCATCATGCCCTAATCTTACATCGGAATTCATTATGATACACACGGAACTGTATCTCAAATAACGGGTGGTCCCTTTCTTATTATTTCACATGTAGATGACAACAAGCATCAAAGTCAAAAGTTTCCCTTAGGTTTTCCAGACTTCAGCCTTCGGAACGTCAACACTATTACCTGAGTATGACAAATAGTTACGAACAGTTGTATCGTAAAAAATGTAACCGGAAGAACCATTTTATCAGACATAGTAGGGGTGACAGGGCAGATAAAGGAGCAAAACCAGTGTAAACAAACGTGAAAAAAATGACAGCCATACCAGACGAATAAAACAAAACAAGAGGAGCAGCGTTACTATGCACTAAAGTAACCTCGCAAGTGGACCTGGGTTGCAAAATGTGGGACACAATAGTGGCCTCGCGAGCCTCGTATCTTAGGTGAGGGAGGTGGCCTCCCGCAGGATGAGGGTTAATAAATTATCAGACTAGATATTTTAGCATTCATGAAGTACTTCATGACTAACCACAATTATACGACAAAAGTTGTTAGCTCAATTCAAGAGATCATGTGAGTAATTCCTGCACTTTCTTCAATCACTAATCCCAAATATTTCAAACCACTCACATCAGACATTTTACTGATTATTCACAGCCTTTTTTCTCTTCAAGGGTTGGCCATATTTCAACTGTCGTTGTCTCAAAGTTAGCCCATAATCACACTCTGGACTGTCCACAGCTAAAACTATAGCACTTCCTAAAGGTCTTGGTGGAGTTTTTTGTGTCAAGTGATCAAAAAGTTTGGTGCTTGTCAATTGATGTCCTCGTCCACATGAATTATTCTTAGTATCAGGCACTGTTGAATTTCTTAGAAAATTTTCAACTATTTGTGTGTCAAAATCACAAGCTAGCTGGCTTACATTTGACATTTCTTGAATATTTTTAGGTGAGACTGCCAACATATGTCTGTCAGCTGAGCTTTGCTCATCTCCACAAAACAAATTCTGGGGCTGCAGAAAACTCCTGCGAACGCTTCTCCTGTCAGAAGTGTGACGCTGGACATGCTGGAATGTCTGGTTACCATCACATTCACAAGTGACACAAGATTGGTTATCAGTCGCACAATTTAGGTTCTCCTTATGTTGATCCAGTGATGTGCCATCCCTGTTATTTATCCCACTGATGGCAGTAGAGACAGTTTCAGCCGCACTAAAATTATCACAGTTTTTATCAACAAGGTGACTTAAGCTCTTATCATCAGTCTCATCATTACATTTATGGCAAACGACAGACTTTTCACCTGTGCGACACTCACATAAAACCTTATTAAATTCTGTCAGACCATGTGCCTCTTTGATGTTGAAAATTGCTCCTTTGGATTTATTCAAAAATTGCAATGGTTTGAATTTACAGCTCTTCTTCTGAAAATCACTTTCACGGACATGTCCATTTGACTGATGTCTGTGTTGAGTTGCAGCACTGCGATGAAAGCGCTGTGGACATTGAGTGCTCCTACATCTGCGCCGATTGCAAGGACAATTCTGAAACTGGGGAGAAACCTGAAAAATTGCAAATGGTGCAAATCTATGATTGAAGACAGTTCACATACATTATTCGAGAATATCCTGACCCATGCCTATTTTATCACTATGCTGCATTTTTTCATTAAATTTCCAAAAAATATTACTCCTAGTTTGTGGAAAACGGAAAACTCCTGTGAAACTCTCTCATAGTCATGATATAGGATTTCCACAATTAATAAATATCCTGTAATAGTGTAATATAATTATGTACAACAATAATATTACGATGCTGATTAAATAGATCATAACTCATCTTTGAAGCATAATATTAAACTGAATGTGTACCATTTTCTCCAATATTCAGGATATCTACCACACTTCTATTTACTGCTCATTCTATTTATAACTAATCAAATAATATGCTGCACTAGCACAGCAGCTTCCTTGGTTCTGTTCCTATGGGATGGGACCTACTTTCGATTCCGAGTGATTCAGTAATTTTTTGTGCACTATATTATAAAACATCAGAAAACTTGTGGGGTTACAGGAAGATTCGAAACAAAATGAGGCAAAAAGAAAAACTTATATGTAGCACAGCCTCATGTAAGAAATAACACAAAAACAATACAATAAAACACAAAGAAAACGAAAAGACGAATCAAGCTTCCTCTGCATTTTATTGTACAATTACTAAATTACTGTTTTATTTTTGACACAAGGCTTTGCTACATGTAGGCTATCTAAGTTTTTCTTTTTGCCACATTTTGTCTCAGCAAAAGTACATGTGTGTAATACTTAGAGACTACAAACCCATGAAGTTTCTGCGACCTCCCCAACAGGAACTGTTTTTGCAGTGATTGGATTGTCAACTGCGGGTACAGGAGTTAGAACAGGTGCTGGTTGAAACACCGGGCTGTTGAAAAATTTCAATGGCTGCATTTTGGTAGAACCATTGTGCCTCCTTCTTCTGGGCATTTTACAGGATGAGCCAGGTTAGAAATTTTGTACTGAAAAAAAATTTTTTTTTTCTTGAATACTTTTAAAAAATACTGAACAATAAAATCAGAGATAAGGAAGAACTACTGGATTAATTTATTTCAAACTTTAATCAAAGTCGTTCCAAATTCACAAAAAGATTTGAAATTCATACAACTTGTTACAGCAATAAAAATAGTACCATTGAACATGCTCCTTTGTATGTTTAGTATACCAGCCGACCCGCGCAAGATATATCTTGCAAATTTTCCATATTACTAAGTCAGTAAGTGCAACCATTATATCTAGATCTAGGCTACATTAAAACAGCATTTGAATTCCATGCTATGACGAATAGAACTTACTGTTACACCACAATTTCACACAGAATTATTTTAATACTAGATGAGCTACCGGGCATTGTCCAGAATAAACAATCATGTGATCCCCCCCTCCTCCCCCCCCCCCCCCCAGTATAATAAAAGTAATAAACTACAGTCTTGCTTCAGAACTCATGCGCACCACAACATTATGCACCAAACTGAACTCTTGACACGGTTACTTTTTATGACATGCACGGTACTATATATTACGAAACAAACATGCCAAAAAATACAGATGTTACATAGCAATAAACATTGTTATTTTTTTAAAATACATGCTTGAAGTAAACAACTTTTAATTATAGCCATCATCTTCCTTATCTCAATTGCCACCTTCCTGCCAAATTTAAGGCCTGAAGAGTGTATAGTTTGGTCAGTTAGTCATGCCAAAGGTTGCAAGTTACTGAAATATATAATAGATTTAATTACCCGTTCTACGAACTGTTTCGTTTCTTGGTGCGGAACCAAACTTCCACGTTCAGTCGGCGCGTCAAAATGGTATCATTCTTCCGGTTCACTCAAAATGGGGAATTAAAATGGAATGACCGAAAAAAATCTTATTTCGATAAATTCGGGGACAGGAGATTTCGTATGTTTTATGTGACGAAAACCTGGATATGTAGCTACTATGGACGTCTGTAAAATTTGAAGCGTGTGGGCTAAGTATTGACGGAGGAGTAGGCTAACATAGCCTCCAAAGTTGACTTTTATAATGATAGATAATTATATTTATTAAAGATTCTGAGCAACTGAATAATTTAATCTTACTTAAAGCAATGCATGTAAACTGGAAAAAAAAAGAGGAGGGAGGTTGTACATATATTATATATGTACAGCAAATCTTGTGGTCTACTGCAGGTGCTATGTTGGTAACACATTTGGTACTTTCTATTAACTAGCCATCTCACAGTTCAGTCAGCAGCAGGAAACAGCGCCAACAAACTCCATTAATCATTTACGTATAGAATACAGCTATTATATTTTCACTTCCCCCCCCCCCCCACCCTTCCCCCCGTTTTTTGTGTTTTTATTTACAAAATCAGAGCATTTACTCATTCAATCCATGCTGATGGTGGGCGATGGGTTGCACATAAATGCCGAGCGGCCTCTGAGATTGTATGTGTAATGAGAAACTGAAAAATTTTTATCACGATGATGGTAAAGGAAATTTAAAACTCTTTCAGATCGGAGTTATTTTTGTGTTTAGAAGGACGTTTTTCATCTTCACACCATATTTACAGACAGCACAGTCTGCGTTGGTCCAATCTTAACCCAAACCCCACGCACTACGCCTTAAAGCCCGCTGTCTGGTCAGTGACCTTACTCACGGGGAATCTTACCTGGGTCGCACTGACCCTAACCGATGTGCGATGGCTACACTATCGCCGTCCACGTGGTTTGGTTTGTATTTCATCAGTATGAAAACATTCGTTGCTATGCCTTATTAATATCACACTTGATAATGAATTAACCAGCAAAACCTTTGTCTGTAAGTCTCTAACATAGAAGAGATATAGTTAGCAATACGGTAGTTACATCTCAAAGAGGACAGTGACCTGACGCGTGAAAATACAGTGTGCCCGCAGAACTGTCAGCTTGACCTTGCCATATTGATATGCCCGTTCCTAGTAATTGCCGGGAAAGTCGATGCTGTATTTTGACACCTCTCGCAGCATGAGGGTTAAAGAGTTAGAATCATGGGTGAAAGTTAGCCAACTCAAAATTTCCTGCAACATTTTTTCTGCCACACAAAATCGCGCAGATCAATGCAACAAACACAAGAAGTGTAAAACACAAATTGGCAAAACAAGAAGCTTTCCCGGACAATTTCCGGCATGAGGCCCGACGGCCCCAATTTTTCTGGCAGCGCCGGAAATTTCCGGCGAACTTTCACCCATGGTTAAAATTTTTGAATGAAAGGTTGTGTTGACAAAATTGTGCCTTTGCGGCGCCAAAGACCATTATTAGCTTAATAAGCAAGTTTTGCTTGCAGACTTTCTGGAATAAAATGACTTGAGTTGTGATTCAGCTCTATCAAAGTCATATTCAGATGGCGAGTGAGAAGAAAATAGTGGGGAAATAGCAATTTTTTTTAAGGTCTAGTGTGAATGTAACATTGCATATATAATTTCCTCTAAAGCAAATAATGCTATAGTGTCATTCTGGTCTTTTGCAATGTTTTTCTTTTCTCATCTGCATTCCTTGTTTTAATACTCTCAAATTGGTGTATAATTTGAATGATTATCTAGACTGAAATGAAGTCATTAACATTTTTCAAACATGGCCCATTTTTTGTGATTGATGATTTGGGAAAATTCACCCAATGATGGAAATAAGGTCAGGGCTGAATAAGTCAAATTACTTTCCTTTGAATCTCTTTTTCTATCACTATATCTAACATAGTCTCCCTTTAAACAAACCTATTTTTCACAATTTCAGCTCGAGAGAGAGAGAGAGAGAGACTACAGAGTACAGTGTAGAAAGTTTTTAGAATTTATGCCTGTGTCGCATCTATTAATTTTATTCTTCACTTTCCAGTTCCCAAATGTTCAAGGTGATGGGCGCACAAACATGGATGGGTCAAGCTGACAGTGCAGCACGGAAGGCATATATAATATATTTGCGCGACGTAATTACCATCTTCCCCTTCTAAATCAAAGACATTATTATATATATTTCTATAATGACAAGAACATGTTAACCAGTGAATCACTGTTCAGAATCACAAAGACTTTCGAAGCTTTCATTCAAAGGCTTTCCCCACACTACCAAACATTGTGTAACATCGACATTAACATACAAACTCATTGCAATTATATTATATATTACCAGAAACAAGCTCTGAAATGACCTTCGCCCAAAATGCCCACGTTGGTTCATTGGTAGTATACAGTGCCCATCTGGATGAAACCATTACCATTTGTTTGGGGCTTGGGGGGCGTGGCTAGTTATCATGCTTTGTTCTCATGAAAATTACATCTGTTAGTTTGGTAAAAAATTGGCAAAAATAAAAAGTTGTATGTAGCACTAGCATTAGCAAAGGATTTTACAATTATATATATATTAATATTTTGCCACTGCTGTCACTAGATCTAGTGTCAGTTTGGTATCGTGTCAGATCATTAGTAAGAGACTAAACAAAGGTTTCACTGGTTAATTCATTCAAGTGTGATAAGGCATAGCAGAGAATGTTTTCATACCGATGGAGTACAAATTAAACCATGTCGTCAGCAGTAGTGTTGTCAATGCATAGGCCTATATCGGCAAGGGTCAGCGCAATCCAGATTTGTGTACGTTTCCGTGAGTAAGGTCACTGACCCGGTCAGCGGGATTGACCGGTAGCTCGCGGCTTTGGGGTTAAGAACTAGATCTAGATCTAGATCTTGGGCCTACCTCGTCTTTGCAGACTTTGGTGCACACTTGATACTGTAGCTGATAGTGATAGTCAGTTCAAACTGTTTGCCTCCCAATTACCTTGTGGATTATAGATACCCCCCATCTGATCTCCTAGTTCAAACTAACAAAGCAATGGCTCACGTCAACGTTATTGTCGAGCGAGGCCGGGTGAATCAAATTCCTTGCAATGCATCTAGGCCTACTTGATCTCTAATCTAAAACAGCCGATTCCTCTAGATCTAGATTCTAGATATATCTAGATTCTAGACTAGATCTAAATATTCTAATCTAGATCTAGATCTAGATATCATCTAGATCTAGAGTCTAGATCTAGATTCCTCTAGACTCTAGATCTAGAGTCTAGATCTAGATCTAGTCTATGTCTAGTCTAGAGCTCCAGAATCGAATGCAAGCAAGTTACGCTTCTCTTGGTTGATGCAGCATCAAGTGATAGGTTACTAGCCTTGCCTTAGTAAATCAAGCCCAGATTACGAGTGGTGTAGATCTATATTTCGGGTGTGTTCCATGCTATTGATGACAATCAGCCAAAAATCGAAAGTAGGATGACATGATTTGAAAAGGCTGAGGCCTGTACTTTTTAACTCTTTTGTTTGCAAAGTGATGTAAAGTTCGAGATTTTTGTGCCAGCTTTTCATAGTCAAGAAGTCAAATACTCAAAGTGCTATTTAATTTTCTTTTTGGTACACCTTGAAACTTAAATTTGAGTCAGATTTCTCCATCTTTTACATTTCAGTAATTATTATGTGGTTCGATATATTTGAATTTTCTGTTACAGAAACACTTTGAATGACGTTTTGTAAGAATTGATAGTGATCGATAATGATATGCGCACAAATTTTCGGAAAAATAATTGAAGTCCTGTCAAGCTCTCTTGTGATGGTGGGAAAAAATATTCTACTTCCTGTGTGGATACGAACTTCAAATGAACAGACCGATACGTCCGATAGCACAATTCCCACTGGGTCGAGGGGGAACGGCTCTGTGAGAACTGGAACATTTTAGCAGAAGATTCAAGAGGTAGATCTACGCATATGCTTTGGAATCCCTTTCTTGCAAATATGCTGCGGAGGTCACTGTGCCTATTATTTGTCAATTTCTGTCATGGACGTCACCACGCCAGTCCTGCAACGCCGAGGGTACGCACCTTCCCCTTCCGCCATCCGGCCTGAACCAACGGGAATGGGTGTTGTTAGGGGACCGTACCCTAATCAAAGATACTAAAAACAATAAGATGAGACACTGTCTTCTTCGCACCACTAAAAAAAAACGTGCACACAGTTTGCGCTCTGAATCTGATCAGGGGCGGGGCCCATGGCGCATATATGCCATATAGGGCCTAGATCTAGATCTAGACCTATTAGTATTACTATTAGATCTAGATATATCTAGATTAGTATGAAAAGAATGCTTGATACAGGCCCTAATGGTAAATTTAATGCAAAATAATTGTGACAGTGCCACTTTACTGCGACTAAATAATATATAAAATAGCCAGTTTTCCCACAACAATTGAGGTTATTATAATTCCACAATCAGGGCTGGAATTCGTCCACGAGTTTCGCGGACCTCGCTCTTGACTCCCGCGGGGACGCCCCTTAAAGTGTTGAGACCTGGCCTAAGTCATTTTTTTAAAGTGTTATTGACCGGCTGGTCCGAGACTTGCCAGCGTGCGTGCGTAGATCACTTGGCTAAATGCCAATAAGCTTGTTATTGGCTATTATGCCAAGAAGCTTGTTATTGGCTCTAAGCCAAGAAGCTTAGCTAGACAATACGTGAGGCTTCTTTCGAAGTATGCCTATCGCCGTATCGGACTAAAATAATTTTGGCCGTCTTTTTAATATCTGGGAATCTACGGGAGTGAAATCTGCACAGTGTAGGCTAGATTCGAATCTAGATCACTCTGTTAACAAAGATCAACAAAATGGCGAGCCGAATGTAGTGAAGCGTAATATATAATTATTGTATTAAATAAAATTAAAACCAGATTACCTTTATTCCATTTTTAATCAAGTAAAGAGGTTTGTTAGTTTAATATAATAATAATAATGATAAAAGCAGGCCTATTTTAAAACAAAATTTTCATCTAATTTTCAAAGTAAAAGACCAAAATAAGACTAAAATCAGCGCCAGAATGGCTTGTTTTATTGAAGCTTAATTTTTCAAAATTTTCCAGGGGGTCATGCCCCTGGACCCCCCCTAGTGTTTCTCCCGCCTGCGGCGGTCGACTGTTCCGCCTTCGGTGAAAACTTTCTGATCAAATTTCAGCTGAGTACACTTTGGCCTAATCCCAGCCTTGCACAATAAGTGACGCCAATCAAGGCTTATAGCAACAGCTGGACAGTGAACAAAATTCGGTCAATATTTTCCCTAATTCAGTAATTGGCTTTGTAAAATGTGGCAATTTTCATGACTTCCGTCTGCACGTTTGCTGCTAGATGGCACTGCGAAGTCTGTGTGTAAAAGTACTAGCTGCCTTCTCTTATCAATTCTAGTATCGTTACACAGTCAAATAGCGAAAATACTCATTTGTGTTCACGGTTCAGCTTTAGTATATTGTCAGGGTCCCCTAACAACAGTCATGGGAGATCAGCTAGATCTAGACTTCTAGTTCTCGACCCAGAACGAGAGATTAGGTCCAGATTGAGTTAACCCATGGTGTCCTGCAGAAGGCCACTATCACTATCAGATCACTATAGATAAATGGCTTTGATGCTGGTTGTCATTTGTATACAGTGAAATAAGAAAGGAGCCATCTGCTTAAAGCCACTCTATGTGTAAATTCCGATGTACTACTCAGGGGAATGCTGCATGAACAAACACTCTGTTTGTTGATATAGGTTTTTCATCGGGGAAAACTGGGAGAAAATTACAGTGGGACTTGTTTATAACGAGAGGTCATGTTCCACCAAAAATATCGCATTATTCATTATACCCGAGGTGTCGCTACTCCAGGAAAGAGTACAAAAAGCTAGGCAAGGGATTAAAATACCCCACTATTTTTTATGATTACCTCCCTTGATAGCATGTCCTGTACATCAACGTACACAATGTCAAGCTGACGGCAGATCTCTGCCCCCATATCGGTACATTTTTTTTTGTTGTTTTTTTTTGTGACGGTGGCCATGTTTTGATCAGATTACGAGAGAATCAGATCCAAAAGTTAGAGACGGGAGTGTGTTTGTTTCCGGTGGTTTATTGTGCTGTATCATTCAGAGAATGGGGATAGACTGGCCATGGAGTGCAGGCATGTGGTCACGCAGCTCGATGTAGACAAAGAGCATACACTGCGCAGCGATCAGTGACAATCAATGACCATGCTACAATATATTATATGTAAATTGTAATAATTATCGCACATCACAGGTAGTGACCAGACGGCACGTGTCTGACGAAGCTACACATTTGTAGCCTTCATGGCCTGCCCCACAGTTTGCCTCAGGAGTCAGTGTTGAGTGAGTGATGAGTCATCACTTTGAACTGACTGTGTGTAGTGTGCTGTCAAAGAATGTGGTCATTAGGGAGAAAAGCATATTAGGCCTAAACGAGAGATGGTCAGCTGGGGCCACAACTCGCAAGGTGGTCGTGGTGGACGTGTAGTAACAAACAAAGAACAATGAATACCTGTTGTTATTGTGAGACTCCCAACATATTGTTCTGCGGCCTCCCCCACCATTTGCTATTCGCACTCAAGATTAGTTCTCTCGCTATAGCAGTTGCTTTGATTATCGATTGACGTTATTCGAGTATTTTATTATTATAACTCGTATAGCAGAAAAAACAGGGATTCAAAATTTTCTCACTGTCGGCAAGGTCTCATTATTAGTAAAATAGTACTGTCGCTAAACATGATGGTCCACTGTACCGACTTTGATGTTGGTCATCATTTTCATATTTTGATACATGTGGTAATCAGAAAGCTTTTCTGTTGCTCTGGTTTTAAAAACAGCTTTAAAGTATGTGCATGTACTTCTCCAGTCAATAAAAAAGTTGTGATTAGAAAGGGGAAAAAAATGGAGGTTGGGCCTTTAAATCAGTGGAGGAGGGAGAAGGCATTGTTAAAATGATAAATGTAGAGTTAGTAGTAGTACTTTAAGCCTTGGCTTAAAAATTAATTTGGGCATTGGCCTAAATTAGGAGGAAAAAAGCACAGACATCTGTTTTAAACAGAATGTAATGGCAGAACATTCTTTATTGTGAGCCTTCGGTTTACAATAAAAGTTAATGTATCTCATCAACAAAAATACCTTATCCAAATATCCCCCACGCAAGGCGTTAGGTGGACAAGTTGACTCAACATAGGAAGAGGGTTTTAAATTAAAATGCCACATAAGCGGCACGAGCCTGTAAAAGCTGAGATGTCTCATTGATTTTATTAAGAGAGGAGTTGTATTTCATTAATTTGTGTCCACACAATAGAATATTTTACAAAGACGTGACTTCCGAAGTGTCTGTGTGTAGAGGTAGTAGGGGGGGCATCGCCCCACCAGCAGGTTGATCCTCTAGATGGATGTTTTCATTGAATTCATTTTCATAGTGAATGTGCGGCTCGGCATCAACATACTGAACATGAAATAGATGCCAAACCAAAGATGTGTAATTCATATTATGGTAGCTTACTCCTTTCAATTTAATTAAAGTAAAGAAAATTGTCATCATAGTAATTAGTATGGCCTTAGGTAAGTAAATCAGCATTCAAATATTTATGATAATTTCAATGCAGCTGTTGAAATTTAAATTGAAGAAACTCTCACACAATCTGGAGTCACTAGATCTATCTCAACTAGGTCTGTTGTGGTCTGTGTCAAATGTCAAGCCAGCAAAATAGGGGAGACTTTCGAATACAGTGCCTCATGCCAGTATTGTCAGCTTACTGCACCATCAAATGTTCGTACATGCAGCTGAGCCCTGCATTAACTACAAAACATCCCTTATTAATATTAGTAAATTACATCTAGTTAAGCAAAGTGATCCGTATGTCCCGCCCATCCGGACAAGACCATTGTTCCTAACCCTAAACCTATGTCCAACCCAATCTTTATCCCCAGCTCTAACGTTATTATTTTCCTGACCATGTTAATGACCTCTTCAACCAGGAAACAATTTTAAAAAGAAAATCTGTAAAGGATTCACTTCAAAGTGGTTGGGATGTACCGGACTCTTTCCCATCAGGACTAACTCACCAGGGCCTCTGTGACCTCCCAGGCACAGCTGTTCCTAAATCTGCGTCCTTGTGTGGCTCTGACATCCCTCCAGTTTGGTTATATGTTTTTTCATTAAAGTACTATTTATTTATGAGAACATTTGGCCATGAGACACATTCGGAAGTCCTCCCATGAAATAGGCTCTTGATAATATTAAACAAAATCTTTGACACCGGCCGCCCGTGCAGATGCGGGGCCCTCTTGCAGAAGAGGGATAGCAAAGAATACATCTGACGTGATACTGCGTGTCGTAAGAGGCGACTAAAGGTGCAAAGGTCCTGGTCTCCCGAGAAGAGCCAGTTGGCGGTGGGCCAACTACCCACCCTGTAAAAATAAACCAGTTACAGAAACACAAGCAAATACTTTAAATCAGTCTTTTATCTTGGGAGAAGGGGGAGCATCTGCACCTGTAGATTCAATGAAGGACAATGGACAAAGCCGAAAGGACTCCACTGGCCTGACTGCTCCTTCATCAAACAAGTCACTCCGGATTGCGTCGTGGAATGTCCGCTCCATGTATGAAGCAGGAAAGAGTGCCCAGGTTACAATGGAGATGAGGCGATACAGACTGCACATACTTGGAGTTAGCGAGACCCGCTGGATACAGTCCGGACTGAAACAACTTAATTCTGGGGAAAAGATTTTGTATTCTGGAAGGGAGGACAAAAAGCATACAGAAGGAGTAGCGATCATCTTGAGCAAGCACGCCCAGAGGTCACTGAGGGGATGGGAACCCTACGGAAGGAGAATTATATTGGCATCATTTACTACAAAGAACAAGAACATCAACATGAACATTGTGCAGATATACGCCCCAACAAATGAAGCAACCGATGAGGACAAGGACGATTTCTACAACCAGCTTCAGGAAATAGTTGACACATTGCCAAGAAAAGATGTGAACATTATAATGGGAGACGCCAATGCCAAGATAGGACAGGACAATACAGGGTATGAGGACATTATGGGGTGCAATGGTTTGGGACAAATGAATGAGAATGGAGAGCGGTTTGCAAGTTTCTGCGCATTTAACAGCTATGTGATTAGAGGTTCAGTATTCCCACACAAGAGGATCCATAAGGCCACTTGGATTTCACCGGATGGAGTAACTGAAAACCAGATTGACCACTTTTGCATCACCCGACGATTCAGACGCTCACTGGAGGATGTCATAGTACAGAGAGGAGCTGATGTTGGATCTGACCATCACATGCTGCTGGCAAGACTCAAACTCCGCCTCAAGAAACAAGGCACCAGAGCAGGAACAAAGAGGAGAAAGTTTCAAGTGAGCCTTCTGGATGGAGACAAGAAGGAAGAGTTCCAGCTGACACTGAGGAATAGATTCAAACCCCTTGTTGACCTCGAAGAGACAGTAGATTTGGAGACTCACTGGGCTAAGGTAAAAGGAGTACTTACATCGACATGTCAGGATGTTCTTGGGGAAAAGAAAGTGGAACACAAGGAATGGATCAGTCAAAAATCACTGGACTTGATAAGGATAAGAAGAGACCTAAAAGAACAGGTAAATGCAAGTCGTACAAGAAGCTCAAGAGTTGGTAACCAGGAAGAGTACCGAGCATCAGCTAAAGAGGTAAAAAAAAATCAATTAAAAAAGACAAAGAGGAGTTCATAGGAATGTTAGCAGAGAAAGCAGAGAAGGCAGCAACAGGAGGACACATGAGGATCCTCTACCAGACTACAAAGACTCTTGCTGGAAAATATGGAAAACCTGAAGTTCCTGTCAAGGATTACAACAGGAAGGCTATTTTTGGAAAGGAAGCTCAGGCAAAAAGATGGATAGAACATTTTAACAGTCTCTTGAACAGACCTCCACCAAGTAACCCACCCGACATTCTACCCGCAAGAAATGATTTACCGATCAGTTGCGACCCTCCGACTAAAGCAGAGATTAATGATGCCATAAAGCAGTTAAATCGAGGCAAGGCAGCTGGACCAGATCAGATCCCACCAGAGGCGCTGAAGGCAGATGCTGCTGGGGCTGCAGAGGGTCTGCACTCACTATTCTCGAGGATTTGGATCGGAGGCAAGTTTCCAAAGGACTGGAAGGAAGGACACCTCGTGAAGCTTCCAAAAAAAGGGGACCTCAGCAATTGTAGTAACTACAGAGGAATCACACTTCTCTCCATCCCAGGAAAGGTTTTCAATCGGATTATTCTCAAGCGAATACAGAATGCAACAGACCCAAAACTTCGTGAGGAGCAAGCTGGTTTCAGGAGTAATTGATCAACCACCGACCAGATCGCCACGCTGAGAATCATAGTAGAGCAGTCGCTAGACTGGAACTCCCAACTGATAGTGAACTTCCTTGACTACGAGAAGGCCTTTGATAGCATCGATAGAGAGACACACTGTGGAGAATATTGAGACATTATGGAATCCCAGAGAAGATGGTGAACCTTATCAAGAGCATGTACGAGGGGACAAGTTGCAGAGTCGTACACGATGGTGAGCTTACTGACAGCTTTGATATCAAGACTGGTGTTAGGCAGGGTTGTTTGCTGTCCCCATTTCTGTTTGTCCTGGTGATTGATTGGCTTATGAAAGAAACCACCAGTGGAGGAAGAAATGGCATACAATGGACCCCATGGACACAGCTGGACGATCTAGATTTTGCAGATGACTTGGCACTATTGTCGCACACACACGACCAGATGCAAGCAAAGACTACAGCTCTAAACAAAATTTCAGAATCTATTGGATTGAGGATACATCCTGCGAAGTCGAAGGTCCTAAAAATTGTTGCCCCCCCAAGCGCACAAGTCAGAGTAGGAGATCAACCACTGGAAGATGTAGAGTCCTTCTGCTATCTTGGTAGTATCATTGACAATAAGGGAGGAACAGAGGCAGAAGTCAAAGCACGAATTGGAAAGGCACAGGCAGCTTTCACGTCCTTAAGCAAGATTTGGAGAACCAAGGATATATCTCTAAAAACAAAGCTGAGGATATTCAACTCGAACGTGAAGTCAGTCCTGTTGTATGGATGTGAGACTTGGAATGCGTCCCAGGCCTGCATAAAGAGAATCCAAGTTTTCATCAACAGATGTTTGAGGAAGTTAAGATCAGATGGACAGACAAGGTCAGCAATGAAATTGTATGGAAAAGAACAAGACAGAGCCCAGTCAGAGAGGAAATCGGTAGGAGGCGATGGAGATGGATCGGCCACACTCTCAGGAGGCCAGGAATCAGCATCACGAAGAAGGTATTGGATTGGAATCCCCAGGGCAAGAGATCAAGAGGAAGGCCGCGCAGAACGTGGAGAAGAGCCAGAGAAAATGATGTGCAACGAAGCGGAAAGACTTGGAATAATGTAAAGAGGCTGGCCCATGATAGAGAGGGATGGAAAGTGTTTGTTGGTGGCCTATACCCTGATCCAGGGTGAGAAAGGCAATGATGATGATGATTTGACACCGGCAGTGGAACTTTTTCTTCGTATAGTATGAGATCAGCCACTGCTTCAGTAAGGATAAATTGAGATACATAGTCACAGTGGGGTCAAGGACGCGACTTTAGAAGTGTCTTTTGAATTAGGAGGGGAGACAGGGATAGGGCCCCTCTGGTGATTTAGTCCCCTAGATGGATATTATATAACATCTATATTATATATATTTGGACAACTTGCAGCGGTCCTTCCCTATGCATAGTAAAACGGCTAGACGTAGAAAGTTCAAACTTTCTGTGCTCATTAGTTAAAAAATCTACTAGGTTTTTACACATTCATTTTGAAGATATAATGTGTTGAAATGTACAAACTGAATTTATGAAGTCATTTATTTTGTTACCAGTTCCAATCATCTTTTTAAAACACCATTTTCAACATTTCCAAATAGGTTTTCCCCTGAGGCCGTGTTTTGGTTTAACAGTTTGGTCACCTAAGGCTCAGGAACCGCATCACACTCAGGCTTCAAACTTTGCACAACAGCATATTATCAATGAGAAATTAACATGGGCTGTATTAGAAATTATATAACGTTCAGGCTTCTACGTTTCGTTTTTCATTGTTTCGCTATCATTTAGATCTATTTCGAGTCATGGTTCGCCATTTTAAGGTTTCGTTATCACTTCCTGTGATGTGTTCACTATCAAACACACTAACCCGTGCGCAAATCATGCTATTGTACGGGATGCGCAGGGTGTCAACTCACAAAGGCAGAGCAGTAAGACTTATTTAAAAACAAACAAACAAAAATTAAATAAATAAATAGGAACAGGCAAGATGAAGCAGGTCCATAATAATCACCCAGAACTGAAACTAATATTCAAACCGATTTATCCCGGGCAGGGCCGGGGACCTCAGCTAGTAATAAATATTTATGTACTTATTTTTATGTGGCTCCTCAATTAGCATTCAGAACATACCTGAAAAATGTGCACACATAAAGCTGTGTACCTCCATCGTACTTTTTCGTTCTTAATATACTTCTATTTTTCTGAGCCTTTCTGTTTTTTAGTGGGTGCCAACATAGGAATTTGGATTGGGAAGAGATCTGTGTGTCCTGATCACTCAGTCATTTACAAGTGCGCAAACCCTCTGCAGTCTTTTCCCTGTCCCTTCCTGTGCTGTTCCAATTTTTCTATCCTTAACCAACTATAATCCCTAACCTAACCTTAAGCTTTACCCAAGCCTGTCCTTGCACTAAACCCATCCTGTGTTTATTAATTGGATTGTCTCAGTGGCTATCCATGGAAATAATGTATTGAGACTGAGAAAGTCTACAAAGAATGCAAATGAGTTCAAAGTGGTGGGGACGTATAGTATGGAACTCTTTTTGATCTCATAATCACAATGTCATACTATGTGCTTGATTGCCTAGTTCAGTAAATCAGCTTTAGCTTTGTCTTTTGTCCTGCGCGTTTTTGTTTGACCGTTCATTAGAGGACAGGATAATCTGTGGTGGTACAGTGTATTTGATTTTAAAACTTCACTCTCTTCTGAAATTTTTTTTTTTTTAATTTTAATTTTTATAAAAGTTCAAAATAACCCACACAAAATTAATGCTAATTATAAAACAGACAAGAACTGCAAACAAAATTAAACACCATACAGGGTTCATGCAACCCTGGCAACCTGAAACAGGTTAAGGCCTTATCATTGCAATGTTAATTCAAAGCCTAAATGCTGACATAATACAGTATACCAAAAAAAAGTATAATACACTGTCTCTCTTTTGATAATCTTATATTCACAGGCTTAACAAGTCCAGTTTGGTTTCTTCAGCTTGTCAAAGCACAAGCCCTTAAGGACACCCAGGTAGAAGGAGATGAGTGTTGTGGACCAAGATCCTTCTGCTGTCATCAATGTCTTGATTATTAAACAAGAAGATGGAACAGAAGGTGGTAATTTTCAAACTTGTGAGGGTAGGGTGGACCCAGATAATGATGGCTGGTTTACATTTTCATCTGCCCAGACAGTGCCGAGAATTGAGCCCAGCCATGGATCTTCAATGTCTTTTACACATACAGAATCTTGCAATCTTTCTGTCAGTTTGCAGAGTACTCCCCAAACTATACCAAGTCAAAGGCTGCCTTTGTACAAGTCTCAGAGTTTTAGTGTGGCAACCACCAGACTGAAGAATGAGGAAAACGAATCCGGGTGTTCATTCAACCTTGAGTCTCCCTGGCAGCCATTTGGAGACCAGAACACACCAAATTCTCAAGTTAATCAAACTAACACAATTGGTAATGAGACTCCAAGGAGACCTCCACAGACTTTGCCATTAATGTTGTCAACGCCTATTAGAAATGTCGGGCCAGGTCCAAAGAAAAAGCTTGTGAGACATAAAAGCTTGAGTATCCCAGTAAATCCCAGTTTATCTCTCCCAAGAAGTCCTTTTGCCACTTCAACTCCACATTCTACTGCATTGTTATTGAAAGATCTCAAAAAAGCAAGTACTGAGAAATTAACGGCAACGCCAGACTCAGGATTTTGCACACCCAGTTTTGATAACAGTAAAGTGGTCCTGCTGTCTCCAACTTCTCCATCACCAGTATCAACGCCAGTGACTTCGTCTGCGGAGAGAATCCAAGAATATGACAGTGCAAGGAAGGAGTCTGGCGTGCGGAATGAAAATTGCCAGAAAGGTATGAAAAGTGTGATCAGTGTCCTGCTTTTCAGACAGTCACACAAATGAGTTAAAATTTGGTCTTATTTCACCTCATTGAGAGTCATTCTCATGCAGACGAAATGATATTGTAACATTATTATTTTGTGTATTGAAGGCCAAAAAAAAAAAAAAAAAGTTCCATGTCATTTAATGAAATGAAAGAAGGGCAACAACACCAGAGAAAGCTGCACAATATATTAAATTAAGTTAATTATAATACTACATCCATGATAAGTAAATAAATTACCCAAGTGAATATGTATACATCTTAGGCCTCGGGACATTATTATCATGGTGCAAAAAAAATGCAGATTATACAGAGGAATAAAATCTGCTAAATAACATTATTTTTCCATTCACCTTCATCAAAGTTTGTATACTCTCTGTCTTATTCACTTCACCCTTATACATTCATGCTCCGTTTTTTTCCTGATGATGTCATTATTCATTCCATAATTTATCATCATTGTTAAATGCAGATTGTTTGAAATTCACGAACTTGATTTAGAATTGAAGACCCAGATGGAAGAATGACCTTAGTCTAATTTTAACTATTTTTTGGTTATTTAAAAAAAAATATTACAGTGTCTATTTTGCCCCCCAGTCCATTCTTTTATACTTTAGGAAATCTTCCTTCTGATGAAACATTACTTAAATTCTTACCTACATTAAAAATGCACTTGGGGACTTTAAAACTCTTAAAAAATAGATTTTTATCGGTCGTTTTGCCATCTGGGTCTATAGTTGTAATGTGATGTTCATGGTAATACATGTAATAATATAATACATGTAATTATGGCCCTATTACACGTTCAGATGGACCGGACCAGGTTAGCCTTCAGCTGCGCTTACGACTAATCTGCATGTTATGGCGGACCGAACAATGGACCGGATGGAAACAAGGGATGCTACTGTGAATACACAACACACAACCCCGCCATTTGAAGAATTAAATGGCTATAAAGATAGATTTTTAAAATTATTTTCATTAAGCAAAACGAAGCACTCGTGACCAGTTCTACTAATTTTGACACGCTGATTCCGAATTTGATATCAAATTCGTCCTAGCATGTCGTTTTCAACAAGTTTGTAAAATGACATGCCATCCCCGGCGAGGAAAAACTTCAAAGGCAAGCGGCAGCACCAACCATTCACTCAAACTGTGCGACAAAATATCAGGAGACACCGGAAATTGATGGGCGAGAGGTCGACCGGCCGGCATACCATATGATTTCAGCTATTTTCCATATTACATGATACGATTAGTCGTAGGCACAGCCGAAGGCCAAATTTCATCCGGCCAGCGTCCGGTCCATCTGAACGTGTACTAGGGCTTTTAGATACAAAACATTAGACCCCCATTTTAAAAAAATTATTTCTCCTGTCAGATGACTATGGCAGTCAGGATGATGAGTCACCATTGGACAGATCCCTAGAGTCAGTGCAGTGGTTGAGAGGCTACTCTATAGGAGATACTGTCATGTCTTTATCTACCACTCCACCAAAGATGTCATCAAGTTCTATGTCAGTGTCTCATACTCCTTCATCTGATGAGGTCCATGTTGTCAGTGGTGAGAGGGAAATTTTTTTTTTCTGACCACCCGCCATTCCCTTCCACAACTCGCAGGATAGTATGACTATAGCTCGGTCTTTCTCTTTCTCTCTCATTCTCAGTCCATCTTGTGACTTCAACGTCTAGGCCTCTGTAATACCTTTTTTTTTTTTCCGTAGAAGTGAAGGAAATATCAAGTCAACTTACTTCAGTACGTTACAACAGACAGTCAGAAAGTTCTGGTAATCCTGATAGAAGCCATTATTATGTACTTACATTCGATGTTTGACAAACATACCCACCTCTCATGCTTTTGATATGTGTAGCCTTAATCTCCCCCTTGTACAAGCATACAGCCCATTAGAATGGTGAATGTCCATAGGATAAGGCCTTTATGTATTAAAACCCTAGTGGCATTTTCTATGGACTATTTGACTGTTTCATTAGATAGATATCTGTATTATATATTGATTTTTTTTATAATCCTACAAGTTTTTTTTTGTTAGAAACATAAACATAACACCAAACTTTTTAATTTATTACCACATGACTGAAAAGCATGCGTGTGCACGTGTGCCGCTGCTTGCGCGCGCGCCCCCTTCCCCCATTACATGTAGGCTTTTTATGTGTCAGTGGTCCTGATAGACATCATACATCGTTTTAACATGTCATTATGATGATTATTTAGAACCACTGCCCTGTACTTGCCACACAAACACCCCCGTCCAAAATGTTTTTGACACTTGCATAATCTTGCGGGCACCGGCAATCAGATTTAATATCAAAAGGAAACTTTTGAATATTAACAGGGTCAACACAAATACAGTAATTGAAAGCAACACCAGTGGCAGCAATTTTTTTTACCCTTTCGGGTGATGTTGCAGTAATTGATACTGTAATGATCATTGACAAAATACTAACATAATTCATTAAAGTGCCAAAAAATCAAATCTCTCTTATCGCGGGTATAGAGCAAAATAGTTGTATCTCCAGGTTTATGAATAATGGGAGCTTACTTGGAAATACCACAATATTGCTCCCAATGATCTCATTTTTAAGAGAGATACAACAATACTGTTTCTCTGTATGTAACTTGGAACTGGTTAAAGATAGCTGAATAACGAAAATATTGCAAGAAGCAGTTTGTCATTATTACAGTATTGCCATTATGAACCCCAATTCATAAACCTGGAGATATATATACAGCAATTTTGCTCTATACCTGCGTTATGTTCAAGCATTAATGTCCACTGATAATTTGATGATCTCGATGTTGCTCCAGGGCGTGAGTGAAATTCGCAAGATAGGTTAGGGCCCTTGTATAGTGGTACTCGATGACCTCGACCATTAACAATATCACAGCAAAGTGGAAAAAAATGAAATTTATTTCCTTTAGGCTAATGTTTGTTGATATTTTTATGATAAAGGTAATATGCAAACAAACAGCAATAATAGACACAGTAAAATTCATGCTACATCGAAAGTAGAATTGGGCTTTGGGCTGGACATGTGGGAAGGATGAATTATAACAATAGATGGACAAAATGCTGCACTGAATGGCAACCAAGGACAGGAAGAACTAGAGGATGACCAGGAAGGAGATGGCAAGACGATATAAAACAGAGAGGCGCAACACCATGGATGAGGTAAACATCAGACAGAAGAGAGTGGAAATCATTATTGGAGGGCGACATCCTGCAGTGGATGAACAAAGCCTAGGCGAAAGGGGAAATGTAATTTTCCTTCAAAATGAAAACAAACTGTAATTGCAAAAACAAAAAATAACAGTAATTTCTTGCATTTTCTTCATCTACCTTTTCTCTTGCTGTCCTCAGTGGATCCAGCAGGTAAATATGGGTGGATCACACTCCCTGCTGGAACAAACATTCCCATGAGTATGGCATCTTCTATACCTAGCTGCAATAGTCTTCCAAGAATCTGTGATGGCACTCAGGGATCAAGTTCATCATCAACTCTCCTTCACAGCCCTGGCAAAAGGATAGGTCCTCCAGTCGTCATGACAGCTCCCATACCTTACAGTAACAAGTTTCCCAGAATCTGTGATGGCAATCAGGAGTCGGCTGTCCTCAGCACCAGCCCTCGCAAAAGGAAAGCTTTGCAAGAATTAGTGCTGAATGAAAACAGCAAGCGAAAATGTGAACAAGAGGTAGAAAATATTTATAAACATTTACTAATAACTTGATAGTGCTTGCTTTACACCCAAAGGCAATGAAATTTGCTTTTAAAAGAATCTGCAAAGAGTTCATCAAATGTTAAATTACTTGCACTGTAGTAAGAATGTAAATATTTTGTTAACCAGAGCCTTGAAAACTGGTGAGTAATGATTTTGATTTTCATTAACATTTTTGCCTTTGGTGACTACAGTGTTTTCAATGACATCATGTTGGGCATTCACAAAATAAAATTGTCAGGGCCAAACTGATGCAACTCTCTATTAGTGGGTGAGATTTTTATTTTATTTTTTTTATTTTAAACCATTGAGGTAGTTGAGATGGACCAGTTGGAGTAGAAGATTATGAAATAAGACAGATTGACTAGCTTTGAGATGGGCAGGTAGGTTGATCAGTAAGTTGGTTCAGACACTTCAAGATACTTTTTCAGTGTTACCAGAAATATCACACAATGATAAATTTTCTTTGAGACAGTGAGATGAACTTGCAGATTTTGATGTGATTGCCATTATTTTTGTATAAACTTACCTGAAATTTTATAAAGAATTGATGGCCTCAGTGAGCATACTTTCTCACCAATTTTTGCTTTTATCTCTTAGCTTTATGCAAAGCCTGCTTACTCATACATGGACTTGATCAAAATGGCCATGAAACACTCTGAAGATGGCCAAATGACACTTCGGGAGATTCTTGCTTGGATTGAAGAACATTTTCCGTATTTCAAGCACCGAGCAAAGAAAAGCTGGAAGGTAAATTTGTGGACTTTCTGAATCAGGATTGAATTATGGATCATTGCAAAGGCTGGTATTTGGTATCAGTTGTCAGTTATAAGAATCCGTACCTGTACAAAGCCAAATTACAGAGATTATTTTTAATTAGGAAGAAAAAACAAAATAGAAGCCAGTACAGGTTCCCAACCCTTATTACAAAATCTGAAAACTGAAGTTTTTGCATTTAGTGGTTTTCATGTACACAACAGCCCTAAGTGGCACCAAATTTGAATAAACTGATGCCTCTGCCAGCTCTTGAAACATGGCTGGTGGATCCATTGCATCTTTGCCACCCTACTAGTCACATTATATGGAACAGGTGGTGCTAATGTTATCTCAACATCTTGGATCAATACCTTATCTGTTTGGATGTGTGACATCTATTTCGTTATGTTTTGACAGTTTGTTTAAAACCCATATGAAGAGGTAAAAATATCACTCTCGCTTCCAAGCATTTCATGCATTGGTCCTCTCAATCTTTCTATAAAAGCATGCGAGTCACGGTCACTAACAGTACTAAAGAGGAAGATCCAAGCAGTGGAGATGGAGATGTCTTGGAAAAGTACTTGGCGTCTCATACACAGAACACATCACAAATGAAAAAGTGCGCAAAATCATCACCACGTGTGTCACACAGGAAAAGAAGAAAGTTGAAATGGTATGGACATGTGACAAGAGCCAGTCGTCTATCACAGACCATCTTCCAGGGAAAGAGGAGATGGGGCAGACAAAGAAGGAAATGGATGGACAATATTACTGAATGGACAAGGGAAAGCTTTGCCACAATCCAGGCCCTTGCCCATAACCGCCAGAGGTGGAGACAGCTGGTGCAACGCTCACTAGTGCAGTGCCCCCACAATTCTGGAAGGAATTAAGGGATCCAGGAAAAATGTGCAAAGCTCATTTGTTGTTTGTTGTTTTATGGATCTGTGTTTGTTTTTCTTACACATATATTATAAACAGCAACGCATTGTACAGCTGCACAGTATCATTTTATCCCATTCAGTCTGATTATTCATATAGTTCAGTGCTGAAAAATTTATATTATATTTTTATATGTGATTATGCTTTGTTAATTAGAAGTTTTGCCATACACCCTTTTTTAAATGTGTTAGTGCTATCATAGTTGTTCACCAGTAAGTAATTAGTAATAGTACGACAGAAATGGGCAGTATTAGTATGTTGTATGTATACTGTATGCAGCTTTTATTCTTATTATCAATGTCTTGCATATATGCATATCAGATATGTGTTCTACTTTTCTGAAATTTCAACAAAAAAAAAATTAGGAAAAACACACAGTCCAATTAGTGATATAGAGTAGAGTGTTTGTTCTTGTCCTTGTTAGGCCCCATCCATCCACTGCAGGATGTAGCCCTCTGCTCATGATCTCCATTCTTCTGTTTTCCGTCCGTCTTGTGCACTTGTACTGAAATAAGTATCAAGAAAGGAAAACAAAATTGAGATCCCCCATTTGTTTTATTTAACAGAGCTCAGTTCGCCACAATCTGTCCTTGCATGCTGACTTCATCAAGGTGCAAGACAAGAAACATGGTGGGAAATGGAAGATGGTGGAAGATGCCAGGAAATACATACATCGCTTACGAAAACCACCAGGTATGTACAGGCATAACAGCAGTATCACTATTAACCCCTTATCTGCTTTGCCCGGAATTGTTCCGGGCTGTCTATCTCACTATATTGCCATGTGCCTGGAACTGTTGAGGGACTAGTACGTATGCATTTCTTCAGTGATAATATGGACACAATTCCCAAATTATTATTTTTTCTTGTATTTCCTAGTTAGTTCCCTTATTTACTTATCTCATTTGCTTGTGCTTTGAAAGCGTGAGATTCATGGTGCGCATTTGTTTAGATTTTCTTGTTTTGTCCCCTTTTGCACCCATCATATGAGTGGAAATCTGTGTGGCAGTCAAGGGGTTAATGACAAGTTGATTTTATACATGCAGTGACCTTTGTTAACATGGTACAGAGTTATAATTATCAGTCTTTGCTGTGATATGATACTACGTGTAGTTCTTGTTTGTACTTTACAAACTGCTTACACACAAAAAAGGAATTGATAAAAGGGAAGAGGGTGGGTTTTTTTTGTGATACATGATTATCCACTGCCTGTTGTCTGTCACTATGTTAGTTTTGATTGTTTATTAAAGGAACTTGGGATTAACTCACAGTGTTTTAAATAAATATTTTCACTTCATTATACTCATTCTGGCCTTAAAAACATAATGTTTAAAGCAATGTGGGCACCCGAACCAGTGCAAAACTATCAGTTTCTTAGTGGGAGAGTGCAGAACATACTTTATAAATCTTTATGCTATGCTAATTTAATGACAGAATAATTTTAAACAAAATTGTAATTTTTATACTGTTGTGATAACAGGTCTGATACTTCATATGGTTATCGAAAAATCAAAATCTTCATGAGAGTTTTATCTTGTGAAAAATTTTTTTAACCCTGATGATACTGGCATCTCTAAGGAAATTGTTCCTTCATCGATAGTATAAAGGTATTTCTGTGAGCAGAAATTTCTTCACCTGTTATGATTGCCTCATTGTTTGTTGAACTTGGGCACCCACTTAAATAGGATTCTGTCTGTATTATATGTGAGGCATTACTAAAGCAATTCTTTTATGTAGCATTAATGAAGTTAAATTTTGTGTAATATTAATAATAAGCTGAATTGGGCTTAACCCCTTCACTGCCAGCTATATTATACACTGATATGCCGGGCAGATTTTGCTTAAAAATGACTACCCATACAAATTTGCCTATATATCCTCAATGACGCACTTAACCCCTTCACTGCCTGTAGCCCGTACGGCATACGGGACTATGACATAGTCCCGAACATCATACGGGCTACAGGCATATTGAGTGATGGGATAGGACATCATAGTCCTGTACGTTGTATGGCTTACAGGCATATTGAGTGATGGGATAGGTCCGTGCATTGTACGGGCTACAGGCAGTGAAGGGATTAACTTGTTTTGTTTTTTTCGTTATTTTTTTACCAGTATTTTTCTTCCTCCACAGAAATAAAACGTCCTGCTGTACCAAAAGTTCCTGCTTACTCAAGAAAAATTGGGCGTCGATCAGGTTTGTATTCTGTTTCTTCTTTTATGTTATAATATAACTTGAAAGCAAATAAAAAGACAGCTGTTGTACCAATGTACCTCTCTAGGTTTTTGTTAATGTTATTGCAATTTTTGACGGATGTGTCACATTTAACCACTGAGTCACTGTGCCAGTGAGTACAGTAAGAACAGTAGTATTGCTGGTGAATAGTGGTGTCTGGCATCATTTGCTTAAATCACACACTGATAATGCCAAATTTTGCTTCCTGAACTTAGTGACTTTTGAGAACTCTGAGTAGAGATGTACTGAACATGAAAAAAAAAATGATATCTTGGGTTCCGTTTTTATTACCTGAGCAGTATACAGTTGAAGAGGTTAGTTCAAGAGCGAGGTTAAGTCGCATTTTGCAAAAAAAAAAAGAATTGCCCATATCAGTGGAGACTAGATTAAAAGGGCTATCTACTTACATGTATTTATAATTACATCATCCTTCTATCTTTAACAAGTGCTGAGAAAGTTAGTTATGAAAGTGGGCCACCCCAATGCATTGCAAGAACAAGGACAAGTCCAGGGGCTTTCTGCTTTTTCTCGAAATGACTCAAATGTGACTTAATCCTGGTCTTGAACCTCCTCAATTATGACAGAAGGCAGACCACTAATTCCTTTTTTTCCTCCACAAATTTACAATTCAGTTCCAAAACCAATCCTTCCAAAAGCTGGTGTGCCATATGCTTTGGTTCCAATACCTATTGCACCATTTACACCAGGCTTGGGCCAGCAAGGAACACCTCAGATGATGCAGCAGCAACCAATTCGGTTTCCAGTCTCCCACTTTCCCATACAGCAGACATATCAACAGCAACCGCTGAGCACAGTGCAGTTATCACAACAGCCTCAGAATCTGCCTCAGGAAGATCCCAAGAAAACTTCTAAAGCCATATTACCTAAAAGTTCAGCACAAGAAGTGGCAAATGCTAATTTGGACTCATCATTTTCTTCATACTCACAGAATCAACAAGATGGATCTCAAGGTAATAAATGTTGCCAGTGTAGATCAAAACTGGGAGACAAAAGTAAGCCTTCACGCAGAGCTGAAAATTCTGTTATGAGTGAAGAAGGTGATCACAAAACAAGTCACAAATATGTAGTTGAACCAGTGGATATAGAAATTGTTCAGAATAGTCAATTAAATGAAAAGAAGATTGTTTTCCATTTCAAAAAACAAAAGTACCCAGTGAAACAATGTGGCACATTGATAGGAAATCCCCATAGATTAATGCGGAGCAAATCTGAATATAATCAAGGTCAGACCATCAGCAAAATGTGTCCTCTGAAAAATAAGACAGCACGTAGACTAATGGACAAGATGCAGCGGTCAAATTCATTTGATGTGGACTGTGAAAATGCAGAGAATATGTTCCATGGATGGAATCAAGTGGAAGGAATTAAGAGAGCTCCTATCTTGAATTTGGAGTATAAGTTGAAAGAAGACAGGAGAGCTGCAGAAACAAGTGGGAAATGCTTGATTGAGGATGATGAAGATCAAGCACTTAATCTCTATTCAAACTATGGGACTCTTCCCACATCCAAGTCACAACAACTCTCAGACTCAGCTCCAAGACAATCCTTGATAGAACAGGCTTGGAT
Source organism: Onchidella celtica (assembly GCA_963931925.1). Taxonomy (NCBI): domain Eukaryota; kingdom Metazoa; phylum Mollusca; class Gastropoda; order Systellommatophora; family Onchidiidae; genus Onchidella; species Onchidella celtica. The sequence continues at coordinate 45,655,297 of OZ007575.1, read as the reverse complement.
TCAGGCTGAGTCTCAAGTTGTCCCTGAAAATGAGGAGAAATCCGTAGAGAGTCAGTCAACAGTTGATTCTTTTGCTTCAGTTCATCATCTTGTGGATTATCCCAGAATCCAGATTGCTCACAGTGGCCTAGAAAGTTCGCTTCGCTCTTCTGTGAAGGCAGCAAATGACAGTCAAAGTTCAGATCATGGATCAGCTATTCATCAAAGTCAGTTCAACAATCTTACTCATCCAAAAACTCTGTCCAAACAAGTGTACCCAACTCAGCATATGATGGAACAAGAGAAAGACATTTTTGTAAATGATTATTGCTCAGAAGAGGGAGATTCAGTTCTCACTCAACCTACTCACACTGGGATTCACAGTGAAGAAATCAGTAACAGCAGTGATTCCACCACTAACTCAATACATATTTTCCCAGAAAATGTACTACCTCGTCCTAGCTTCTCACAGAGTGCTGTACCATGTCCTAGCTTCTCACAGAGTGCTGTACCATGTCCTAGCCTCACACAGAGAGCTATCATGGGGAAGGATGCTGGCAGTATTCGGACAAATCAGGTTTTCATGTCTGATGATGCATATCATTTCCCCCAGGAAGATAGTTATGAAAATTCAAGCCAGAGACAAGATTTATCAAGGTCTTCAGAAAATCATTGGAAATTGGCAAGCTTTCAGTCTACAGATTCCAATGCCTCTTTTCATAAACATTTTTCTGTACCAAAAAGTTCTGCTTTGTATCATCAGAACTTGGGCACAAGGCAAGGGTCACAGGATTTTACTAGACCATACTCAAGTGCTACACCAGTGGCTTCTCCTGTTGGCAGTCTTACCCTTACAACTGCTCTAACAAATCTGCAACACGGGGTAATGAATGGCCAAGCCTGTGTTACATCAGAAAACAGAATGTTCCAGAATGATAACATATCTGGAGGATCAGATAGTGGTGCTTGCGTAGTATCTAGTACCGGGTTAGTGAGAAATGATTCACTCTATGTCAGTCCAGGTGCAGGAACACAGTTTTTGTCTGCAAGCAAATTGATCTTTTCACATCCAGCTTACACTTCATCTGGCAGGGTCTCTGCATGCTCAACTACCACCACCAACTCTGTTGTAATACAACCATCCATTCCATCCACTCTACTGGCATCCTCCTCTTCAAACCAAAACTTACGGCCACCAGCAGCTCAGGCAGTCCAACCAACAAGATTTTACCGCACAAAATCTCGAAGGAAACAAGTTCATACCCCACTGACAACAGGAGCATCTCCACCTAAAGACAAGGCAAAGGCAAAGCCAAAAGTGTTCCTTGATAGGGAAAATAAAATACTCCCGGATAGTCATAGTACAGATAGACAAATTACTGTCAGCAAAGAGAGTCATAAGTTGGTTACGCCCCCTTGTGGAACAAATGATTCTAATGCACCATACAAATGCAGCCAAACTACATCCAGTCCTAATGCAGAACATGTTCTACCTTTAGATTTCACATCTTTGTTTGAACAGTATTCACCATCAAAAGCAGAAAGATTTAGTAGTGGTATGATTCATCCAGCCAGTCAACCAAACGGCAGTGGAAATATTCGATCTACTTCATCATTATCAACACTGTCTGTCTCACCTCCTTCTCATCAGCTGTTTTCAGATTCTCCCAGTCCTCCATTTTCTAGCAGTATCTCTGCACCAAACATAAATTGTGAAACATTTGGAGTTTCAGCATCTGAGAGATCTCCCATCTCTGGATGTTCCGCTGTTTCAGCATCATTACCTATGCCCACAGCCACACCAGAGTTTGTAACTGTGACAGCTTCTACTCCCCTTCTATCTCAAATAGACCCTGAGCTCAACAGTCTCTCTCAAGCCAGCTTTCAGTCCAGTCCCCCAGTATTACACACCACCAGCCCAAACTCCTCTCTCAGGCTGACTCCTTCTCACCCATTGTCTCATTTCATGGCCTTAACCAGCACCCCTCCTGCAGGTGAACAACCTGTATCCGGCACTGTCACACCCACTCATGGTATCCAGCTACCTTCAGAGATACTGCAGGGCTTCTCCGGCATCTTAGACAACAGTTTCTTTGATAACTTTGAGTCAATGATGCAAAATTCTTTCTCTGAATCATAATTCCCTTGATCTCATATCTGTTCCTTGCTTTCATAATTTTTTTTTTTTTTTTTTTTGCCAATTCAATGTTTGTAGAAATTTGATCATCGTGTAGCCAAAATTTTGAATATTATTCCTCTAAAAATTAGCATTTCTTAAAGAACTGTCTCAGATCACGAGATTATGATACTTTTTTGATTCCACACCATTTTGTGAATTGAATAGAAATTCATGTGAGAACACATTCTTGGACTTCTAACTGAAAATACATGAAATATTCTGTGTTTTACTTTCTCATTTTGACAAAATTGACAGTGAGATAATTCAAACAACTGCAGAATTTTTGTTTGAAGATTGAAAGGGATGTTTTTTCTTGAACATTTTAAATACAGGTGTTTGTTTCCAATTTCTATTGCTCTGCAGGTGTACGGTTCAGAAAGCTATTTAATTTCCATTCTCAAAACATACCTGTACATGATAATTTTACAGAGTAATTACATGTGTTCATTTCAGACCTTAGTAGACTTGTTATGCTAAAGCAGTGGTTCTCAACCTTTTTCAGGGAAATATCCTTCATTGTTGCCACGCCCCCTTCACCCCCACCAACAGATGCATTTTGCAAAGAGATAGACTACATAGACTACACACAAATTATGGTCTAAAGTTTTTCAAAGCCTTATTAACGACCGTGGACATGTTGATAATTCATTATGGAACAGAAAGCATTCTCTATCAAATGCACTGAAAAAAAGGCCTTTTCTGTTCATAATACCCTTCTACGCCTGCTATTGAACAAGTTTGCCTAGTATTTGCCCCCAAACTATCTTCAAGTCATGTATCCCCTCTCTTAACACACACCCCCCTCCCACCCACCCATCATTGCTTTTGGCCCCTTGTCACCCCTTTCTTCATTTTAACCTCCCGTGGAAATCAAAATGGCCGCCCAGGGGTGATATTGCCCATGTTGAGAACCATTGTGTTGAAGGGTTAGAGGACTGACAGCCTCCATTCTAGTAGTTCCAAATCAAATTCTACAGATGCTAATATTAAGTGGCGACTCCACCTAAGTAATCTGCAGCCCTTCAGAAAGTCGGTATCAAATACTACCTCTTGTTTCAAAATGCTGAAATTCAAAAGAGCAAGGGATCACAGATGAAAGTTACCCCGACCCACATTAAAGAAACCATGGCCAAAAAAAAACTTCTTAAAATGAACATGTCACTGAGAACGCTTTGATTATGACTCCTCAAATTATGGTCATCTTGAAAATGATTGCAGCACATTGGAGTCCCTGCCCTTTCATACAAATCTATCCCTGTCATGTTAAAACAAGATTGAAAGGAGGAGATCCTTGTACCGTATCTCGGTGGTCTCAGCCTAGGGCTGATGGTCCCCATTGAAATGAGAAAGGTAAATTTAGGTCAATAAGACAAAGTAAAAATTGGTAATGTCTGCAAAGTGGTTTTTTTTTTTTGAAGTTTTTGGGTTAGAGCCAGTACCAGTTTGGTCCATTTAATCATCTAGGGTTCACATAAGCCTCAACTTCCTCGATTTTAAGAATAGAAAAATTAAAAACTTAAAGATTTGGAAAATGTCAATGTCCTCAAAATATCCTTTGAAATTTTGAGTTTCACTTTTTCTAATTGCACTCCCAATGGTCATTTTTCAATACACAGGGCCTGCTAATGCTTGTTGTGTTTGCCTGGTGTGTGCAACAAAGAAAGATTTGGTGGTACATGTAGCACATTGGAAGTCGCAGTCAACTTGGCGTACACAAATAAGCAATCTGGTTCACTTTTTTTGAAAAGATGCTTCGATTCGCCCAATTTTAAAAACTGTTTTGAAAAGAAAAGCTCCTTTATAAATTCTTTTAATATGAAATCTGTGAGATGGAAAGACTTTATTGAAACAGAGGCTGCTCACAAGCCCCTCAGTTTTATTGTCATAGGCCCTTCTGAAGTGCTTAATGAAAACTCAAATAATTGCAAGAACTTCAACACGGTCACATGAATTGTTTGATTGGGTTATGAAATAAAGTCACACACCTTGTGTCTTGGATATCTACAGACGTTTAAGAACAATGAATGAAATTGGACCCAACGCAATTTAATTGAAAATCCTCAATAGATTAAATTTTTTTTTTAAAAATAAAAGCACCAGGAGGCCTAATGCCAAAACTACCGAACTTCATAAAATTAAGGGAGACAAACGGCTCTCAGGTGATTCATATCAAGGGTTGTGTACCTTATTTTAGGCGGTGGCATTTCAGAACAAGTCCGTTTAAAATATTGAACAGTCTAGTAAGGTTGTTAATGTTTATAAGTATAGTATACACAATGTACTTTATACAATGAATTCAAGTACATATGTTTAAAATGAATAGGAAAAATATGGTCCTCCATCATTTTGATAGTGCATCTGCTGGGAAAGTATATGTACATGTATGTCTTATGCATGCTGTATAATCACCTGAGCAGAAATTATATTGTTTTATTGGAGTATTTCAAAATTGTCTTTTACAACAGAATTTTCATTTGTGCATTATATATGAATAAAAATACAAACCCTGTTAGATGTTACCTTGTAGGTGCATAAGCTTTCCTCAAACCTTTCAAGAAAGTATAGAAACTGTCCAAAGTTAAAGATGTCTTATTTTTATAATTCTGTATACTCATAAAATTTATGTTTTTCTGTATTCCAATGTATGTTTTGTATTCCAGAGGGTAAATGTAAAGAATTCAAATACATGTATTTTGGAGCTGGGTGATTCCATCAGTAAGAGCATCTTCTGGAAGAGAGTAATGTTCTAAGTATTATTTTTTTTTTTAATAAAGTAGATAATAATTCACAACTTTACACTTACACTTCAATTTTCTTTTTTATATACATGTACATGTAATTTTTTTGGTAGAATTTTCACAGCAGTGTCTCTAAAGAGCATGCTTGCACATTGGTGTATTTGTTGTGAGGCGATTGACAGTGTTGTTTGTAAATCATATCATACTTGAATTGAGCTCAAGAAAACTGAATTCAGAATGAAGTGTTGCAATATTCATTATTGTCCAATCATGTACATATTGAAAGACTGTTTTAACACTGCCAGGTCCAGCTCATATTATCCTAGTCCTGGTCGGCAACTTCGTACCCTTCTGCTTTGTTCATAACAATCTTATGTACTTTTCTGCTTCTTCGTATCATACACATGTAGTACATGTACTGTTTTGTATTGTTCATAGCAACCACACATGTCAAAGACTGCATGGTAAAGTATTGTAATGTAACTCAGTTTTTAAAAAATTTTCAGGCGAAGCAAAAATCTGAATAACTTTCTTTAGTACAATAGTAGACTTAATACTGTAGTTATGATATTTTATAAAAACATTAATTCAACTTAAATGTTTTTGATAATTTAACCCCTGATCTGTGACACAACCTGCATGCTGTCAAGGGCTAATTAAAGATTATTCAAGCCAGGGCGTGGTTGTGATCTGCAGTCTCTTAACTTTTCAAATTTGCTTTTGTAGACGCATCCACGAGTGCACCATTGTAAGTAAAATTGTGTTAGATTAAAGTATTTAAAGTTAATTCTTCTTCAAAGACATGTAATACTGTAATGTGCATCTCTGAAAATCTTATGTTTTCACTGTATACAATCTGTCTTGTCTCACCTGATCATTTTTAAGTTTCTAGGCCTATTGGAATCTATTTGAACTGAAATTCTCCCTGAAGTTATCTTTGATAATGATAAACAGTTTTTTTTCTTTTCCGAGATTTGTTCGTAGCAGTCTTTTCAACAAAATTACATGTACTTTGCTCTCTCTCTGTCTCTCTCTCTCTCTTAGTCTTTCCCCCCTCTCTCTCTCTCTCTCTCTCTCTGGAAGATTTAGGCATTTAAGCTGAGGGAGCCCATCTGTAAACTAGTAATTGAATTTTAAAGATTATTTTCATCAAGTGTGATAAATTGGGGATAGAAAGTGATATTTTCATGTATTATCAGCAAACTTGAAATTTCAGTCTTATCAGCTGGAAGCTAGTAATTACATAAGGATGATGATATACATGTACTGTAAAATCATCTGTCTTATCATTATAACTTTTTTTATTGTAAACCGTAGTACACTTCAGTGTTTTATTTGCATGGGGGCAGGGTAGGGGAGGTTAATGGGTGTTCTCATAGTTCCGCGGTATTGACTAGTACACATAGTAGAAATGGTACCATAGAGGTAATTACATGAATCAAATTGGCTGTGTTAAGATTAAATAGAAATCTTTTGGAGTTTGTATTGCTGAGAAACAACAAGTGGTGACCACTAGTCTTGTATGAACTACATATATGGAATTCAAGTGACCCAAGTACGTTGTCATCTATATAAAAAACAGCAAGGAAAAAAATTCACTGCTGCGAGGAAGAAATGCCCAGACCTTAAAAAATTACTTGTGAAAGGTAGTTCTTTTTGCTACTATGTCTATTCCTTTGACATGAAAGCAAAGTATCGTAATTTTGTAATAAATGAAAATAGGCCTAGAAATATCGAATAATGCTTTCTCCTCAACAATGATGGCCTCCCTCCTGCCTTTGTTTTGTTTGACTTTAAACTTCCAGCTGCGTATCAAAGTTTGAAGGCATGAGTTTCTGTGCCATCAGCCTTATGCACAGGCCATGCGGGTGTTACTGTGCCAGTTGTGAGTTGTTTTCTACCTAGATCTACATAATCTGTGTGCCAATTGTGCGTGTTATTTTCTACCTTGATAATGTGAGTACTGATCAGTGTTGTCACAATCAATAACTCTTTTACTAACTCATGTGTCTTCTAATTTCAGCAAGATGATATTGCAACCCATTCTTTGAACGGATCCTTACACTTGTAATTTAGAAAAGGCAAAATATTTTTTCTAGCTTCATTTGATAGTTTGTTGAGGCTCTGGATTTATATATATATAATTTATATTCATGTCACTTTTTTTGCTGTATTAAATTTTCATTGTAAACAAGTTATTGGCAAACACCTTTTGTCACCCCACAGTTCGTGTAGCTTGGAATAGTTTGATACTGGTCATGTGTTTTTGTCATTGTCAGCCTTTGGTTGCTATTTGGTCATTGTATGTTACATGTTGCAAACATAACACAAGGTTCTTGTGCAGCCCTGGAATTTCAGGGATTCCTGAAAAAGCCCTGGAATTTAAAAAATTGAGTAAAAGCCCTGGAAAAACCATGAAAGTACATGTACATAGCTGCCAAGCGTCCCGTTTTTTTTACGGAACAAGTCCGTATTTCGGGCCTTGAGTCCGTTTATCTGTTTTTGGTCCAAAAAATATGTATTTCGACATTTGGCCTAGAAAATAAAAAAATTTGGCCTTTTTAAAAAAAATCTGGAAAAAAGCTCTTAAGCGTCGAAAGTTAGGATAGGGCTAGCCACGCCAAAGTACTTGACGTTAGCATATTAGAAAGGAAGAATAAAAAAATTAACTAATAATGTGAGGTTTTTTGTGAGTGTCGATATTGATTTTTGTTGTAATCGTAATGGACTACATGCTTTGAACTTCACTAAGCCTAGATCTGGCTTGTAAACAAAGACTTGGCGCAGCGAGAATTTTCATCGTGTCGGGTATCTTTGGAAAAGCACCATAGCCAATACAATCTAGAATTCTAGTCAAGATCTAAAGCTAGTTGGTTTAATCAGTTGAGCTTTCGGGTAGAAGAATAAAATCAGTTAAGAGATTCTAGAATTTCTGGATCTAGATATGTAGAACTTACAATCTGGTCAAAGCAAATTTATCATTTTGAGTTGGAATAAGGTGATTTTTAAACACTTTATAATGCTTTAATTTGTAAATTTTCTGTCCAGGAGAGCTCATTTTTCACCTCAAAATTGGCTTCAAATTGTTTTTGGAAAGGGAGTGTTCCCCCCTTTACCCCCCCGCTGGGACATGGGCAGCCCTTGGACCCCGGCCATGTTCCTTATTTTGACTTTCAAAACTTGGCAGCTATACATGCAGTGGATTAGCCCTGGAAAAGCCATGGAAATGGTGGATTAGTCCTGGAATTCTTGTGAGGTTTAAAAAGCACTAAAAAGTGGGGGAAAATCTGATAAAAAATAGATTTATACATTTTCTCTCATTCCCTTGCATTTAGCATTTCAAATTTTTAGCCCTGGAAAGGCCCAGGAAAGCCCTGAGATAAACATTCTCAAAGAGGCGCAGGAACCTTGATAACTGCATGCAGGTCAAAATTCCATGTGTGATATCAAACATAAGTGGGAATTGTCCTCCTCAGCCCCCAGGCTGTGTATATTCATGTATCATCATACACGTATTCATAAAAAGCTGTTGTCAGGGGATTTTAGTCTAATTGCAAAGCTGAATAATAGCGAAAATTCTAAGATGTGTTCACTGTTCAGCTAGACAGCTTACTAGGGGACCCCGTGGTCTTGAGGCAAGGTGCTCGCCTCTCGTGCCAAAGGTACCGGGTTCAAATCCTGGCCAGTGCAGGTATATTGGAATTTTTCTCATATTTTCCTGTCCCTGATCCTATTGGGAGGGTAGAATCGAGCACCTGGTCTTCTCGGATAAGGACGACAAATTCGGAGGGCCTGTGTGCACGTTAAATATACCTTGGCAGTTGGAAATCAAAAAAAGAGCAGGCCGAACAGGCCACTGCAAAATTGAATAAAATTAATCCCTACCACTCTCCCCCCCCCCCCCCCCCCCCCCCCCCCCCCAAATAAACCGCACTGCTGCAACGACGTGTCTGTTCCAGTATAACTGGGCTGCAATGACAGAAAGGCAAATTTCCCAAAGCGGATTAAAGGGGTAAAGAAAATACAAATAATACAAAATAAATTACATATACTACTGTTCCCTAACAATGGCCTGCACAAGTATTATGCAAACTTTCAAGTAGGTCAGGCCTGTCAAGGGCTCCAGACCATTTTCAAATGGACAAAGATTTTCCTATTCCCACTTATGATCAAAGCAGTGGAGGGTAGTCTGAAATTTTTGTCATTGGATTTTTGAGTCGGTGATAACTCTCTTACCGGCAGCATTTCTTGTTACCATATTCTCCAAACTGTTTGTCATCATAAAGCTCAAGGTGTACATAAACTTATTGATACAGAAATTCATTGCTTTGTTTGTTGTGGTTTTACTGATATTGCTGATAGCAGCTTTGCAGTTCATTTTGTTTGCCAAATCAGAAGATTACTACTATTATTTTTGTGCAAGTCAAATGCATTGTGAATTGGTCTTTCAGTCTAGCGGGCTTCTAACACTCAAATGGCAAATGCTGTGTTGCATGTGGGTCTATACAAAGAACACTTTACATGTACATGTATGTAGTTTATGTAAAAACTGTTTTGAGTTCAAAACACTCTTGAAAAGAACCACATGTACATGTACCGATATACCATTATTCATTATTTCTGCTGGGTTTACCATTAAATTTATATCTGTATGACTTAACCTGTATTTCCATGTGTAAAGTTTGAGTGACTTGTGATCTTTCTGTAGTTTGACTTTTTGAAACATCAGTATTGAGTATGAACCAAGTAAGTTGATTGGATCTTTGTTGTTTTTGCCACTGAAGTGAAATGTTAAAATTACAGCTTGATCTTGACTTTTATAGATGATACAGTGTACTTGTATAAAACAACGCCAGTTTAAAGATTGGAAAGTTTCTACACTTTAGTTCGGATGCCTCGTAAGAGTGTCCTCCTTATCTTTTTTTTGTTGTTTCACATGCCAGACTGGATATGAGATTGTTCTTAGTTCAGCAGTCAAAAAATTAAGCATACTGTAATAAACTGTTCATATCTGAAGTAGACGCCTGGGTTACTTGGAATATCTTGGTTGGCTCATGAGTGACTGTCCTTGAACCCCTGGAAAGTGTAAAGATCTTGTTGTGCACCACTAAACATTTTCTGTATTTATTTTAATGTTTTCAGCTGCTGTTTCATTGTTTCTTGGTGTGAATATCAGGACATGCACCCATTGCAACATCCAAGGGCGTGAAGAGTTTTAAAAAGGGAACAAAAATGTCCATGAATGAAACATGAATGAAACAGTGGTCTTGTTACACCACTTTTGCTGGTAACCGAGATAACCTTCTGAATTCCCGGCCGGTGCAGGCATGTTGGAAGTTTGGGATTTTTCTCATATTTTCGTGTCCCTGATCCTATTGGGGGGTAGGATCGAGTACCTAGTCTTCTCGGATAAGGACGAAAAAATTCGGAGGGCCCGTGTGCATGTTGCGCACGTTAAAGATACCTTGGCAGTTGGAAATCGTAAAGAGCAGGCCGAACAGGCCACTGCCCGGGCAAAATTAAATAAAATTAATCTCTACCATTCCCTCCCCTCCCTCCCCCCCCCCCCCCCCCCCAAAAAAAACAAACAAAAAAACCCGCCAACCGGCGCTGCACTGTGGCGACAACGTGCCTGCTCCAGTTGTAACTGGGCTGCAATGGCACAAAGACAAATTTCCCAAATGGGATTAAAGAGTTATACAAATACAAATTATACAAATTGTGTACAGAACCCTCCACTCTTGCAACGGAATAAAGGGTCAGACTTCTAGTGAGACAAAATTAACTACATTTACATGTATTTTGTATCTTATCCTAGTTTGGATACTTAAATCAAGAAGGAAAAAAAAATTCTAAATCAGTTATCCAAGACAGCCTCCAGAATTAAACCATCCAGAAACCCAAGTATGGACAAACCAACCCATATCCACCATGTCAAACCAACCTGAACTTTTTCCTCTCTGACTCTTAAGGCGCCAGACCAAATGTAGCCCTTTTGAGGGCTAACTGCCCGCTAACAAGAAAAAAAAGAAATAAATGAAGAGGGAGAAAAAGATGCAGGAAAAGAAGAGGAAACGGAAGAAGAACTGGCAGAAGCCGACAAGAAACAAGCAAAGGAAGCAACAACAGAAAAAACATAAAAACAAGAAATTCTCACAGCAAATATTCTCCTGAAACAACGACTCAAACCATTCAAACTCAAATTTTCTGAAACACAATTGGAGTAGAGTTAAATCCCTACGGTACTGTATTCAAGGGCAAAAATGTGCCTGGTATAGTGGTAATTATCTGCAGTGTACATGTATTTGTATTTATTTAAGTTGTTGAGGGAGGTCATTCTCACTTGAAAGCAGACAAAACACATTTGAATTTATGTTTAGTGTGTATTTTAATTACCAATTTATACCAAGAATATTGAGTTTGTAAAACTGGCTAAAACACACTTGCAGTTCTATTATAACTGTATTGTAAAACAAAAGAACACAAAATAAAACGTTTTGAAAAAATGAGTAAATATCACTGTAGATTTTTTTGTGTTTGTTTTTTGAGTAAAGTGTGTAAAATACATGAGGAGAAAGTACACATGAGCATGGAACTTGCGCAAAATAACACCAGTATTGTGAGATGTATCAATTTCTCACTTACAAAAGATGTATTGCAGGATCACTTTACAAACAAACATATTATTAATCAAACAACATTATAATTACAGTAAGCCGCATAAGTCTTGCAACAAACTTTAAATGGTTGTAATTTTTTAACGAATGAGGTTAATTCAGAAGTTTGAAAACAAAATGAAATGCAAAGATTGTTCCCGTGAAATAACAAATATTTCATTTTTCCAATGACTTGATGTTCTGTCTTGAACAACCAACCAACAAGGTTCAGAACTTGGACCTCAAACCCGCAGAACGCAAAAGGCCTATTTAAACTGAAGAAAATCTCTACCAAATCATTTTGTACAGAAAAAAAAAATGATTTTTTAGCTGGATATAATATATCATTTTAACATGAATTTATTAAAATTGCAGATGCGTAAACAAAAAGTCATAGACTTTTGAAAAGACACTTTCCCAGTGCCACATACATGTATAAAAAAAAGTAGTCTCTTGAAGAACAGAACACCAAAACTTCCACAATTCAGTACTGTATATGACCTCCTTGAACGTCAATTACAGCTTGACATCGCCGGTTTATGGACTTGATAATATTCGTTATCTTTGTGTGTGTGTATGTGTGGAGTCTCATTTCATATATATATCAATGCCGTAGTCAGTCCATGAACATTATTGAGTTCGGAGATGCACCTCCCTGAAATGATTGGTTGAACAAAAGGAAAACTGCACTGTATTCATAATATACATGTATATTACATACGAGTACATGTATATATATGAGGTTTCAGCCTGTCCAGTCAGGTGTTGTGGCCATTTCTACCTTGCTTGAAATGCTCATTTAGATCTAGTTCATTTCTAGGATCAATAGAACTTGATTTAAAGATGACAAGGCTTTTTACAGTACATGCATTTCATTCACTTATCTCCAGCGGTTCAAAAGTTACAGCCGTTTAAAATTTTGTTGCAAGACAAAATGCGGCCTAGTATAGTTACTATACAACGTGCACACAAAATTATCAGAGATGCACTAAAACAACATATTTTTCCCCTTGTTTGTGTTTGTGTACAAGGCGTGTCATTTTTATTTCAAGAACAACAATGATTTGACTAGTTCAATACATGTATTACGATGATCACAGATTAAAAAAAAAAATGTGGTCAACATTAGAAATTCAGTTGACTTAAAAATATGTCAACCGGATGGAAAAATTTATAACAGCCAGTACATACTATGAAACAGCGAGTTTTTAAAAAAATGAGAAGGAGAAAGGGGCGAGCAAATTCTAGTGATATTTACATTGTCACAATACATACACATGTGTCTCAATAGGCAGCCGAAATTCAAGTGCCTTCAAAGTATGAACTTTTAATAGGAAGGAGACGAAATATTACAGCTTTTACCGTAATATTACCGTAATCACACAGAGAAGGTGACAGATATACTAGAACAAGGTGAAGATGATAATTTTTTGCATCCGCAAAATTGCTACAAATGAAAAGTAGGCCTATTACGCCAGTGTTGGGCAGCGTGTACTGTAATTATATATGTGAGGGCAGAACGAGGAGTAGAACTGCAGTTCCATCGTTTGACAACCACATGCATGTTGTATCTGCCGTACACAGGCGTCTGAAAATGAAATTTGCAGTGAAAGAAATAGTAACTACGAGTGCAGTGACAACTAGGCCTAGAAATCGCCCACCCTCAAACCCCTTTTCTCTTCTGCTACGACTTGAGATGGGAATTGCACAGAAAACAACTCTACTACAGATTTACTACAGAGTTATTATAGAGAATATTTTGCATTACCAAAGCCAGCTTTCAAGAATTTTATAAACAGAGTGCGACCTTAGTTCTGGTTTGCTCCAACTCCACTTTTTGCACAACTGAGAAGTTCGACGTTAAACGTTTACCGCTTTAGTCATTATGAAAAAGAGTTAGAATAAATCGGAACTGTGAAACAGTTTGCCACAACATAAACAAGCATCAAAGTGTGCATTTGTTATACATCTTCTACTTCCTAGAAGTACTCCAGTTTTGCAGAAAATTGAGGTACAACAAACAAGAACTGAGTTCGCGAGATCTAGATCTATACCACTACCAGGGATTGAGGCTCACACCATACCTGATGTATCTTTACTGTTCTGATCCATCATTAACCCGCACAGCTGCAGATGACAACCGACATTGTTTGTGTTTTTCTTTGCCAAATACATATTCTATGAACTGCTTGAAAGAATTGAATTATTTTTTTTCTGTTAAATGGGGTAAAAAAAAATAATTTTTTTTGACATGTAATTTATACTGCATTGAAGATCTGGAATAATCATTTCTAGGAAAATAATTTTTTTTGACATGTAATTTATACTGCATTGAAGATCTGGAATAATCATTTCAAGGAAAATATTCTTTTCCTCCTCTCCTTCCCTCTTGTGCAGTGTCATGCTTGGCCTGTGACATAATTATGTGAATCCGAGATTTAGACTGCAGTAAACTGCTTCAAACGTCATCAAGATGTACGACGATTTCTTTATTGCAGTAACAGCATACCGAGTTTTATCCATTTGGTATTGTGTAGACCTATATTTGAAGACACAATCACTTGTGGTCTATTTTTTCTTACTCGGAAAGCAGAAAATCTTGTTTGGTACGGTTTTGTAAAGCATTTTCAATCGAACACATTCAGAACAAAATCACACACTCGCTAATTAAAGTGGCAAATGCATGTATAGAGGCTTGAGACTAGGCTACAGACACAAGTTTTGTGAGTAACCATAATTGAGGCCACCTATGTTTTGCAAAAGGACAGCACAAATCATTCACAAAAACACGGTGAGCACTGAAATGTTATCCAATTTTGAAGTAAAGTTGATTGATACCAGTAGCAGGAGGGTGGACAGGTTTTGACTGGCAAAAAAATACACGAGTGCATTCACATTCTCCCAAAATATAACTTACTCATTCTAGAACAAGTTCTTTCAAAACCATCAGACAGAACATCAGTTTAAATGTGTCCCAGTAGATACGTGTAATTATGTAGGCCTACTAACATGATAGAATCATTTGCGGAAAAAATTGGCATAATATTGATAAATCCATTAAACTTCAAAATATCCTTTATCATCTCTTCCTACCTGTGTTTATATATATTTATACCCCCCCCCCCCAAAAAGATATCTTGCCCTGTTTTGTAATTACAGTCACATGTTACATTTAATGATTTTAGAGCAAATAAAAGAGATTTCCTTGAAGACCCACTGAATGAACGAATTCATCACGTATATTTGCACACACACTCGATTCAACCCCTAAAGGATAGGCCATTCGTTGACTAAATCTCATTAACACGAGTATATCACCCAGGAAATAGGCTGGTTAACCGATTCTTTAAAGTCACTAATGGCAGAGTTTACGGGACTTTCATAACCTGTCCATTAAAGTTAACAGGACTTGTGCTGCGTACCGTAGAATCAGTATTGTTTGACATCAGGTTAATTTCACTTCGTCAAGTGTTGTTTTACAAATTGTGACTGTGTCGCAGATACGGTTCGGAACCTAGCACTAGTAGTAGCAGAGTGTTGGGTAAATGGGACTTCCCTTAAAATAGTAGTCAAATCAAGATTTCAGTGCAATGACCATTTCCAAGGAAGTGTTTTTATCTTGGAACTAAAACGCTTTTAGGTCGGATCAAATTTAGGAATTATATCATCACGGGTTTGTACACAGTTACTTGTACATACAGGTCTTGCGGGAAGAGATTGTGAAACGTGTCATCACAGTTCATACATGACGAAGACTGTTTCACTCATATACCCCTCCAGAGTTAGACTCAAAGAAACCTACTTTTCAACGACAGTTCGAGGTATGCCATGTTGTCATCGGTGAGACTTCCATGCTACTGAATGGAACACCGGTTATACATGGCGTATGCTAAACGGTAAAACTCTAGTCTTCTCGGACTACATTTCAGCAACATTGTATAGGCTTGAGCCAAACAGTATGATTTTACAATTCGACACCGTTCCCTAAAACTGTAGTAGCCTACAGTGGAATCGGGTTTGGCTACTTTTCAGGAGGAGCAAAAGAAAAAGAAACAGAACTGTTATTTTAGCACAACTGGTCTGATTACGATGAATTTTCATAAGTTTGCTATTCGATTACTTTTCGGCTCAGGAGTCTATAACCAAGATAATTCGACGCAGCTTTGAATGTAGTAGAACCACTATACATGAAAATCGATTTTTTGAATTTTTTTAATTACTAGTCTAAGGAAACGGTGACGAGTCGTTAATGCCCTTTGGAATCAAGCAAGAGAACAGCCTTGTTATAAATTATCATTTCTCTATGAGAAGAACGGGGTCCACACTAAGACCGTTAGTCTTATTTTGGAGAGAATGGAGCACGAGTCGTGAAAGAAAATGCCCTGCATACTTTGAAAAGCTTGCAAAGCACCCAGCCTTGTACTTGTGACACAATTTTCATGACATTTACCAAAGTCTATAGTATAAAGCTACACCATAGAATTACACCGAAACGTTAGACTCAGCTTGAAGACCGAAGGAGGGTGAGGTGGAGGGGGGGGGGGGGATTATCTTTTATTCTCATTTTCAGCAGTACTATTTCTGTTTAGATTTATGTTCTACAAAGGTTAATGCGAGTCCAGGCCCTCAGCAACAGAGCGACAACACACTAAACCCAAGGTCTTTATGGGATCTGAAAACTAATTATGCCAGTTTTGGTATTACATTTGTTTCGTTTTCTGTATAATACACTAAAAGACAATAATATTATAGTGTACATTTTTTCTTTAACCTCCAGGCCATAGGTATCTCGTTGACCGCAGTTTTCAAGAGATTAAAGCAATACTTTAATGGCTTTCGTGATTTATTTAGTGCTTTTAAATCAATTTTCTCTGGTATTAGCGAAGAAAATGACGTTTTTTGGCCTATATTACGCGTTTAATAGTAATTGAAAGATTAATATTAATGGATGCACCCATTACATGAGGGTTGGAAGTGGTCCCATCAGGCACACTAAACTACATGTATATTACAACGAGCCTTTCACTAAGATTCACAAAACAGCGTATCTTTCAACAGAGAAATGGGAAACTTGGAAAGAACAGGAAGCTCTACCCGACCCATAAGGACGTCTGAAATTTGCGAACAATGTTTGCAAGGTGATTCCACTGAAATTACGGAAATATCAAAGTCAATGCATAAAATGTAAAATTTATCTTTCTGTCTCAGGGCATAATACTTAGAAAGCCAATAAACCACTCGAGAGCGAGCTTGAGAAATGGAACTCTCCGGTATGAACAAGTTAATTTTTTTTTTTTTAAAACCTATCTGTAATTGATTTAGATTTAAGTAAATGTACTGCGTGCATCTATCATATACAACAGAGCTTGGGCCCAACTTTGCGACCGCAAAGGCTTTTTTACTACGCAACGTAGAAAAATGAAACTTGGCACATGTATGTAAAATTTATTAAGCCTGTACGTGTCGAGCTCATTTTTTCCCGAAACTCTTTACTTTTCCCAGAAATTCAGTTATAATTATCAGTTATCAATTCATGATTGCGAATACGACGTGATAATGTACTTCCGTCAATTTCGTCATTTCCGCCTCTTACCGGAAATGTAAACTAGAGTTCACGATCCAGCCACGCCATTCATTCATACCAAGAAAACTGTGTGTAAATATTTAGATCATTTTTTACGAACACACGAGCCCGTGAAAAATTCTCGGTGCGCACTACTGTGCACTGTGTACTACTGTAATACTGTCCTATCTATCTATTGATCGCCGATTTTATGTGGATGACCCAAAGTGTCTCGACATCAATGACATGATTGTCTTTGTGCTGATTCCTTTCAGTCTGGAGTGGTGAGCTTTGTTTTTTACAATTCGAAGAATGGGGCAGTTACTAGTAAAGATAATCCTCATTACTACATACGAAAAAAAAATGATTATTATCATAATGTAAAATTAATTTGGGGAGAAATAACATCAATGAAACACGGTGCGGATAATTTGACAGGGTGGAAAGATCAAATAAATATTCTTTGTGTTTCCTTCTTGAGAAACACGATGCTGTCGCTTTCTACGGAGAATGAAAAGGAAATCTCACCAATACGAGGTATACCTGCATTGTATGGAAGAAGAACTGAACTTTGACCAGATCTACTTTAACAACATAAAATCATTTCCCCACGATGGATTGAACATTAAACCCACGAGTGTCAGATTCAAACGTGACATGTACAGCAACACGTAAGCCTACGGAGAAAGAGTCGTGGTCGATGGACAGCATGATTCCACTTCCACGAGAAAAGATCAACCTCACTCATCCGCTTACGATTCAAATATTTGTCTTTACAAGGTAAGCGGCAGATCAGTTGACAATAACCTGACAAGTTTCCACAAGTTCAATCTCACACACAAAATAAAGCTCCCATGATTTTGGGCATAGAATCTACGTCTTTTGCCAAAACATGGATCTGACTGTTTGGAAACGATTAAAAAAAAAAAATAAATTAAATGATGCAAAAAAAATAAACAAAATACAACCGCCATCCAAGACTTCCATCCATATTTAGCGCAAATCTTTCTAAATTCCAATCATTTCGAGGCAAATAATGATAATTCAAACTTTAAACCGTATTTGTAAAAAGTGCTGAGCCGAGGGCTATTAATTAATTTATTTACTTATTTATTTACCTGTTTTATTTATTTATTTATTTTTTTTTTTTACTTTTATTTATTTATTTTTTTAAATATTTATTTATATATTTATTTATTTATTTATTTATTTATTTATTATTTATTTACTTACCCATTCCTTAAAATGTTTAGGAATTTCTGTTTGTCATACTTTAAAGTTGTGTCTCCATGGCATGGTCGTAAAAGATAGAAAAACAAACAAACATCGACTTGCCCATCCCCTTCAAAAAAATAAATAAACAAGTGCAAAGGAAACTTGGCCAAGACCTCAGAAAATAGAACAGATCCATACCGATGTCTGTGGCAAGTGAAATAACAGAAATCTTGAGACACCGTGACTCAATCATTGGCAGTGGCATAATTCTGGAATACAAAGAGTTACAACGACTAAAACGGGAGCTTAAGATGTGATGTCAATGGAATAATTACCTTACTTCCATAAGTATTTCGTCCAGCTCTACGATTATGTCAGACTTACGCCAAAGGGTAACTGACAGTTCATTTGCATTCCTGAGAATGACGACTTTCAGACAAGGAATGCGCCAATAGGAAAATAATTATCCAGTCGAATCATAATGGCATAAGTCACCAAATGACAGGGAAAGAAAATACAGTTTTTTTTTTAAATCTCAAAAGTGTCAAAAATAACTTACACCATTAGCCTAGAGCAGTGACGAGTTGATTTCTTTACAAAAGCACGGAGTGTTTCATTAGTAGAATTAATTCAGAGAATAAAATCCCCAAGTTGACTGTTCGAAGATATATAAAATTTATGCAGGGTCAAACAGTATTTTCCAATGTTCAGAATATCCCACGAGGCCACCCCTTTAATAGATTTAGGTAATTAGGGCCTGTAGGGAATTACTGGGCACCAAGTTGACGGAGTAATGATGGAGCTTTTTTTTGTGTTTTTTTTTTATGTTGTTGTTTTCCTTGGGCTAGGGTTAAGGGGAAGAGTAAGATCAAATTATAATGAAACACACAGAAAAAAAAAGTTCCCTGAGCTGTGGACTTGTTTCGCACTTTTGTTTTTCAGGCTTTTTAACATTATTTTAAAAAATCTTAATGTCAGTCTTGTTTCGCAGTTTCTGTACAGGGTTCACATGTGTACCAGCAAGGTTTTAATTTTGAACACAGAAAACCATTGAACTTGTAGTGAATTTGTACGCAAAACATCCTGCAAAATCCGAAATGCGGCGCTACTCAATAACTTCTGGCACTTTCTAATCAAGCTATGGGACAATGTAATGTATTCCCACTGAATTCAAGACTGGGCACAGAACAAAAAATTCTAGAAATGTCACAGACAGAACACGCCAATATTGAATGACATTACATTCATCTTATTGTTTTTCAATGATTGGCACACTAGAGAATTGCCGTTCAGTGTGTGGGCTATTGAAGAAAACAACAGCAACAAATGAAGACGACGGAAGAAGCCTCGCCCCCCGCCCCCCCCATTCGACATCCCGTCGAAGAAGACGTAGCTATAGGAATGCTCAGATCTCTGGTTATTCTTTAAAACTGCAAGCGCAATGAGGACTTGATCAAGTACATGATCAAGAAATCTTTTATTTACTTTAGATTCTCCAGTCATGAAGGAAGTTTGGTAGCAAAATCAGTGGCGTGCAGAAATGGGGGCCAAAGGGGATCTTAACTAATGCGGCTGATTTATATTTAATTTGAATAAAAAGTATATTTCATCTGTTTTTACATATTTAAAAAGTCTTCAGCTTATTACATTTCTGAGTACTAATCCCTGTACTTGAGTCTTAGAGCCTACAATCAAGAGTTGGCCTTGCCCATCACCAAACCTACGCACGCCACTGAGTACAACGAATGTTTTTTTTTGGGTTGTC
This sequence comes from Onchidella celtica, assembly GCA_963931925.1. NCBI lineage: Eukaryota > Metazoa > Mollusca > Gastropoda > Systellommatophora > Onchidiidae > Onchidella > Onchidella celtica. The sequence continues at coordinate 45,635,202 of OZ007575.1, read as the reverse complement.
GTTGTTGTTTTTTTAGACTAATCATAACACTTCATCCGGCTAGAGAACTGCACCACTCAATTTGTTGAAATGATAAAAACACAAAGGAAAACGATATTTGTGTCAGAAACAATATATCACAAATTGCTATGAGGCCTGCTTGTCACAACAAATTAATTATTCACATGAAAAGTAATTATTTCCATTAGTGAGGGTATGTTGTTGTGGCTTTCTTTACATGTACGAGTATTTTGTTTTCCTTTCATAGCAAAGCTGACCAAAACAGAGCATTCCTTTGGGAAAAAAGGAGAAAAACAAAAGGATCGTGGTGACCACATACTGATGAAATACATTGTAGACAAGTAAATTCTGAGCAAACAGTCCCCCCTCCAGCCTTACTTCATACATCTCTGACACATCCCTGTCTCCCCATACTCGCCCTCTCCCCTCAAAGCACATCTCATTCTTTGCACACGTACATCACACACACCTTAGGCAATTCTACAATCAAGGCCGTTCAGTAAGTAAAACCATTCTTTTAAAAGAAGACCCACCCAGGGCCGCCTCAACGCCTGTGCACACTGGGAAGCTGCCTAGGGGACCCCAAGGGTTCGGGGGAATTTACATTGCGAATTTACACTGGTTTTTGAGGCGTGATAACGCAGCCTGTCGCTTTGCTCAGGGGCCAATCGTGATGTTAAGGCGACCCTGGGCACATTGGCATTTTGATAACACGAGAATACGGAAATGCAACTCTGAGGAAAGTGAACAATGGTTGAAATTTACAACGGAGAGTGATTAAGTTACACATAAAAACTTCTAACTGTGGGAACATTGACGCTGGTATTCAGGTGTATATACAGATACGTAGGCCTAAATAATGATAGAAAAAACATTTCTAAAAAAAGTTAACGATTATCATCAGAGCAAATTCATGAATGCACTTTGTTTCTGTTAAAATAACCAACAGTATAACAAATCAAGGATGAGTGATGATATGGATTATAAACGTTGGACCATGTACAGTAATATCCAGCTTTAGATGGATATTTTGAGTTAAGAACATGCATTGCACTGAATAAACTTGAAAACACTTTACAAAATCACAGATGGATTTGCTCAGAAACAGGACACATAACACAGGAGATGTTGAGTTATCCCCATTATCCTGCTATGTCGAGACTAAATTATAAAAGATATATCTCAATGAGAAATAAAAACAGATCCTAACACTTTCCAAACAGAGATGGATGAGTATTTTTCTAAACTCTAAGACTAATTCAATGTAACTCCAGAAAGCGAGAGAAAAGTCTGCAGAAAGGGCAGAACGTTTACCGTTAAACCTGCATCAAAAACAATTTTTTTTTTTTGGTCAGGTCCGAATCTCAACAACCTAAAATTTGAATGATGTAACGAAAGCAGATCAACATCTCTAAATCTTCATGTTTTTTCCTCACCTTCTTCTCCTTTTAATTTTAATTATTATCATCTTTAGTTTTCTGCCTTTAGTTAGATAAAGAGCGCAGGTTTAGTATTGAAGAATAAGATAATTATAAAGATACGATAAATGTTTTCTTCTTGTTTGGTTTTTAAGTAGAAAATTTGTGAGAAATCAGTTTACACCCCAGCAGTTTTTTGTTCTTTCCATCTAGACTGATTTATTTGGACATTTTCCGGTTATCTAGGAAACCCTGATCATCATTGGGGGAATTCTCATTTATCTAGTAATGGTTTCAGAACTTTATGCATTTTAAAAAGCAGCGCCGATTCTCAAGGAGAAGAGCAGCCAACAGAGGTAATGAAATGGCGTTTCTATGTACATCATTGAAATAAATGCAAATATAAAAGCTAAATATGCACACAGTTAAACTTAGAAATGACAGTCATGCGTTCAGACAGAGCATTTGACAAGTAAAGAGTTTTATACCTGAGTCCGAGTTACTTTTCTGTAATTTTCAAGATAATCCATAGAAATCCAATTTGAAAACGATTCATTTTCCGAGCAATTAAACGTCATGAACAAAATTAACATCGCCAGATTTGATTTTTTAGACATTACTTGCATTCGGCGGACGTGACAAATATGGAAATACGACTCCAGTGTCCATCTGGAGCCCATGTTTAGTCTGATGGGGACGTTTCGCTGAAAGGATTGGCTTTTTCCAGTACTCTTAAGATTTAGGAAGAATTTTCAATTGGCCAATGGCTCTTGAAATGTGAGATAGGTACATGTATTAAAGCAGGCACTATAGTTTTAATTCGTGAAACCTGTTTGAATGTGGAAGAATTTACCATAACACTGATATGAACCTCAGCTGGCATAGATTTGGAACGATCGTGAAACTATCACAGAGACAATGTCGCAAATTCGTAAACATTAGCAGTGTAACACCATCTCGCAAAACAAACAAACAAACAAAAAGTAAACAAAAAGTTATCAGAAAGACGCTCTATGATAAAATAAAACTGTTGGAAAGCTCAGTATATGGACTTAAAGCTTTCCTATGTGTCAGACTGGAGGACACCATTAAAAAAAAAGAAAACAACTCGCACACGCGCAAAATTACATACAAGGTTTGTGTGATGACATTAACTGGACGTGGTCACTGGGGGGGGGGGGGGGTTTCCAAAGAAATGCCATGTGTTTCGAGATCTGTCTAAATGTTACAATAAGTGGCATGTTTTACTTTTCCTTTGTGCCCTATTTTTGTCATTAGGCGATCTTGACAAACAACCAAACTCGTTTTTAATCACATGAGTCCCGTTTGCTATACTCGGCCTTTTGTCGGACGGGAAGTGTTCATAATCTTGCTCAGCAGGAGTTACTTTGTGTCTTATATTGCCATTTCCGGAAGGAACTGGTGTGTCACTGTGTCGGAGGTCCTCGTTGTTATTGAGGACGGCGGACGTATTATCTCTCTTGGCTGTGGTGGACCTCTGAGACTTGATGGTTGCTACAGACTCTGCTCGGCTGGTGAGAGCCAGAACAGAGTCATTGTCACTGGGTTTCTCTTGAGGTGGCGATGCTGATTGTGGTGGGGGACTTCTGTAGGAGTCATTCTCTTCATGCCTTTCCACGACCGTGCTAGTCTGAGTTTTATCATTTGGCATTCCCGCAGAGATCACATTTTGTGACACTTTATGAGAGGCACTCGACCCTTCACGAGAGCCCTGACCAGGTCCAGAATCAGAAATTCCCGAATCTGTGGATTCGGGTACGGACGGTTTAGAAGAAGGCGTGACATGGGTATCGGGCGTCGCTGCAGTTTTTTGACTGGAGCTTTCAAGATGTTGTGCAAAGTTCACATTTGTACTAGGTTTGTTACTATTAAAAAGGGTGGAGTAGGTAATGTCAATGGAATTTTTTTTAAGACTGGGGCGCCGATCTCCAGGTCGATTTTGAGAATTCCCCGGCGGAGACCCGAACAGTCCCATTGCAAAAGGACACCCAACGGAGCCAGATCTGGACCCCCGCGGGGACATGGAACTTCCCATACGGAGGGCCTCTCCGTCACCCGAGCATCGAGAGAATTTTCTACCGGGACTGGCCCTGTCTTCTAGAACGTCTCTGTAGGAGACTGGGGAATATGGGATCGGACTGCTGGACAAAGGCTGGGAGAAATCAGGGTTGAGGCGGCTAGAAGAGTAGTCCACTTGTTCTTCCCTGTTCCGACTTTTTACCTCTTCTTCCATAATAGAGATGAAAGGACACTTAGACAAGTCCTTCTCGGGGATTTCTTTCTTACCAATCAGCCAGTAGGTTTTCATTGGGCCTTTGCCCTGAAATGAGACCAGAAAAACATTGTAAAAAAGTTGGAATCTATTGGTCAAAACAACGATTTACGACTGTCTTTTTTTTTTTTTTTGCTCTTTAAATATTAGATAAGATAAGACAGGAATCACTGCATTATTCCATGATGCAAATTCTCTTTCACAGAGCCTTTAAGAACACATACATGTGCATGGTACATACACACTATGCATAATTGCATAAGCATATCACACCTCAATAAACTCAATGAGAGACATATTACATGAAGCAATATGGCAAGGAACTATTCATAACACTGCATTTTTCCCGAACCATCATCAAATTCATCATGTTTAATAACATATATCGTGCTATTGAAGATCATTACATTAACAAACTGCTAGATATGTTACGAGACATTAGACAGACTCTTGTGTTATGATGCCCTTAGCAGTTTAGGAATGGGAAAGATATGAACAAGAATGAATTATCCAGCAGACAAAGGGTATGGATACCGGACATGTTCTTTGTCTTGGAAGAATTCTAGATCTCTGATACATGTATTCGGTGTGGCAGAAGAAATCGTCCTAGGACTATCCAAGCATAATAATGCATGTTTCTTACAAGGCGAGTTAATTTGCTTTTCAAGCTCGCCAGTCCGCGTGCCTGTTGGGGATTACTCAGCTCAGTGGCTGTGACAATGTAATGGTAAGTGAATAGCTGAGACAACAAGGGTGACAGTACTAATATTGATACATGCAATGATTGCAATATTGATTGAGCTTTGAAGTATTTTATGAACATGTGCCGAGTTATTTTCGTGGCTGGCTGAATGGATGGATGGATGGACAGATGGACGGATAAATGAATGGTTGGATGGATGGATGAATGAATGGATGGACGGATGGTGGGTGCATGGTATCGATGGATGGATGGACGGATGGACGGATGGATGGATGGATGAATGGATGGATGGATGGACAGATGGATGGATGGATGGACAGATGGATGGATAAATGAATGGTTGAATGGATGAATGAATGAATGGACGGATGGATGGGTGCATGGTATCGATGAATGGATGGATGGATGAATGGATGGATGGATAGATGAATGCATTGATAGATGGCTATTTTGATAGATGGCTGGATGGATGGTATGGACGGATGAATGGAAGGATGGGTGGATCGGTGGATAGATGGATGGACGGGCGGACAGGCAGACGGATAGACAGACAGGCGGACGAACAGACAGACAGGGTCGGCTGGACGGATGGATGAATGGATGAATAGGCTGAAAGATGGAAAAGATTTCAGACAGCAGGTACTCGTAATGCGAACTGTACCTAATAATTTTTGTAACAGGCTGACAAAAGAAAGGTCAGACAAAGCCTGCAGCAGAAATAAAAATAAAAATAAAGAGAAACCATGTCATTTCCCAACACCACAAACGCCGGACAGACAGACATGAAGGCAGTAACAGCATTACCCTGTCCCTAAAGACATTCAAGGTCTAAGCTTATAAGATCCACAGGATCTAACTGTCTAACTGTCAAGAACTGATTAGTTTAAGTCAGCCAGTTAACAAGGTTTAACGGGTCAAAGAGCGAACATGGACGCCTTGGGCATGCAGCATTTCTCTTTGGCATGGCGCATGTATTCTCTCTCTCTCTCTCTCTCTCTCTCTCTCTCCCTCCCAAATAAAAAAAAAACAACAAGAAACTTCCCATTTGTCCAACAAATTTATGACGACGCATTAATTTGTCTATGGTTAGAATTTCAAAGCCCTCATGCCAGCTTCTCTACAAGAACAGTCCACTGAACCAAAGCATGCCCTGCAAAAGCATTAACATTGCGTGATTCTAGGAAGTTCCCTGCGGGATATAGGCGATCAGCATCTGAATTGGCTCTCAGTCGAAACTGTAATTTCAGGCGAACTCTTAAAGTTGTGTGGGTTAAAGAGTTCATTGTCTGAAGTTCAAGTCAGAGACATTTCCTCGCGATTTGAGCCGGAATAGCATTTTGACTTAATTTTACAGACTGTGAATGACGCAAAAGGATAACTACCTAATTCTGTGTGGATCTCGAATGAAAGGCCTGTCTGAGATGAAATGGGAGGGTTTTAAGGCCGGAGGCACACTGAGTCAAGCCAGGTTTGCGTTTGTGTTTGACTCGATGCGCGATATCTCTCTTTCCGTCAGCTGTCTCAAGACAGTTTTGGCGCCCCGAGTCAGTGAGACAGACCTGTTTTCTGTCTCCCCAATGCACGAAATTCCGTTTGATTCCATAGTTCACATCTCACACCAAAATCAAAACAAAACGAACGACTGAGCGGGGAACCAGCCTTAAAAGTACTGGAATTGCGATGAGATGTGGGGTCAACGTTTCAATTGCTACACAAGCCGAGATTTGATCGATCAAACATAAAACAAGATTTTCATCATTTCATCTCAGAGGTCTGCGTTTCCTCGAAACTTTAAAAGTATCCCATTTAAAAAAAATCTGCATTATGTTAAGTGTTTATGGTAAATTTTGGCTAAGCATAACCCCTCACAAAACAGCATTCAGTCCTATCGAGTAGCTGGATCACAAGCCCTTCAAGATAATCACTGTGGCCGGGTCAAGAGTGGATTTCTGGACTGTCAGGTATCACTCGTGTTACAAACACAGCATTATTTTCTTAGTGTTAATACAGTCTTAACTTGTCTGGAACCATGCATCGATGACTTGTAAAGAAAACACTTAGCCATGCTCATCCCACCCCTTCCCCTAGCCCCACATCCTTAAAGCTCTGTATAAATACATGGGTCTAAGTTTTTATTATATTTAAATTGGTCTCGCTATTTCAACGATTCTGGCTTAGAATAAAATATAGAAAAGAACAGATTCTGTTTCCATGCTTCTAATTTCACTTTCTATAGAATCGATATTTTCTCGAGTGTTTCAACGGTTCTAACGCGGTTCTATATTAGACAGAAAAGTGAAATTAGAATCTTCCGTTCTAAATTTTTCAGCACCGAATCACTTTAGAACACCTGAGGAGTTTCTTACCACCAATTCCCATTTTTATTCAAACTTCTGTTGTAATTCACTGATGAATCATGGCGGGGTTCAAGACAAGCAGCGCGTTTGTCACTTCATTCAAAGCCCACCCTGCTTTGTCTGATAGCCAGTCTCTGTCACACACACTTCTTTCAGTTTCTCGTTTTCTCCTCTATCTTTCTTCACCTTCAAACAGCGTTTGTCATAAGCGCGATAGCCAAACTTTCATTATCGCTCGAATCGATTCGATTTATCACCAGTCGCCATTTTGTTGAAGCAAGGTCATGTCACATTTTTATCTCCGCTGAAACGATTCAAGAGTTTCAGAAACGAAACCGGAAAAAGTGCATTCACAATTTTAATTTAAAAAGGCGCCAAAAAATGTTGGAATGTAAAATCGGAATAATTTTTCGCACCGTTGAAACACAAAACAAATTCGGAAATGGAATTTTAGAATACATCCGCTCCTAAAAAATGGGAGGAAATTTAGAAAAGTTATTAGAACCGTGTACACATACCTTAACCTTCGCCCCGCGCTAAAAACTATGCATGACATGATTGCGTCGTGGTGTCTAATCGACACCACACTCGTCCTAAAAACAATTCATTAGGCTAACCTCTTTAAAAGTATGGCATCTGTCAAACCCCAGAACGCACTCATTTAGTTGTCAGTACGCAGGATTGACGTGCAAATTTCAAATTAAACCTCGCAGCTTGAAATGGCTAGTGCAATTCAAGGGTTACGTGCACTGCCTCTTTATAAGTTACTAATAATAGAATGGTCTACAGACTATTTGCGTGACATGCCTTTTTTTCAGTACCGATCTGCAAGAATCTCTTTTTCCCCACACGCTGGTATCTGAATTTATTTATTTATTCATTCACTTGACGCTCCATGAATTGGGCAGAAGAGTTTACCAATTTTCCGCATTCAGACAAGTGTACATGCAGATAGGGCATATTCGCAGTAAGAGTCCTCAAAGTGGCTTTAACTTACAACGAAGTTCACTCCCGTACTCTCCCATTGTCTTTTCTCATGCCTTATTTACTTTCAGCATGTGAACCCCCCTCCCCCCCTCCCCCTCCCCCCCCCCCCAAAGGTCTGTTTGATCAGCCAATCGTGGAGAATTACTTACCCCCAGAGGCCCAGGCGAGTGAAATTTGATGTCAACCCAGGGGTTAATCGGAACCGGATTTGCGACCATTGAAACCTAGCACAGCAATAAATGAATCATTTCTTTTTGTACCGTCTCATTTAGCAATTCGCCCTGCTCTCTTTTGTCTTACACGTTGACATAGAATCCACAGTTTAGATTAAAACCACGAGGCCCATTTGAAAATTAAAATGACCGTAGGACTTAATGTTCAGTAATTTTAAATAGGGCCCATTCAATTCGTAAAGAGTTGCTTTCAGCAAAATACCCCCCTTGGGTACTTCAAATAGAAGTTAAAAACTATAGCAATTGACAGGAATTAGGAAGAGCTCAAAAAGAACAACGAGAGAGATAGATAAACAGACAGACAAGCAGATACATGCAGAAAGGCAGACAGAGAAACAAAGGGATATATAGAGAGGGGCAGAGACAGACAGACAGATCAACACTGCCAGACAGACAGACAAACAGATAGAGAAACAGAAAGGGAGACAGAGACAGAGACAGACAGACAGACAGAGAAACACAAAGGGAGTCTGACAGTGAGGAAGAGCGAGAGAGAGAGAGAGAGAGAGAGAGAGGGAGAGAGGTCAGAGATCACGATTCACCAATCTCCAGAAAGCTAGGTTAGAAGAACACATGCCCTGCAAGTCTCCTTGGCGTACAGTTAAACATAATGCTTTTAAGTGGAAATTCTGAGCCATCACAGTTTGTTTGATAGATATAGTCTGACGCAAAACGACAAAGGACATTAACAGTTACCACAACCATAGACCATGATTGTTGACATGATCACCTACACAGAGATGCAAGTTTGTTTCTATCGGAAAAACACTTTTGCATCGTCTATTAGAACAAGCAACGCCCTGACTTCATGTAACACAAGCAGAAGAATTATTACGCAAGACATGGAATGATAAACTGAACTGTATTGCCCTTATGGAAACATTGTATTAGGACACTCACTACCTATGTAGGGCATTGGCCTTCCAATATAAAAATTAAAAAAAACAAAAAACCACTTGTCATCGTTACTGATAAAGGGATCAAATTCTTTCGACCAACACTTTCTTCTTGTTTTTTGTTTGCTTCTATTACTCTGGATCTGTCCAGCTTACTTTTAAATATTCAGCGCTACCCATTTTAATTGTGGGAACAACCAGTCTCTGTTCTGAGAGATAACACCTGTCAAACCATACTAAATTAAGTGACTGACTGCTTGACGCAGGATTAGCACGCTGGCATGAAAGATTAAGTAGGAAAAAAATGAAGCCCTTGGGACAGCGCGACTACAGATTTTCAGTGGAAAAGAACCTTTGCCAAACAAGTGTGATTCGGGCCCTTGCATTCCTAATACCAGAGATACTAAATACAACGCACAGACGACCTAAGCTCTTCTTTGTTCGATCTCCATTTTCTGAAAAAAAATCTTTTAGTATACAGAACAGGTATAACAATAATTTTTGCACTCTGACACTGTTAGTTGAAAATGCATTATTGTAGGCCTACTTATCAACCTGTTTCACAGTCCCGATTTATTCTAGCTCCCTGTCATAATACTAAAGCCGCAAACGTTTGACGTTGAATTTCTCAGTTGTGCAAAAAGCGGAGTTAGAAAAAACAAGAACTAAGGTCGCATAATACATGTACACTGTACATCGTCTCTAGTATCTTTGCTCACATTCTATGGCAGACACAGGTAACCAAACAATTTTGGGAGGTCACCAAGGTTGAATGAAATGAGGCCTACTTCACACATCGGTCACCGTAAATGTAACACCCACGTGCATCCCCCTTCGCAAATTCCTCAAATCAAACAAGAAAATAAATTACATTTATCATTGTCATAGACCAATGACCTATCTGTAAAGCAGGCCTAAGAAATAATATGTCATTTATGGAATTTAAGTTCGAGTTTGAATTTCTAGAAAGCACGGCAGTGGACACGACAACGGTCACATTGTGCTAGGAAAAAGCAAGACGACAGATAGGAGTAATACAGAATGATAGGACACAAGGCGGCCCTACCAGAAGCTCAAGCAACAACTCGGTCACTAATTATAGAAAGGCTGTACTCGTTATATGAGGTGGGAGTATCCGAGCCTCAGCGGCCTCACATTTTTCAGGTCTGGCCCTTACTGTATGAAACGTTGTCTCTGCTCTATTGGGAAGGGAAGACCCACGGCATGAACGTACAATGACATTTCCAGTCTTTCCAGAACATTCTCCCTGAAGTACCGGCACTCACCTTAACTTCTATAGAACCTCTCTCTTCCACTTCATAAGGATACCCCTCTAGCTCACGCTTTGTGGTTTCACTAATGTGAATTTTCATCGACTGTAGAATGGACATGTTGAAAGCATTAAAACGATGAAATAACAAAAACAAACAGCGAAAAAAAAAAAAAACAACACAAGTGCTTTATTTAAAAGATAACAGAAACAACAATGTCATTTACGCTGTTCTAGTTTCATCAAAACAAAAACAAAGTGCAGATAAATGGACCTTGATGACTTGGTGCTGCGTGAGCAATGATCCACTCTCTTTTCTGAAGTAGTGGGTTTCCCGAAGCAATGGTCTTCTGTTTTATAGATAGACAGCGCCACACAAAAGCTTACATAACTATATTGACTCAAAGAGTAGAAGAACTGGAGCTCCAGTATCCACGCACTTAGAGTAAGATCAGCTACGACTTATAGATCAAACTGTGAGTTACTTTGAAAGTGCCTAACACAGTTTTTGATGATGGGATATCGCTATGGTCTAAAAAGTGGGCTAGTGCTCGTTCATAATTCATCATATTATCATAAAACACGATCTTCTGTAGGGAAAGAATATTTTTCTGGAGCTGCAGTACCCATGCACATAAAATATAATCAGCTATGGCTTGTAGATTAAGCCCCGAGTTACTTTGAATGCGCTTGACACAATTTCTGATAATGGGATATCAGCCAGGTTTAAAACGTCGGCTAGCGCTCGTTCATAATTCATTACACCTGTATGGTCACAGAAGACAATCGTTTGTGAGGGGGGGGGGGGGAAAGACATCTTTCGGTGAGAAAATTGGTGGCTGCTTTTTTTCTCACATCACAAAAATGAAATGAAATAAAATGGATTTTAAAAAAACTACCATTCTTTGCATCATTGTCCCTTGGACTCACAATCGTACTGAAACAAAATTTCCAGAATAAAATCTGCACTATGTAGTCACCACAGACTAATAAAATACCCAGACTGGATGATCCCATTGTGTGACGTCACAAAACAGCGAAAGGTCATGAACCATCCGCCATTTTAGGCTTAAGGTAGCGACCGACGCTTCAGCATAGCTACAATTTTGAATGATACCATTTTGACGCGCCTACTGAACGCGGAAGTTTGTTTCCGCACCAAGAAATTAATACATGTACAACCAATCTTGACAAATAAAAAGAAATTTCTACTGCAGATAGAATTAAAATTGGAATTTCCCGAGCGGCGGCCATGTTGGTTATACAGTCGCCGCTCGGGAAATTCCGTAAAAAACCACACAGCCCGAAGCTGGTGTTTCCAGTCTGGTTAATTTATTAGTCTGTGGTAGTCACTGCGTACATGGCAATACTTCTTAAAGCCCCTTTCCATGAAACGCATTTTTTACGTGCGTATTTTCCTTCACGCATACTTCTTGCAGAAGTCGTGCGTAATTTTCATTTCCATGGTACGTTTTTCTACATGTCCCATGGAAATGTCAACGATGATACATTATAGTGCGATACATATTTCAAGTCTAGGTGAGTCTTCCGCACCTGCAGTTTCAGTCCTTAATACGTACATAAAATGTGTGAAACGTACGAACCGTGGAAAGGGGCCTTTAGAACAAATTAAATTAAGCACAAAAAACGATTTAATCGTCACATGGTGCCCTAGTCTTTATTTATTTATTTATTTATTTATTCGGCATTTAATTGTTGTGCATAGCTGGGTTCACAAAACATTGTTTATTTCTAGGAGCATCTGTTTCGTACAAAAAACCAGGTCCATTTTGTTCAGTTATAAATTTCAGTAATTTTTAAACTTTGGCTGCAACAGAAATTCATAACATGTTGACAAATTATCTTTTTTGTTGTTCAATTGTGATAAGACAGCCCCCCCCCCCCCACACACACACTGCCACCTTTCTTTGTTTGAAATAAATCAAAGATTCTATCTTCATATTCATGATTAAGTCTATCCATGCCATGCCCGGGGAAGGGGGGGGGGGCGGGGTGTTGACAGGCTGTGTAACCTACCTCGCCACTGGTCTCCATTCGTGAGGCTGTGTTGACCGTGTCACCAAACAAACAATAGCGTGGCATTTTCATACCCACGACACCGGCCACAGTAGTACCAGTATGAACACCTGAAACACAGTCAAAGAAGTGTAAGGGTAGCCACACAAAGGCCATCGAATTCGGTCACCGAGCCACTAGGCGCTTTAGGTCAGAAGAATTGCACTATATAATTTCAACAACTGCACACAGAGCCCACCTAGATTCGGTCCGTTTATATAGTGCAATTCTTCTCACCTAAAGCGCCTAGTGGCTCGGTGACCGAATTCGGTGGCCATTGTGTGACTACCCTAAGGCTGTTGCTATCTTTTTATGTCGTTGTTGTTGTTTATGGTGTTGTTGTTGTAGTGGTTTTTGTTGTTCTAGCTGTTGTTATTGATATAGTTTTTGTTGTTTCAGTTGTTATTGTAGTTGTTGTTAATGTTGTTGTCATTTGCTGATCTAGTCGTTGTTTTTTGTAGTTGTTGCTGTTATTGTTGTTGTTGTTGTTGAAATTGTGTATATGAGAGCGAGTTGCAAAATTTACACCCAGAGCCCCGAGATAAACAAAACACCTAGAAAGATGCACTGTTTACCTTACTCCTTAAAATTACTGTAGTTTGCGATGCACAAATAAAACTGTGGATACATATTTGTACTATGCCCCACGACGATAATTTTCAAAGTTGGGCCCTTCCTTTTCCATCCGTGTTTTATAGCTTAACGTATATAACATTCATAGCAATATTCCTGTCCATGTTTTGAAAAAAAACATGTTTCATCTTCCGGTGTTTAAAGGGTTCAAAGAATTTGCAGGATTCTCTTGCAAGATGGGCGAATCTGTTCTATTTCGTCTGCATATTCCTCTCACATAATCTAGGCCACATAAGTCTTGCAACGGACTTTTAAAGAGCTGTTACTTTTGAACCGCTGGAGATCAGTGAATGAAATAAAAGCCTTTGTTCACTTCATTTTTGTCAAAGAGGTTATATATAGGTAGAATGCGCATGACGTCACGTAGTTTCTGTTTTGTACTTCCGCCAAACAAGATGGCCGGTGGATCAGCTGATGAGTGTAACTTCGAGATGTGCCTAAGCAGTTAAAATGCCTGCTGGTTGCATTGCAGTTGACTGTTGTGACAGGGGTGGAAAGGATGTATCCAAACTGGTCCGATTTCCTACCCTCCGTGTAAACAAGATAAAGGAAGTGAAAAAAATTGACCGAACGTCTCCCATGTGCGTATACACACGTGTCATTGTTTACAGTGGTGAACTCGCCACCGATTGGTTCGCGACGCCTTAAGTGGGTCCGGACAGACAAGATGGTTGATATGCGCATTCTACCTATAGCTAAAGGTCAGACTAGCGCTACGCAAGTCTCCGCTTGGCGTCGTCGGTAGGTGAAGTAAAGATGGCGGCCAACTTACGGCAAGCCTGCCTCGACCTAGACAGTACGGCTAAAGTAAAGCCAACTTACGGCAAGCCTGCCTCGACCTAGACAGTACGGCTAAAGTAAATAAATCCAAGCCTAAAATAATTTCGGTCTTTCAGATTGTTTGAACAGGGATTAATTTACAGTAGTAATGAGCAGACTTAATTTATGGATTGGGTGAACCACGAACATGTAAAAAATGTAATCCCACCAAAAGAAAAAAAAAAACAACATTATGAATTATGACAATATACAAAATGTACAGATGAATTTGAACCTCCATCTCTAAAGAGGAATGAACAAGAATAAAATACTGAGGCCCTCCGACAAAAACTACTTTCGTTAGCACTGGCCTTGACACAGTATTTGCAATCGCTTGCCGTAAGAAAAGATGGCTGCCGGGCTTTCTATTTGCGGCTATGTGACGTGACCGAGTCTTACCTCTAGGTTTATTATAAACTCTTTGATTTTTTGTAAATATTAATTTGAATCAACCTAATTTGTTAAAAAATTACAGTCGTGTAAAGTTTGTTGCCAGATTTATGGAGCTTCGTAAATATTTTAGAAGTACAATGCCCCGAGATTCTAAGTTTTCGCGGTTAAAGTCTTCTAGTTCCCTGTGACTTCTACGATTATGACATTATGATTTCCTTTTTTTGTTGTTGTTGTTGCTGCTATTGAGTTGTTGTTTTTTTTGGATATCGTACGTACCAACAACAAAATCGTAGCAGAAAAACGTCATGTGCACATCTAAGTGACAATCTGAACATACAAAATCCAACATTTACTTAAGAATAACACGCAAAAATGCACAGTGCACATGGACGTATGCCACACGAAGACCTACAAAAAGCGTAATATTTTCAAAAGGTGAAAGCCGTACAGTTGTTTTTTGGAGTTAAAGGGAACACCCATCTGAATCGTTGTGTGCATTTACCCTGGGATATGAAAGCACATGAAGTACGTAATTTGTATTCTTTACAACATGCATTTTTATCATAAGATTTAAGAAAATATAGATCTTAAACCACTTTGGTGAATGCGGTCTCCAGTACTTGTCAGCAGTTTTCGGTAATTTTATATGTCGTGACCTTAGTCCTTGTTTGTCCAACTCCACATTTTACACAACTGAGAAACCCGACGTTAAACGTTTGCCGCTTTAGTATTACGATAAGGCGTTAGAATGAATCGGAATTGTGAAACAACTTGGTAAGTGCCACAACACATTTTAAACAAGTGTCAAAGTGTGCATATTTTGTTATATCCCATCTACATACTAAAAGATCTCCAGTTTTTCAGAAAATGGAGATAGAACATACAAAAACTAAGGTCGCATTGTCTACAACCTTCTCCTCCCCACTTCACCTTCCCCTGCCCTCTCCACCAAATGCCGGGAACATTACACTTTAATGCTCAGACAACACAGGTTTCAAAACCGCCCTTGCAAGTGTAATGTTCCCGGCATTTGGTGGACCGAAAGTGCTTGCTTGCTCGCCTTTGAAAGAGATGTTTGTGGGTGTGTGCGTGTGTGTTTGTGTTTGTGCGCCAGTGCGTGTGTGCATGTATTCATGCATGTGTTTGTGCATGTGTTTGTGCATGTATGCGGGTTTGTGTGATTGTGTGTCAGAGAGAGATAGGGGAGAGAGAGGTGGCAGAGGGGGAGAGAGTGTGAGAGAGGGAGAGAGAGAGAGAGAGAGAGAGAGAAAGAGTACGCGCGCCTCACCTATCCTGATTTTCATTGTCTCGTTGTTGGATGGATTAATGAGGCTGCTCATGGAGGCCCGCATGTCCAGTGCCATGTCACACATGTGTAGAGCGTGGTATTTGGTCACAGTTGGGGCACCGGACACAGCCATGTAAGCGTCACCTATAGTCTCCACCTGCCGAGAAAAAATCCAGAATGTTTACCATGGCTGTATTAGGACAGCTATTCTGACAGTTAAGAACTCTGCTAATCAGGCCACTGCACAACTGGTATCAAACCTAAGCCAGAAGTGAAAATATAGGCCCCATTTTAAACTGCCGTATAATTATGTGCTAAATACACATTCATGTAATATGAGTATACGCATGGTTGTAAATGTAATGTACAGATCTTATAGTTCAGAATAAAAGAACTCGGACGATTTATTTAAAAAAGGCAATGGCAAGCAATTTTATTCATAGTGTATTATAAGACTATGGGGTACGGCGCTGTAATTAGCAAAGCCACCCCCTTTCGTAAAGGGTTTCCTTGATTCTCTATACAATTTTCAATATCATTATTCTGTACAAAAGGACCCTCCTTCTTTTTTTTTGCCTGCGGATAGTGAAATATGCCCTCTCAAATTCGTAGGCCCATATCACCTAGCCCCCCCCCCCCTCCCCTTGATTTTCTATAATTTTAAGTGATACGTTACATGGACCATTGGACTGTTTTTTCATTCGAAATACACTTTTCATAATTGCATGCCTATTCCAACAACTTACTTTTCTGGATGAAAAGAAAAAAAAAAAAAGAAAATAAAATCGAACTGTTTCCGTCATAACCCCACTCCATCCTCCTCAATCATTTCCGCTTTTCAAATCCTTTTCGAGCGTACGAAATTTATGAATGTCCCCGCTAACAGTCGTCCGGGGGCCCGAGGGTACAGGGTGCCCCATGCATGCAAATTTACATTGATTTTTGAAACGGGGAATTAAGTCCTTCGCACTACAAAAGAATCTGCCCACGGACCCTTAATTATGTTAAGACGGTCCTGCCCCTAAACACTTTCACAGCTCGACAGTGTTGTACTGTCATCAAATTTGCTTTGCTTACCTTGTAGACACTGTGACTTTCACTGAGATGATCGAACTGAGTGTACATGGCGTTCAGCATAGACACCACTTCCATGGGTGTGATCTGGCTACAGATTGTGGTGAACCCGACAACATCACTGAACAAAATGGTCACGTTGTCAAATACCTGCAAGAAAAAACACGGGAAAAAAATGTCGAGGCATTAGCATTTCAAAGAGCGATCTACATGCCATGGAACATCAAATATATAGGAATTGATTTTAGTACAGATAGATACGACAATTTTACAACCGTTTTTAAAAGGTAAGAAAAAACATTCAGTCAAATTGCTTAGAATCATTATTAACTTCATACGAGAAAGGCTGCTGTCAGTAACGGCAATTAATGCATACTTATATATCGCGAGTTATAAATCAGACTGTGTTACATCCAGTTTTATTCATTGCTCTTAAATGCCTCTAGATATCCAAGACACAAGGTGCGTGGCATTATTTCATAACCCAATAAAACTATTCAATGTGATCGTGTTGAAGTTATTGCAATTATTTGAATTTTCATAAAGGTTACACATTTCAAACTCATTTTTCTCAACTTAACTGTTTTGGACACCAAACATTCTGGTTGCCAACCCTCGATATATTATCGAAGACGATGTCCCCAAATACGTTCCACGTATTTAATGCCAGAGTCCAGCCTACCCATGTTAGATTTAATTGTTTGAATTTGTAACCGTTTAGAAAAGCCGTGTTAGACAGCTTCAGCAGAATCATAATTTGCTCAATAATTAAGGTCGACAAAGTCAGTACCGCGCGTGCGGCTTACAGCAATCGTTGATTCACGCACTTGACAATGGACAATGTCAATGTTCTACAGGAACGATTATATAAAATACATTCATTTACGTTTATATTCTTCAAAAACATGAAAATGATTCACAGTGTCTCTGTATTACCGCCAGCCTTTGATCTTGAAGCTGTAAAGCCTCTAAAATTATGAAAATATCAGTAAGACTGAAGATGACGACTGACATTTTATGAATATTTCGAGGGGTAATTTGCCACATTGCTGTATGCCACATTTTGCCCATTTTGAGGTGTTGTCGGGAAAGTAGTTCTCTCACTCCTAATTTTATTATGTATGCGTGTCTAATTGGCTTATTTTTCGTGGATATTTTTATGCAAGTTTCGATTTTGAAGTGTCCTGAACAAAACCCTGTTTTTTTTCCATCTCCATTTTCTCGAAAAGGCCAAAAAAAAAAAAATGCAACTTCTACAACATGAAAAATACCCGACGATCTTAGGTAATTGTATTATAGGATCTACATCAGAAATTGATGGATACAGAAATAAATTCTGGATAAGTCTTTGATTTCATAATGTCGGAAAATGTCGCACTCGCTCCTTGGGATTTTCATCCTCTTGATTCTGCGACAGACTTTGAAAATTGCAGCGTCTCTTGGATACAGTTTATAATCTTTGAAATCTACTTTCGCATCTACATTTAACTTATTACCACCCTATTTACATAGATGTAAGACAGGCTTCTTATTGAGTGTCTGCACATTTGCACATGACGCTTTTTTTTTCCGCTCGAGGCAAACGATGCTCCCAGCCTTCACTTTCCCAGAAAGTTCAAACTAGACTGAGATACTATTAGACATTCGTGTTCATTATCAAGAACCATCAAGATGGATCATCAAAACAGGTTGGAGTGGTACATTTCCGTGATTGGCTGCAACCTTGTAGTGACGTGGTTTAAGTGGATCTTTCCACCTTCCGGTTGTTTACGGCCCGGATTAGTATCTTGTTTATTGGCCAAAGTAGCGCTAGTGGCAGTCCATAATTTGTGAGTGGATCTGGCGAAATCGGGCTTAAGGTGAAAAACTAAATTCATGAAAAAAACTCTCCAAATGGGGAAAAGTTTTCAATGGAAACTGAGATTTGCTTATAATAAGAAAGATTAGCAATTTTGCTGCATTCATTTACAATGTTTTGGTTGAAATCGTCGAATTAATATTTTAGTTTTTTTCAAGAGGTATAAAAAGATTTCACATTTAGCCCGGTTTTGCCAGACCCACCCACATTAAGATGGCATCCATCCCTTCGCGAGGGAAAGGTCGGTGTTTCCGTTTGAAAGTGGCTTTCATTTGGGAAAATGTCTTCTTGAGTGCCATGGTTTATGTTTATAGAGACTGTCACGAGTGGAGTGAGTGCAATTAAGGGGATTGCTACAGAGCGGGTGTAGAGTAAGAAGGGCTCACGGCAGACAGGTAGGGAAAGACGTGAAAGGAAGAGAGTAAAATTAACGCACGAAGACAAGTAAGGAAAGCGTGCATGTTATGAGTGGTGGGGGTCTGAATGAGGCGAAAGCACTGTATTACTATCACTGCAAGTTAGAAGGTCCTACTGAACGGACGCTAGTAAGAGCCCAGCGGGCGGACATAAGGGGAGCAGTCGAGAGACCAGTGAGAGAGTTTTTCCAGTGATGACTGGTAGGTAGAACGTTGATTGATAATTATGATTGATGTACTATATTATATTCGTCTATTACCATGATGTAAATAAGTATATGTGAGGAATGTGGAAGTCCTTGATATTGGATATAGCAATGTGCGCCATGAGCGATAGATGAAAGTGAGTTCATGGATTTGTAGCGCGAGTGAGTAGTGTGTACTCCGATGGAGGTGTGTTACCGTAAGATGTGTGGTGAGTGAAAGGTGAACTAGTGTGTGTACGCTTCATGGGTTGTAAGGAGAGATGGAGTGAATAGAAATGGTAGGGTATTATACCAATGTAATGTTATTCTTGTAGGTGCCGAGGTCGGGCCAAAGAGCGCCGCCTACGGTGATAGGCCAGCATAGGGCCGGAGGCCACACATAGGCCAGAAGTGAGGCTGTCAGTGCAGGACAGTAGAGGCACATAAAGTCGTGGCAGTCAGGCCACGGACAGGGACGTAGATATGAGCGTGAATGTGATAATGTACTATTGCCATGTTGATGGGCTAGGAACTAATAATGTACTATTGCCATGTTGATGGGCTATTGAAATGATAATGTGTTATTGCCCTGCTGAGGTGCTAGGGGAGTGCTAAGGTGTATGACAATAGGAAGGTGATATTGAGAGACTGCGGTGCCAGTGAATTATTAATGTGCTATTAAGACCCTGAGGGGAGAGGCTGAGGCCGAAGTGCCTTTAGGAGTAACTACCGGGTTGTGGATCCGAGGGAGAGTGTGTGTGAGAATAAGGCCGTCGTACGGCAGTTAATCCCAATAATATAATGTATGTAATTGCGCTATTATCTGTATAATTATGTTTAATAAATGTGTGAGTCTGATGGATTGTTCTGTTAAGTGTTAAACTTGTTTGTTCGTGATTGTTGTCCTGTCATAAACTATTACATCTCCCAGTCTGGGATTTGTGACAGAGACCTCCACAGCGTGTATGTGTGTATACAGATGCGTGTTAAGCCTGGCTACAATAACTTGAATGTGATTATTTTTCATTTGTTTTTCTTCTTTAGAGGCTGACTGTAAACTGACTGGGGAAGGTGTCAAGTGTGCTTCTCCAATCTCTAAACTGAGATGCATAGAACAATTCATCCCCTCAGAATGACCAGATTCTATCTCCACTTTTTGGCTGAACTCAGTTACACACTTTATACTACTTCTACAAGCCTTGTCCATTGTGTGTCAAAGTATCGAGCCGATCCGGTGTGTAATTTGCAAGTATTACTAAAAAGCAAAAGAAATCGTATCACTTTAAGTTACGAGCACATGAAACTTCAATCATCAATTTCTCAAAAGTTAATTGAAGGGAGTTAGAACCTCGTCATTCTAGGGGGACGGATTAGTTCAACGTTCAGGAATTTGTTCTAGTTCTAGTGCATACACGCTAATGACCTGTAAGTGGATTTCTTTCTTTCTTTCACAAATCAATGGCCGCCTGGTAAACTATCGTAAAAGTGGTTTTTACACATTTTTCAGGAGAAGCAAAAAATTGAACGACTTTCTCTATCAGACTTAAAAAAATAGTTAAACATTTTCCAAGTGTTATTTAACCCTTAATATTCAGAATTTACGCACCCCCTCACCGCCCCCCTCCCCCCCCCCCAACTTAAAACATAACCTGCGGGCTGTCAAAGGCTGTAAGCCTGATAACTATCTCAGTCCCCCCCCCCCCAAAAAAAAAGGTTGAGTTACAACAGTTTACCATGCCGCCCTCGACATGCTTTTACATTCTTGTGAATACATTTTGATCATCATTGTCATCTACTGATGTAGAAAATAATTGGGGGGGGGGGGATGTGGAATCACTTTCTTTCACGCGGTAGTGTACGTAGGGATGAGTGGTAAATAGTGAGTGGATCTATGAACGTGAGAGCTTCGTGGGAAGGCCAGGTAGACATGCTTTCGGATCTTCGTTTTACCTGACAAATCACTGAGAATATTACTAGACATAATAATATCTTAGACCGTATTCGGCCTAGCGTAACTTTATGGAAAATAGTTACGATGATAGACCCGTAAGCATATTTTACTTAATAACCCTTACAAGATAGCACTCTACAGTTCACCGAAGCTGTCCTTATATAAAATACAGCTAAATATGAGCTAGGACTCTGCAATATACAGTTTACCGAACCTGTCCGTATATAACATAAAGCTTAATATAAGCTAACACTCTATAATGTACAGTTCACCAGCGGCAGTCCTTGTATAACATACCGCTAACTATAAGGATAACACTCTACATCTTGCAGTTTAGAGAAAGTAGTTCTTGTAAAAAAAAAATACATTTAGATATAAGGACAGCGCTCTACGTCATACAGGCCACCGAGAGTAGGTCTTGTATAAGACACCGCTAAATATCATTACGCCATTAGTATAACTATTATTATTATTATTTACAATCTCATTCGTGAGCTAAGAGTTCCGACAAATATTTAGTTCTATAGGCTGACAATGGAGTTTCTGATAATTCATAAGGAATTCGTTTTATGGCCGGTCGGTCGGTCGGTCGAACACTTTTCTGTGCGGGTTTTATTCTTTCCATTCCTTTCATAGGCAAGGAACACTTCTGACGTACGTTTTTTGGTCGTATGTGAAAGTGTTCGCGAGATCTCTAAAAGCTTATGCATTAGCATGATTAATGAGTTATGTATGGCTTCGTAAATTATTGTAACCTACACTTCAAAAACACCGGCTTTAACAACTGTACATTAGCGTTAATAGTCATGATCACCTTCGTTAATGGGCGGGTGATTTTATTAATTTACGCTCCTTTATTTTCTCGTGCCATTAATTTTGTTATCCTTCCTCTTTAACCCCCCCCCCCCCAACCCCCAAACCCCTACCCCCATTCGGCAACTTCCCCAAAAGAATGCAACTTCCACTGATTGTTGGAGCATAATTCTCTTGAATGTGTATAGCTTGTAAGAATCTGTCTATCTATCTATCTATCTATCTATCTATCTATCTATCTATCTATCTATCTATCTATCTATCTATCTATCTATCTATCTATCTATCTATCTATCTATCTATCTATCTATCTATCTATCTATCTATCTATCTATCTATCTATCTATCTATCTATCTGTCTGTCTGTCTGTCTGTCTGTCTGTCTGTCTGTCTGTCTGTCTGTCTGTCTGTCTGTCTGTCTGTCTGTCTGTCTATCTATCTATCTATCTATCTATCTATCTATCTATCTATCTATCTATCTATCTATCTATCTATCTATCTATCTATCTATCTATCTATCTATCTGTCAGTCTGTCTGTCTATCCGTTTGTCTTTAAATGTATGATTTGGCAGTTATTAAGGATATGGAGTCAGAAGTGCCCTTTAATTTAACCACCTGGGCGTCTAAACAGTTAGAAATACAGTTTCCAACATGTTTTACTATTCGTGGTATAATAAATGCCTGTTCAAGAGAGTAGGCCTAAGTGCAAGACTTCATTCAGAAAAGCCCAGATAATAGGGATGTGTCAAATCAGGACACTCGGCAAGTGGGGCAATTTTCATAAGAAACACAAGCTGTTCAAGCCATCTTACAGGGGAAAACAGTGTCGGTATGTTGGACAATTGGGACATCTAAAGTTTAATTTTCACCTCATCGCAAAATCCCCC
>OZ007575.1:45545151-45607651 GCA_963931925.1 Onchidella celtica | reverse complement strand
AAAACGGCTTAATTCCCGAATCCCGTGTCACCCAGCACGACTCTCCATATTACCAGTGATCGACGATGTTCAAAGACTTTTTTTTTGTTAAATATCTCCATTTCTTTCATCCTTTACTTTCTCTTCATTCTTTTCATCTCTTTTTCTTTCCATCCTTTGCTGTTTCTTCATTGTTTTTAATCTCTTTTTCTTCCTCTTTTATTTTCTCTTCATTCATTTTGTCTGTATGTTTCTTTCATCCTTCACTTCTCCTCATTCTCTTTATCTTTCTGTTTCTTTCACTCTTTACTTCCTTCCCACCCTTTTTCTCTTTCTTGTTATTCCATACCTTGCTTTCTCTTCCTTCCTTTTATCTATTTCTTTCATCATTTACTTTCTCTTCATTCTTTTCATCTATTTCTTTCATCATTTACTTTCTCTTCATTCTTTTCATCTATTTCTTTCATCATTTACTTTCTCTTCATTCTTTTCATCTATTTCTTTCATCATTTACTTTCTCTTCATTCTTTTCATCTATTTCTTTCATCATTTACTTTCTCTTCATTCTTTTTTTATCTATTCCTTTCATCCTTTCCTTTCTATTAATTCTTTTTTTATCTATTCCTTTCATCCTTTACTTTCTATTAATTCTTTTTTTATCTATTTCTTTCACCCTTTACTGTCTCTTCATTCTTTTTATCTATTCCTTTCAATCCTTTCCTTTCTATTAATTCTTTTTTTATCTATTCCTTTCATCCTTTACTTTCTATTAATTCTTTTTTTATCTATTCCTTTCAATCCTTTCCTTTCTATTAATTCTTTTTTTATCTATTCCTTTCATCCTTTACTTTCTATTAATTCTTTTTTTATCTATTCCTTTCATCCTTTACTTTCTATTAATTCTTTTTTTATCTATTCCTTTCAATCCTTTCCTTTCTATTAATTCTTTTTTTATCTATTCCTTTCATCCTTTACTTTCTATTAATTCTTTTTTTATCTATTTCTTTCACCCTTTACTGTCTCTTCATTCTTTTTATCTATTCCTTTCATCCTTTCCTTTCTATTAATTCTTTTTTTATCTATTCCTTTCATCCTTTACTTTCTATTAATTCTTTTTTTATCTATTTCTTTCACCCTTTACTGTCTCTTCATTCTTTTTATCTATTCCTTTCAATCCTTTCCTTTCTATTAATTCTTTTTTTATCTATTCCTTTCATCCTTTACTTTCTATTAATTCTTTTTTTATCTATTCCTTTCAATCCTTTCCTTTCTATTAATTCTTTTTTTATCTATTCCTTTCATCCTTTACTTTCTATTAATTCTTTTTTTATCTATTCCTTTCATCCTTTACTTTCTATTAATTCTTTTTTTATCTATTCCTTTCAATCCTTTCCTTTCTATTAATTCTTTTTTTATCTATTCCTTTCATCCTTTACTTTCTATTAATTCTTTTTTTATCTATTTCTTTCACCCTTTACTGTCTCTTCATTCTTTTTATCTATTCCTTTCATCCTTTCCTTTCTATTAATTCTTTTTTTATCTATTCCTTTCATCCTTTACTTTCTATTAATTCTTTTTTTATCTATTTCTTTCACCCTTTACTGTCTCTTCATTCTTTTTATCTATTCCTTTCAATCCTTTCCTTTCTATTAATTCTTTTTTTATCTATTCCTTTCATCCTTTACTTTCTATTAATTCTTTTTTTATCTATTCCTTTCAATCCTTTCCTTTCTATTAATTCTTTTTTTATCTATTCCTTTCATCCTTTACTTTCTATTAATTCTTTTTTTATCTATTTCTTTCACCCTTTACTGTCTCTTCATTCTTTTTATCTATTCCTTTCATCCTTTCCTTTCCATTAATTCTTTTTTTATCTATTTCTTTCACCCTTTACTGTCTCTTCCTTCTTTGTATCTTTCTATTTCTTTTTTTTCATCCTTCCTTTACTCTTCATTTTTCACATAATATTGTTTTGTTCGACTAAAGTTGCATGAGATGTACGTGTAATGTATACTATTGATTGACTTATGTAATTAGGGTTTAAGATTAGATACTGTGATGCACTCCGCTTTTCCAGTGAGTTAGTTTGGGTTTTTAAAAAAAATTTAAATCTAATGAAACAGTTTCAAGAAAAAAAGGTGCAAAGATACCATCTGGCGCGACGTCGCCTCCCAGTGTTAAGTTACTTCCTAAGATTGCAGGAATCATTTCAGCGATTACGATATCATAGACCTACCTGACAGGTTTCAACGGAAGGTATACCTTTCCGTAATCGATCCGCCACAGGTTTTGGAATCATCTGATACAACAGTGCGTCTGTCCGCTGCATTTCCTGGTCTAGCTTGATCATGCTCTGCTCTAGAAGCCGGCTTTTCTCTTGTTCCTGGGAAGTGAAATATGCACCATGAATATTCAATTGCGAATTTCTCTGTGACTTCGAAGACAGCCTGGCATATTAAATACACTGAAATTTTGCAATTTAACTGTGCAATAAACGAATATCTTGATAGTTTGAAGGAACCATCATTATAAAACAGTGGTTCTCAACCTTTTTCATGAAATCGTACCCTTAGGCTCCAAATGTTCTTTCATCTCCCCCCCCCCGCCCCCACCAAACACACTCACACGTTTTTTTCTCTCTCTCTACCCCCCACCCCCAACCCACTCCCCCCTCCCCCCCCCCCACCAAACAAACACACTCGTTTTTTTCTCTCTCTCTACCCCCCCCCCTAACCCACTCCCCCCTCCCCCCCCTAACCCCCTCCCCCCTCCCCCCCCCCCAACCCACCCAATCCGTACTCGAACCCAACAGATACATATCACAAGAAGACAGACTACAAACAAATTATGATGACATTACGTTTTTCATAGCCTTGTTAATGACAGTGGGCCTGTTAATTTTTCATTATAAAACAAAAAGCACCCTCTATCAAAATTTGCATAAAGCACGTAAAAAAATGGACCTTTTCTATTCATAAAACCCACCTTTACCTGCTGTTGAACGAGTCAGTGTCGGCCCTCCATTTGTTCCCCAAACCGTTCCCTTCTTTGGTTTCGCCCCCTCGCAGCACTTTTCTTTGTCCCCCCCCCCCCCCAACCAAAATCGTTGCCCACCCCGAGGCGATTTCGCCCACGTTGAGGACCACTGATATAAACGAAGTAATGAGCTGCACAGTTCTCAGTAGATAAGCATTAGTGAGGCAGTTTGCCGCTGTGTTTAGCTTTCAGGACTGAGACCGGAATAATTATGGTATTTAAATAGCTACAACCCTAAAATTATATAATGAACTGCGAACTTTCGATTATCGAGAAATGTGCACAATGTACAAAAGAACCAATGTTTGAATCAGATACCAGGAGGCAGGCTATCTTTCCTGTTTTGTTTGGCGACCTCAGTTCTTACTTGGTCTATCTCATTTTCTGAAACACTGGAGGCCTTCTAGTATGTAGAAGAGGTATAACAAATGCACACAGAAAATATTGTGTTTAAAATGCATTGTGGCGTCTATGAAGCTGTTTCACAGTTCCGATTTATTATAACTCTTTATCATAATAACTAAAGCGGCAAACTATTAACGTCGAATTTCTCAGTTGTGCAAAAGTGGACTTGGAACAATCCAGAACTGAGGTCGCCAAAAAATAGTCCGAAGAATTTATTTTGACGTATTCACGCGTAAATAAAACATGGTGGCACTAACAAAAGGTCGTGATTGACCTACCTGGTCTAGAGCAAGTTTCAACTCGGCCGACTGTTGTGTACCAGCAAGTACCAGGTCTCTACTAGAGTCGTGCATACTCAGGTCATTGATGTAAAGTCCAATCTTGAACATGTCATCCAGAGAGCTCATGCTAGGGGTAATCAATCATTAAATCAATCAATCAATCAAGCAAGCCACTAACGAACCAACCATCAATCAATTAACCAACCAATTAACCAAATCAATCAATCAATCAATCAAGCCATCAAACAATCAATCGGTTGAACAGTTGAACACTAAATTAATCAATCAAAAGATCAACGATGATTGTGTCAACGAATCGATGAAATTAGATATTTAGTTAATCATTCAGTCAATCATTAAATGTTTCAATCAGTCGCCTAGACAAGCACAAAATCAGTGCCCAATAATTAATGAATCATTCATCCATCCGTGTATGTACGTATTTATTATAAATAATCTATCTATCTATCTATCTATCTATCTATCTATCTATCTATCTATCTATCTATCTATCTATCTATCTATCTATCTATCTATCTATCTATCTATCTGCCTGTCTGTCTGTCTGTCTATCTATCTATCTATCTATCTATCTATCTATCTATCTATCTATCTATCTATCTATCTATCTATCTATATCTATCTATCTATCTATCTGCCTGTCCGTCTGTCTATCTATCTATCTATCTTTCGTCTGTCTGACTATCTATCCTATCTATCTATCTATCTATCTATCTATCTATCTATCTATCTATCTATCTATCTATCTATCTATCTATCTATCTGTCTGTCTGTCTGTCTGTCTGTCTATCTATCTATCTATCTATCTATCTATCTATCTATCTATCTATCTATCTATCTTCCTGCCTGCCGGTCTGTCTGTCTGTCTGTCTGTCTATCTATCTATCTATCTATCTGTTCTGTCTGTCTGTCTGTCTCTCTCTATCGATCTATCTATCTATCTATCTATCTATCTATCTATCTATCTATCTATCTATCTATCTATCTATCTATCTATCTATCTATCTATCTATCTATCTATCTATCTATCTATCTATCTGTCTATCTATCTATCTATCTATCTATCTATCTATCTATCTAACACTTACATAGGCGTGCCAAGGAACATGATGCAGTCCCACTCATTCATGTACATCATCTGACCTTTCAAATGCAAGATAGTTGTGCCTTCACTCTGGGCATTCTCGGGTCGTTCATCTGTTGGATGAGAGATGCATTGACATAGTTAATAATGATTAAACACGTCTGTGTTCAGTGTTCAGCAGTGCAGGAACTCCCAAAAATGTCTGCTTCCTGGAAATCAAGTTTGTTTCCTTTTTTCAACTGTCATTTTGATTTTGAAAAGATATAGCTATGACTGCTATTGTTGTTTGCTTTTCCGGCGGCCGGTCCAACAAGTGAATGTAATACCCTAAATGTAAATTTCAGCATGATTTTCTCCTTATTGTCATGTGTCAGATCGGAAAAACGGACCAAAGTTTATGTAGACCCCAGACTAAATGGGCGCCGCCCATACATCTTGCATCACACTAACACAATAGGCACTGCCCACACCAGGGTGTGAAGCAAAATTTATGGGCGGCTAGCTACCAGTCTGGCGCCCATACCACCCTTGGTCTGTTTTACTCCTAAGTGGATCCGCACTTTCTTTATGCTGCAGACAGCCCTTTCCAAATGATTGTTCAACCCACGGACCTAGTTTCGCCATTCCGCAAACGTGATACTATTATATTTCTCTATCTTAGGTACGCTTATAAGCAATTTGTGAAAGCATACATTCCTTGGTGTGCTTAATTAAAAAAAATATATATGTGTTTCAGTGAAACCTTCCCTCGTTTGGACCCAGAAACAATGGCATCGGTTTCGTTTCGCTTCGGCTTTTTGTCGACAGACGTCAGTTTCTATGGAAAATGAAACGAGACGAAAGCGAACGAAAACATTACGCGCCCTGAGAGGCGCAATGAATGGTCTTGACGGCTTCTCGACCATTTGGCAAGAGGAGACTTTTTCGTCATTCGGCAAAACTACTGAAAGCCAACCGAAACCGGAACGAAACCGAAGCCACGTTATCTGGGCTCATAACTCGTGTAATAATCAATGAATGTTGTTACATGTACGTACGAACCCCACGTTTTTTGCGCTAGGGGTAGGTATTTTAAAGCCTTTAGTGACCTGACTCCAGAGCTAGAAAGCCCCTCCCGAAATACTCCTGACACCAGACTTAATTAATTATTCTTTCAGATTTTCTTTTTGTTTTCCTCCTGTTTTTTGGTTGAAAGGGTAGGGGGCAGAGTTAGGGATTCGATAAAATTTAGAATTAGAGTTGAGGATAAGGACGGGGTTAGAGACAGGTGCGTATATGTACGCAGCGCACAACGCTTGGGGTGCGTACGTACAAGTAACAACAGCCATAACCATTGAACATGCCAGAGGTAGGCGTGGCTCTGGCCGCTTAAAAAAAAAAAAAGGTTCTGAAGAATTATCAAAAAAAAAATAAAAAAAATTACTGACTTGCTCCATTACTTCCTACGCAAAGGTCCGCCTATTTTCCTTTGAAAACAAAACATAACAACGAAATATTGAAAATCAGACACACGGTCATAAATATTCAATGGTTTCTGTCGTTTTTCCAATTAACTGACCAGAATTATAAAGAACACTTGAAAGTGGTTCTTTTTATCGATGACTGCTTAAAGTGCACTTGCACAATGAAGAAGAACCCAGTTGGATTTGACGGGGAAAAAAAAGCCGCAGAGAAAAATGAAAATCGAATACCCTTCACGCAACAAAACACACTTAAGCTCAAAGCTATCGTGAATTGAGCTGGTGTGGCCGACGCTAATCGCAGTAACAACAAAAATCAGATTGAAAACCTTCACAAAAAAACGGCACGGCTCTTGAAAGGGGGTTTACCAGGGGTGACATGCTATCCTAGACGACATTGATCCACAGCACAATTGATTTGCCGATAGAAACATAAATCACTCTTGCTCTAGGATATTTTTCTTTTCAGTTCTGGCTCCAAGTATAATAATCTTCCTTCAAAACTGAAATATTGTATTATGTCACAGGTGACATTTCTCCGATGTTTATAATAGTCGAGGTAATTAGTGACAACACGGTAATATAAAATATTATAAAATACCAGCAAGACAGATTTTTAATTATCTCTATCTATCTATCTATCTATCTATCTATCTATCTATCTATCTATCTATCTATCTATCTATCTATCTATCTATCTATCTATCTATCTATCTATATATCTACCTATCTATCTATCTATCTATCTATCTATCTATCTATCTATCTATCTATCTATCTATCTATCTATCTATCTATCTATCTATCTATCTATCTATCTACCTACCTACCTACCTACCTATCTATCTATCTATCTATCTATCTATCTATCTATCTATCTATCTATCTATCTATCTATCTATCTATCTATCTACCTACCTACCTACCTATCTATCTATCTATCTATCTATCTATCTATCTATCTATCTATCTATCTATCTATCTATCTATCTATCTATCTATCTATCTACCTACCTACCTATCTACCTACCTATCTATCTATCTATCTATCTATCTATCTATCTATCTATCTATCTATCTATCTATCTATCTATCTATCTATATCTATCTATCTATCTATCTATCTATCTATCTATCTATCTATCTACCTATCTATCTATCTATCTATCTATCTATCTATCTATCTATCTATCTATCTATCTATCTATCTATCTATCTATCTATCTATCTATCTATCTATCTATCTATCTACCTATCTATCTATCTATCTACCTATCTATCTATCTATCTATCTATCTATCTATCTATCTATCTATCTATCTATCTATCTATCTATCTATCTATCTATCTATCTATCTATCTATCCTGTCTGTCCGCCCGTGCCCGCCAGTCTGTCTGTCTGTCTGCTATGTATTTATCTATCACTGAATCATTATGATCTTCTGCTTTCATTCTACGTGTGGCGAGGATAATTATATAATTTGGTTTAGAGTTAGGAAACACTTCTAAAATCCATTCCTGAATACAAATTACCCTCAATAACTGTACTTTACACTCATTCCGTCACAACACTGAAATTAATTTGATATACTTTTTGTAATGTAAATCATGATAAGGAACGAAACTTTATACTTTACATGGGCAACATTGTTTATATCTGTCCAGTCGTGATTTTATCCACAGTTATCGATTTTCAGATCTCGTTCACGGAAAGACCACGAGATTAACAATAAATCATGAGCTATTGTTCTTTTTTTTTTTTTCCCTTTCCGTTCACATTTAACTCATCTCTTATGCAATTGTGTGGTTATTACAGAGAAAGGGACGGAGATTGCAATTTAAAAATGTTGTGCTTAATGACTCTTTTCCTTTTTCGAAGTTGATGGTGGCCGGCAAAAAACACAACCCTTTCGCAAACATCGAATTCGATCAATCAACGGACCAATCAACGAAACTATCATCCAAGCAACCAAACCAGCAAGCCAGCCATCCAACGAACCAACCAGCTTGCCAGCTATCTAGCCAACCTACCAACCAACCAACCAACCAACCAAGCAAGCAACCAAACAGAGAAAATAAGAGCATTACTCAGATTTTTTCAAATATTCTCACTCTTCTGTTGCCCCTACTCATGTTTCACCTCGTATATCGTTTGGATGTTATGGTTTTGTTGGATGAAGGATATACAGTAGTTAGTATGAAAAGCTTGCCAGTTTGCAGTGCTGTGTCAACATTTTTTTTTTTGGTGCATTTAGATGCTGTTGATGATTGTGTCACCTGGAATACTTTCGCCGCACATGCTATAAAACGAGTGATGGAGTCTAACAATATCCCAGCTTTTATGCAAGTCTATAAAATGGCTCCACTGGTATTTTTGTGTGGATTGAGAGCAAACAGTGCATGTCCACCTGAACAACTGTGAGTGCTTTCTCTTTGTTCTTGATTTTCAAACAAAGGCTTGATAGTATTTGATGTCCAGACGTGAACAGTGGCCTGATATTATCACGAACTTAATTCTTGTTTGTTCTATCTCCATTTTCTGAAAAACTGGCGATCTTCTAGTTTGTAGAAGAGGTATAACATATGCACACTTTGACACTTGTTTAAAATGCATTGTGGCACTTATCAAGCAGTTTCACTGTTCCGATTTATTCTAACGCCTATCACAATACTAAAGCCGGAAATGTTGAACTTCGAATTTCTCAGTTGTGCTAAAAGTGGGCCTGGAACAAACAAGAACTAAGATCATATTATTATGAACAGGTTGTCAAAGGCGCCAGAACTATTGATATCGTGAACACTTTCTCAAATGTTCATATTGTGTCATCTTCAAAGCATGCTTTTCTATTCTCGCTTCAATATTTTATGGTCATACTCAAAAGTAATATTTATTAGAGGACTGCCATGTCACAATGATTTGCACACACAGTGAGGGATGGAAGTCTTCATTAAATATTACGGTCTGTCCGTGCTGTTCACAGAGGGACAAATGTTCACGTAATTGCTTGCTTGACATTCATCCCCGCCAAGCCTTTCTGATACAATAATTTATCAATTATTTAGCAAGCAGTTTGACTCGGATGAGATTGATATAAAACAGTGCATAAAAATAGGGAATGGATTTGGATTGCATGTACCCGATCGATACGATTGAATATTCTCTGAAATCTCTTTAGTTTGAACTACCATCACTAACAGAGACCCGGATGAATACTTGCCAGGCTCTTAAGGAGTGGATCTACAGACAAAGTGTCACCGGCGAATTACTTTCCGTGCTTGATAAACTTCGAGACTATCCATTCCCATTAACACTTAACGTGCAGGTATGCACCCAAGAGCCTACATTTTGATAATCGGGGAGAGAGAGACCATCTCAGCGAGTAATAAATTTTCTTACTTCCACATGAAAGCCTAGAAATAGATGAAAAGATACTATTTCCATTATAAACCTCTTACAATAACAAGTCTTCTGTGTTTCCAGCTTTTCATATCTTTGAGTACCCTACCCGGCTTTGTAATTGGAAACAGGGACCATCTCAGTTTTTCCCACTTCCATATGAAAATCTAGAAATGGATGAAGAGTTATCATTTCCATTTTTGTCTCTTTCAATGTTAGTCTTTCATATATTTGTGCCCCTTCCTTTGTCCCTCACATACAACTAAAACCAATCCAATCATCGCCATCTGGATAATTTCCCGGATAAAACTACACAGGAAAGACTTTTGATTTCATATGCGCGAACGACAAAAAGAAGTTTCTCAAACTCAGCGACCAGACGTTCTTTAAAAGTCTGTCAAATAGGTCTAAGCAAGTGTTATATCCCCTCCCCTGAAATTTGTCTGGTAAGAACTTTGAGACTCGCTCCGAGTATTGATTTGACCTGCATGAACATCTGGTATGTTCAGTTAGCAGTATCATTTAGATTATTTCTTTTGCCATTCTATTTTTCAAATACTCTTGCACAAGCCGTTAAATTATACATGGACCCCCTGTGGCCATCGACTTGTTGTGCATTACTACATCCTAGTCAAATTCCATGTTGCTTGGTTTCACACTGAATTGAGGGATATTAACTAAATAACTAAGTGATACCAATAATAATGAGATAATTATCATTAGATATCCAAAGTAAAAAAAAAAATGTATGAAAAAAGGGGGGGGGGGGAAATGAGAGAAAAAGACCAATAAAAAAAAAGTAGAATATCTGGACAAAAGGGGTAAAAACTGAATAACTAGGTGACATCATTAATGATGATAATTGTGATTGCGTGTCCAAACTTAGAAAAAAATGGATCCAAAAAAAGAGAGAGAGAGAAAAAGAGAACGAGAGAGAGAGAGAGAGAGAGAGAGAGAGAGAGAGAGAGAGACCAATAAAAAAAAATATTCATCAAGAAAAAAAATAACGGCAAAAAGCCAAGACTCGCATCAGAACACAGACTGGGTATTTTAGGAGGAACACAATGTTGGTTTCCGATGATGACAATGCCTGGCTATACCCAATGCAATGATCACACGCTTTCTAAACCAGCCGCCGTTCCAGTCAATAGAATGTGCGCCGTATACCTGGGTGAGTTGCGAGTGTCTGTTGTCGTTATACAGGAGCAATCATAGAATGTACTGTAACACTTGACTGGTATTGGATAGAAACAATACAACATAGGGAGGGTGTATATAAAAACATCAACAAGCTTTTACTTTCGATATTGTGGTACCTTCCTGAGCTTGGTATTGACTGTCTCGCCTTGCATTTGCTTTTCACAATTGAGTTGGATCCAGACTGACATTCAGGCTTATCAAATCATGGGTGACAGACGGGACGGACAAAATATGCAGAAGATAGGCAGTTGCTGATATGGATGGATGGATGGATGGATGGATGGATGGATGGATGGATGGATGGATGGATGGATGGATGGATGGATGGATAGATGGATGGATGGATGGATGGATGGATGGATGGATGGATGGATGGATGGATAGATGAGTGGCTGAATGGATGGATGGGGTGGGTGGATGGATGGATGAATGGATGAATAGATGGTCGGATGGATTGGTAGTTGAATGGATGGATGGGGTGGGTGGATGGATGGATGAATGGATGAATAGATGGTCGGATGGATTGGTAGATGAATGGATGGATGATTGGATGATTGAATGGATGGTTGATGGATGGATGGATGGATAGACGATTAAATGGATGGATGGATGGCTAAATGGATGGATGAATGGATAAATGGCCGGCCATATGGGTGGATGGATGGACGGGTGGATGGATGCATGGATGGATAAATGGATGGTCGGATGGATGGATAGATGGATGGATGGATGAATGATTGGATGGTTGAATGGAGGATAGATGACTGAATGGGTGGATGAATGGGTGGATGGATGGATGGATGGTTGGGTGATTACACGACTGAATGGATGGACGGATGACTGGATTGATTATAGTTGGTTGGTTGGTTGGATGGATAGATGGATAGATGGATGGATGGGTGGATGGATGGATATTACAGACTGACAAAGAGGCAAGGGTAAAAACAATATTAACTTCTCCATTAGAAACTTTTACGTGATTCTCAATTTCGTTCATTTATTCAGCATGGCCACACATTTATACATGTATTATCTTGCAAAACGTATTTCATACCAGGATACATTAAAAACACATTTATAAACATAAAGTTATTACATAGAAAAAGGAAAACGCTAAGTATGCTTAATACTTTGAGATATTATGTTACCCCAAAATAAAAATAAAAAACTGCACACAGTTCATTGCTCGATCTCAATTCTTACGTGAGCATAATGGTTATTGATTTATGATTAATTTTTATAATCTTTCTTTCATTTGCTTTCAAATGTATCCACTGCAATATGCCAGCTGGCATTTCAAAGAAGACAGCGTGGAATATTATTTCTGTGAATTTTACCTTCAGAAGTTTTAGACAATATAATATATGAGCAGGATATCTGTACAATGCGTGCACTTTCATGAAATTATTAAATTTGTAATGACACTTATAGTTTGCTGATCATTAGATAGGTACCGTGCCAATCATAACTGCTCATCTCATCAAGACCATTAACAATATTATCTAATTTAATCATCGGAAGAGTCCGGAGAAAAAGTGGTTGTTTTGATAAGGGAATAATAAAAAAACACTTGAAAGAGATGGTTAAGCCTCGAATACATAGCATGATGATTCTGACCCACCACTATCAGAGTAGGATGTTTGAAGTTATAAATAATAAGTGTTGAATCAAAGCATTGGTTTTCACAGCTTCGTATTCACCGTTTATAATCACTGAGGAATAGATTCCCGATAAACAGGGCACTAAGGTGCATTTCACCCTTTTATTCAATATTTCTGTCTGGTGACTGTTGAGTGAATGATTGCCAAATACACACTTGATGTTTACACCAAAGCAAGAAAAAAAAAAATTCTTGGAAGAAAAAAAAAAGACTTCTTTAACAATTTGGGCACAATGTTCACGGGCTGAATTGTTGAAGTTCTCGAAGGTCAGCCCAAAACTGGCACTGTTTGTTTTGCATGTAGAGTTTGAGTTTGGGGTTGAGTTTAACGGCCTTTTGCGTGTGGAATGTACTTCAGAACAACCGTTAATACTATCAGCATTATCAGTTGCCCTGTCTGGAACAGACATTGGCGATCATGGCTCTCCACTCGGATCTGTCACCAGCCAACCTCAGGAAGGAGTTGTTGTTGTGACTTTTATTTGCTGTCCATGAATTAAGACTGTCAGTGAAAGTTTTTCTCTGTCTACCCCTGCTTTTCCTGCCTTCGATCTTCCCGGTGACTGCTAGATGTTCGAGGCTCCTGAGGCGACAGATGTGTCCTAGAAATTTCAGTTGCCTCTGTCGTATTGTTTTAATTATCTTTTCAGATTAGAGTCTCTCAATACTGACTCATTATGATTTTCTTCTCCATCCATAATATATTCAATATTCTTCCAATAAACCACATCTCTGCTGCTTCTAGTTTCCTCTCTGTTTCTTTGTCCATTGTCCAATATTCACATCCGTATAAAAGTACTGATCACACATATGTTTTCATGACTCTGATTTTAGTGGTCGTTGATATATTTCTGTTCATTAATATTGGTCTCACTTTTTGGAATGAATCTTTGGCCATTATTATTGTTTTCCTTATTTCACTTGTGTTCCTACCATCTGATGTTATCAAATAGCCTAGATATTTGAATTTTGTAACTTGTTTGATGTTAATACTATACATCAGGTATATCGTACAACTATGCAGATTAAACACAATTCAGTATCCACTTGTCTGAGAGAGTAAAAAAGCCGCTAATGTAGTGTATTACAAAAGCTTGGAGGAAAAAAAACCCATGTAATTTTAATTGAATATCGGCAGGTTTGTGGCAATTTTGCAAGCAAGAAGAAATAGCCAACATCATCACGAAAAGACGATGGAGATGGCTTGGACGCGTGCTGCGAAAGGAAGCAAGTTACTCTATCACCAAAACAGCACTTCTGTGGACACCGGAGGGACGGCGCAAGCGAGGCAGACCCAAGGCAACCTGGCGGAGAACAATCGAGGCAGAGATGAAATCCTTCATTCACTCATGGGGAACTCTCGCAAAGATGGCCCAGGACAGACAGGGCTGGAGATCCTTTGTTGCTGCCCTAAGCACCAGTGGGTGCAACAGGAAATAGTAGTAGTAGGTTTGTGGCAAGGGATAGCATCATTCTGCCGGGGAAAACGATTGTGTAAATGAAAAGGAAAAATCTGTGCTGGAAAAATCGAAGGTCCTTCAAGTGGATGTTCTTTGAACCCATAACTAAAAAAAATAAAATAAAATAGGGCAGGTGGGGGATTGGGGATGGTGAGGGGGAAGGAGGAGGACGAGCGTGATAATGTGTGGGGGGGGGGGGATGATATGGAGCAAAACTCGATATCATATCTAAACATGTTATTATGATGACGTAACTTTGGGACTTAAAAAAAAAAAAAAAATAAAGGAAATTTTTAAAAGACGGTAAAACAAGACTTCAAAGAAAAGTGGGCTAATTGCTGTTATCTTTACCTAATGTCTCGTTCTCCAACCCCAGGCCAATCACTCCCCGTCCCTCCCCTCCCCTCCCCTCCCCTCCATGCCCCCCCCCCCCAGTCCTGTTATCCCTACTTTATGCTGGCCCCTATCCTTTTCCCACCTGCCTTCTACTCAAGTAAGATTAAAATGTTGTGGTCTGGAGAATCCAGTCAGACAAAAGCGGAGTTCAGAAAACTTCTCAAGTGGATGATTAAAGGGGCATTAACTCTGACTGATCTGATCTGATGTGAGGTTTGATGGCAATCACCAATGATAGCCAAATGATGTTAATGATGGTGATGGCGATCGCATTCTCTGATGAAAATTTCCATGCCAACGGATCCACCTCTCATGCCTACATATGCTTTGCTTGTTTGTCTTTGGAGACATTATAATTTCTTCGAGTTCTGTCCCCTTTTTTTTCAGCGATAACGTAAAAATAATGTATTTCTGTTGTTAACTCCCTTTTCCCATTTCTTTTCCTGCCTTAGCTAGCTTAGGACGCGCCACAGACTAATAAAATACTCAGACTGAATGATCCCATTGTGTGACGTCACAAAACAGCGAAAGGTCCGCCATTTTAGGTTTACGGTTGCGACCGGCGCTTCAGCATAGCTACAATGCAGCAGTCGCTAAAAGTCCATACGGTCATCATTTATAACAATAAAAAAAAGGCAGCTGTAGACAATAAAATGAAAGGATAGGCAAGTTAATGCATTATTAACACATGTACAACCAATCCTGACAAATAAAAAGAAATTTCTAACTCAGATAGAACTAGAATCGGAATTTTCCGAGCGGCGGCCATATTGGTTATACGGCCGCCGCTCGGGAAATTCCGTAAAAAACGACACAGCCCGAAGCTCGTGTTTCCAGTCTGGTTAATTTATTAGTCTGTGGGACGCACTGTTTGCTCATATATTCCCCTCAGTCCAGGCAAGCTCTAGCCGATTTCGATCGGCCAATTAGTTGGATGGTGATGTCACCACACTGAGTTTCAGTGAGTCCTTCACGTACCAGCCAACTCGCTGGATCTCAGTGACCACAGAATAGAGATACTACCAGAAGCGATACAAGACAGGAATACGTCATCAATTTTGACTACCCTGCGCCATTTTAGATGAGGCCAGGTGTATCTTTCCTCTAGGACACCGTGTCCCCACGTCGTTTTACGATAACTTTAAACAATAAGTTGTTTTTATACCTTTCATTTTTTGCCTTCCCCAAAATCCCCAGCTCTGTATTGACGTCCCATCATACTGGCCGGCCGACCGGCCGGTCAAAATCGGCCAGTACGCGTCAAGGCTGTTTTCTCTTCCACTTCTTTTTCCAGTTGATTTTTTTCATCTTCCACCCTGCCCTCTTTGTTCACCCACGTGAACTTTGTGTGAACTTCCATAGATCACAGTAGCATCTTATCTTAAACTCTGATACACACAACTTGTCAGGCCCCTGCGGTTATCTCACCTGTCAGTAAACTTTGAAATCTCACTAACAGACAACTTTCGCACCATGCGTCCTTTAGCACAGCGTGAACTTAAATCAAAGGAACCTTTGTATCACAATGCTGATAATAGGCTACCTGTAGTTTCCCACTATTTGGGCGAGTAAATGAAACATGGGATCACAGGGAAGAATGATCCCTTGAGGTGAGAAATTCCATTATATACAGGGGTTTGGGAGAGGGTGGGAGTAGGTGAGGGGCGTGCCACAGTGATGCTGCAATAGAAAAGACAGGGGGAGGGGGAATGGGTTGCTGGGAAACTTCATTCCCAAGCAAGGTGATCTGACTTTTGCCACAACTGCAGTCATAAAATATGATTTCGCGTGACATCCCATGGCTTCAGAGATTATTAAATGAATCATTACATCGCATTTAAATCTAGCCAAGCTGCAATTAATAAAGCAAAACAAAAACAAAAAAGCGAACGAATAAAAATAATCCAAATATTCATGATATTATTTTCTCCCTGGAAATGCCATTTGTTTATTTTGTTTCCGTTCTGATCATACTCGCGTCTTTTAGAAAAGACTTTCAATACATGTGTCAGTGCAACACAGATCAATTTAATGTGTGGCATTTCTGTGGTCTTTGTAAAATGTTGGAATATTTCAGAGAATCTGTATTGATTTTGTTGTGAATTTTAATTGTACACTTCAATAAACAAATGTCACGGACATAAAATCAATCAGATCACACGTCTGGCCAATCATGGGACATGTGCCAATAGATCAAGTTAAAGAACTAAAGGTTTTATGGGCAGTAACAAACGTTATCATTACAAAATGTAATGTTCAAAACATTACAAAGTGAAAACAGATATACTGACAAAAATTATACATGACAAAGAAAAGAAATAAAATGGAAGGACGGATTTTCATTATTTTTTTCTAAAAAGTGCATAAGAAGGTCATAAAAATCAACTATCGTAAATGAGAGTATTCTCGCCGTTTCAAGAGGCAAAGGAATTTGATTTCTGGCTCATTTCAACATGCTGCGTCAAGCTGATTTCTTGTTTTCTCATTCCAGGCGCGCACATATCTCACCATGCCACTTGCTGTCATGTTGCGATCGTGTTGACTCCGCGATTTGCCCGAGTCTCCAGTGTGTGCGCATCTCTATTCAATTGTCGGAATTAAACAAAAATAATAAATGGATCCGACTACAACGTAACTAAGTCGGATATGCCCGCTCAGCCTTATGCATTTGCCGTTTTATTTGTGACTGACGCACTGAACTATTCACAAAGGGAACTTTGATAATGTGACGCCCTGTTTAGGACATATTATATAAGGTCTTCCATGGCTGGAGAGCAATAGTGTGAGTAATGTAAGTATATCTACATACTCATATCGCACAGTTCAACCACAAGAAGGAGAAGTGCAGAAATAAATTAGGTGGTGAATATGAGACAAAGTTTGACATGAATTTCTCATCCTGTCCTGTCTTGCTTTCAACATCTAATAGTAAAAAGTTGTCTTGCAAGGCTTGAGTCTTTAACTTTTTCAACTTCAAAACCATCATTTAGATGCATCACCAAATTCATAAACTAGTGAACAAAACTCGTATCTTCTGTCTGATCTGATATGCCATAAGAATACCATTCGCTTCTACCACCACCACAATTGCAACAACATCTCAACATTAGTTCCATCCTGACCGACAACGCAGAAAACGAGACAAATTATTAACAAAGAACCACCTACCAATATTTGACACAATACCACCATCTTCCAATGAAAAACAACAAAGAGAGCACCAAAAAACAAAAACATCATAATTTCCATAACCACCATCATCGTCGTCAACAACAACAACAGCAGCAACAACAATCCTTATCACCCACTTAATAACAAAATAATAATAACCACACAATTATGACAAATCAGAAATGCCCGAGTGACGTAATCGTAACTGTGCCATTTTCATTGAATCTCCACCTCCATCACCACCATCACCATCATCATCATTAAAAACAACAACAACAATAATCATTATCCCCTACACAATAACAAAACTAACCACACAATTGGGACATATCAACAATGCCTCAGTTACGCATTCCTACCTCTGCCATTCTCACTGGTACCACCTTCCTTCTCTGCTGAACCTTCAATAGTTTCATTAGCTGATCTCTTGGATATAAGTGACTTGCCCACCAGCTGAAAGACATTGTTTGTATGATGCAGGACCTGGAAAAAATAAAATAAAATACATAAGTCCCGGGCAAAAAGGCAATAGTCTACTCTTTTTGCATCCATTTTGACACAGACTGAACATTTAGAGAAAGTCAGACAGAGCAAATAAAAATGAACTGAACTTCCATGCAAACAAAACAGTAATAAAAACAAAATATGACAAACAGCTGAAGCATAAGACCCCAAAAATATATTTTCAATAAATACAGAATAGATGTAAGTTACCATGGAGAGAGATGAGCTATTCAGTTCATACTGACTAAAGGAAATCATTTACATGTTTAAAATTTGATTTACATTTTTCTTTCCGATTAGCAACGCCCCGTTCGGTGAAAAGAAATAAATGAAATGAACAGGAATAAAAATAAAAGAAGTAATCTGGAGCACACTATTATTGATCAGTTTCCCCACGATATCAATTTTGCAAAATCCGTAGGAAAAAAATGATTCTAATAATGAGCAGTACTAGGTTTAAAAAAAAAAAAAAAAGCTCCGGCGTGGAATTGAACCCAAGATTGATTGGGCCCATAGTCTCCGATTGATAACCGCCGATACTAGTCATTGCGCCACCACAGACCACGACAGTCTGCGAATAAGCACTTCTTTCCTTGAATCAACTAGCGAGACAGATTTGTTTCACTCTCACTGGTGCGTGAGCTCCCATTTAACTCTACAGACCACACTTAACCCTATAGACCATATTTAACCATACAGACCATATTTAACTCTATAGACCACATTTAACTCTATAGACCACATTTAACTCTATAGACCACACAACAGACACAAAAGCAGCCTGGTCTCATACGCCTAAAATGCCCCATTTTGTGCAACCTCAAAAAGATTAGCAATTAAGAGTCTAATTTTCAATAATCTCACAACGATAGCAATGCGATTGATTTGTAATCTGAATACCGTTTTTTTTTTTTTTGGGTCGGGGCTTCTCTTCGTCTACATTTTGTCCATAATTCTTTCCAAAGCTTTTTTTTTGTAAATTGTGATACTCAAAACCATTATGGATATTTATGGGTCACTATATGTTAAAAATTAATGTCCCTTGAAAACAAAAAAGACAGGGACAACAGCACCCAACTGACATCATTTCAGCTCGGCCCATGCCTCACAACTACGAGATGTCATAATATAATGTTGGATGTTTTGTAACATTAAAAAGGAAAAAAACCAAAAAAAACCCTATTGCATTGTAATATTTAATGTGTACATTTTATAGAAACACTGCGTTTTTTTTTTTGTCGGTTTTCAATAATGGTGGTTGGGTTAATGTGTGTTTCATTGAAAACTGCCGATTATTGCCCTGCAGAGCCTTTAAAATACCGTATATAACACAATCAGCTGATACATGGGGGCTGTCAGTAAAACATAAGGTAGTGTCTGAATTTCCGTCACGCGCGGGAACTGATTTAGAGCTCGTCTCTGACACATTTAAAACAGCAGGTCATAAGGCATCACACACACACTTCATTTTTGCGTATGGGTAAATGCGAACATCGATATCGTTGTATGTATAATACTTTAATAAGATCCGAGTGAAAATGATCCATCCTAAATCAAAGGCTTTAAAAAAAATTTAAAAAATAACTGAATAAGAATGTAGCCTAAAGCAGTTGTAGGAACCTCATTTTCTTATAAAAAATTCGGTCCCGTTATTTCTTTGTATAAGAAAACTGCAGTGGGTGTCTCTCGTGTGGATAACTGTCATTGACAGAAGTTTATAAATCGAAGGCCGGCAGTAAACTGTCGTAACTCGATTTATACAAATTTTTCAAGAGAAGCAAAATACTGAAAAACTGTCTTTATAAGACTTAATGGTTTATATGATGTTTAAAAGGATTTTTAAAAACAACGTTATTTAACATGTACTTTTCATAATGACACCTCCAATTTATAACACAACTTGCATACAGTCAAGGCATACAAGCATGCCAAATATCTCAATTGAAAGAAGAAAAAGTCGAGTTATGATCATTTACACACCGCCCTCGAACTATTAGTCAGGCATTATAGAAAAAAGTACAAGTATTATAACAATGAATGACGTACTGCAGACAAAATTAGCTGCTTAGATAGATAATAAAAAATGCCATACTCGCACGGAAATAATATACACAAAGAGGCTAAAAAATAACATAGTTTCGACGTTCGGGTGAGCAACATTTTCTAAACACTCGCAAGAAACGAGCAAAAAAGACAGAAAAAAGGTGGTTTTTGTCACCAGGGAGATGGCGGGGAAATCTAATCCGGCGTGTTGGCACTGCCCATAGTACCAATTCAGTTTGGCTGAAGTACATTATAGCGTGCTCACGCCTGGCAGTGCTCCAGGCAACTTTAAACGATTGAGAAACAGTATAGGAAATGTAGTTTGGGTCTCCCATTTATTCACTGTACAAGATGGATGGTTTGTTGTACTTAAGGGCGGAGTAGAAAGTTCTGTTTTGGCAGGAATAATGAAATGGTGCCTTCTTTTTTTTTTTTTTCTCGCGCAGGATTTTCATTCTGAGCCTTGACGTCAAGACGAAGAAGAAGAAAAAGAAAAACTGTCTATGACGCATAGCTCCGCACTGACTGTGACCGCCAATGAACCAAAACACCATGTAGGCAATAGCAGAGAGTATAGATGTATGGAGAGGGTTCACTATTGGTCGAGTTGCACTGGGAGACACGGGAGGCTCCGCGAAACCATTGTTAGCATGGAGCCGAAAGTAGGTCGCTGCGATAAACAAAATCGGTTTGTACATTTCCACGGGGCGTAAAAACTTACAAACGGCTCTAAATAGTTTCAGTCAGCCCAAAAATATGAACAAACCACACTAAACGGATATGCACACTATCTTTGGTGAAGAAGGTCCCTTTCAATTCTTCAATTTCTTGTTTACCGCAGCGACCTAGTTTCGCGATTTGGCGGAAGTGAACTCTCTCTATACATCTATACTCTCTGGCAATAGATTAGAATATGGACACGCTTCCTTAGTGACCACCTTTGCGGTGTCACGGCTGGAGATAGGAAACCCGGATAAAATAGAATAATTGCCAAATGATGTGAATATTCGTGCACCCTTTTTCAATACTTCAGAGTGCGGCCTTCGTATCGCCAAATGAAAGTGCAGAAATGACGTGAGATCGTAGTGAAGTGGTAGATGCTTAAATATTAAAACTGTGACAATCAGCATTTCGTGGTTGCTGTTTCTATCACAAGCACACTTATGATGCTCTTTCAGTGACGACCGAGACAAAATGAAAATGCGGACAGTGGGAATAATCCACAGACTAATAAATTAACCAGACTGGAAACACGAGCTTCGGGCTGTGTCGTTTTTTACGGAATTTCCCGAGCGACGACTGTATAACCAACATGGCCGCCGCTAGGGAAATTCCGATTCTAGTTCTATCTGCAGTAGAAATTTCTTTTCATTTGTCAAGATTGGTTGTACATATATTAATTTCTTGGTGCGGAACCAAACTTCCGCGTTCAGTAGGCGCGTCAGTATGGTGTCATTCAAAATTGTAGCTATGCTGAAGCGTCGGTCGCTACCTTAAACCTAATATGGCGGATGGTTCATGACCTTTCGCTGTTTTGTGACGTCAAACAGTGGGATCATCCAGTCTGGTTAATTTATTAGTCTGTGGTGACGACCGAGACAAAATGAAAATGCGGACAGTGGGAATAATCATCATTAAGATTGCGTAAAAAGAGGAGAAAGAAAGCGAAACAAACCTCATTAACCCAATGATCTCAACAACAACAAACGATGACCAAGAAGCTGGAAGTACGTGTCTAGAAAGTAGTTTGCACGAACGAGGAAAAGACGATAACAGTTCCAGCCAATTGCTACCTTAGTTGTTGTTTGTTCCAACTTCACTTTTTGAATAATTGAGAAATTTGACTTTAAACATTTGCGACTCTAGTAGAATAAAGTGGAACTGTGAAACAGCTTGATTAGTGCTACAGCGCTGTTTAAACAAGTGTGAAAGTGTGCATTTGATATATCTCTTCTACGTACAAAAAGATCTCCAGTTTTATCAGAAAATGAAGATAGAAAAAAACAAGCAAAATTTCGTGAAATGACAAGGTAAAGAAGAAGAATGAAATCAACTGACCAGAAGAAGAAAAGAGATACACTGTACAAACAAACGTGAAAAAGAATGCAGAACTGGCGGCAAGACATACAGCAAATATACAGACAGTTTCAAGCATCGTTTTCTCAGTAAAAAAAAAAAAAAAAAGTTATGTACTTGAGTACAGTCTGAAGTTGTTTTGACTTTGTGCATGCACTTCAACTATCTTTAGAAACACTGAATGCC
The DNA here is from genome assembly GCA_963931925.1 of Onchidella celtica. NCBI lineage: Eukaryota > Metazoa > Mollusca > Gastropoda > Systellommatophora > Onchidiidae > Onchidella > Onchidella celtica. The sequence goes on along the minus strand of OZ007575.1, from coordinate 45,585,292 downwards.
ACTTAGATATCACTTGTACACAGGTGGGCGTGATTATTTTTTTTTCCTTGCGCTGTATCAAATCATTAAGTCCACTTCATCAGTACATCAGGGAAGGTTAAAAACGTTGGGTGTCTGAAACTGTCTAGGGCCGAGGAGGTCATGTTCTCTTTCTTAATTTCAGCACAAACGATCGTTATAATGTCTAGCCGATCCGAGACAAGATAACATCATGCAAATTCTTTATACCAAGCCCAACTGTAGATCTAGATCTATGTCACATTTCTAATAGTACCTGCATTCGATGCAATGACAAAAATAGAACTTGTTATTACTCCTCGAAATCTTGCAGAAATACGTAGATGTGATAAATCATAAAGTTGATTTTCGATCAGCAATATGTAAAGAGAAGAAATGATTTTTCGATTCTGCTCGGGGAAAATGCGTGTCTGTTTTTTTCCTGGCTCAAAAAAAAATGTAAAAAAATTATGGATATTAAATCAACTATTGAATTTTTTCCCAGATGGAATTATCCACTTATTTCAATGTCAAAAATTGAGACAGTGCAGAAAATTCCATAATTTTTGGTCACGTCGTCACAAAGTTTTAAAAGCTTACAGTCAATATCCTTCTCGCTCCACTATAGTAATGATGTCATGATCGATGATCGCCAGTGTCTTGCTATTAACAGCCCACCAGTATCGTTCTGTTTTTTAGTTTTCCTACTCTTGTCTGAATCCCAGACAGTGCCAGTTCACCTAGGTATTCCTGGTTACTAAGCAGTCTAGGGATATTGGTTTTTTCCTGGTTCTTCCTCTTTGTCACTAGCCTGGTATTGGGTGCTTTGTTCGCAATGTGTTCTGCCACTTTGAGACAGTCTATTAGGGTATGTGCATGTGTTTGTGTGTGATTGTGTGGTGTGTGTATGTGTTCATGTTTGAATGCGTACGTCTGTGTGTGTGTGTGTGTATGCGTTCATGTTTGGATGTGTACGTCTGTGTGTGTGTGTATGCGCTCATGTTTGGATGTGTACGTCTGTGTGTGTGTGTGTATGCGTTCATGTTTGAATGTGTACGTCTGTGTGTGTGTGTGTGCGTTCATGTTTGGATGTGTACGTCTGTGTGTGTGTGTGTATGCGTTCATGTTTGGATGTGTACGTCTGTGTGTGTGTGTGTGTATGTGTGCGCATGTTGTATGTGTGTCTGAAGAAGAAGATGATGAAGAAATGAACATTTATTTATCCAGAGTCAGGAAATTTGATTACATAGCTTTATTCATCTTAATGACTCCATACATACGGACACACCCACATCGCCACGTCAGCTCTCGTTTGTTCAATACAACTTTTTGTACAACAAAGAAATTTGACGTTAAACGTTTGCGAATTGCGGCTTTGGGTATTATGATAAGGAGTTAGAATAAATTGAAACTGTGAAACGGCTTGATAAGTGCCACAAAGAATTTTAAACAAGTGTCGAAGCGTGCGTTTGTTATACCTCTTCTACTGTATACTAAAAGATCTCCAGTTTTTCAGAAGATGTAGAACAGACAAGAACTGAGTCGAGACGCGTTTACATAAACATTTTTGTGTGTGTTTTTCTCCATAAGTGTTTTTCATGGGAAGACCTTCCAGTATTGGAAGTGAGGAAGTGACATTTCAGGGTATAAAGCAGAGTGCAGTATAAACAGAACCATAGCAAAGGCACGATCTTCAGAGACCACTACAGCCAGAAAGGCCTGGCTACCGGAAAATGTTATGTCAGAGAACAAAAACAAAAACAAAAAATCGCCCAGAAGTGTCAGGAAGCGTTGCAGTCAAAAGAACCTGGCAGGCTTTAGCATTGTTAGCCATCGAACTCCTTCACAATTAGCAGCACTATATCAGAGACTTTGAGACTTTGACAAGAAACTGTAAACTGTCATTTAGTCACTCCAAGGAGCAAGAACAATGGTTACTTCCTCAGCTCTAACTATAAACCATAGCAACAACAATATTTTGTCACAGGGAACGAATTTTTAACCGTAGCTAATGGTAAAAAACAACAACAACAACAACAACAACAAAAACAAAACACAAAATATTCTTTTAATTCTGCAGTAATTCAGAAACAACAGCCTTCCAGTTAGTATGCATTAGCTGTATCCTGAGAAAATGTAGGAGAAATGGCCGTGAAAAGACGATCAAGTTAAATTTCTATTCACGATCATCATATTTCTGATGGCATGCAAGTGGTCTAGATGCGCGATGGCAATGGATGCAAAAGAAAAGGTAAAAGAACACAATACAATACGAACAATTGCTTATCGCTGGCCCTATAACGAAACATTACTAGTGTATTCAATTTAGATGGCAATTCGTTTCTATTTTTATAACCGCATATTGTGTGAACTCCTTTAGGAAATTTTATTTCTTTCTGCAGATTAAGGGGTACAGCAATTTATCAAATGTTCATCTATCTAACTACAAATATATTTAGGATAAGAAATACACTTCAAGTAAAATACTTTTTTTCTCCCCCTCGTTAAAATATGAAAGTCGTTGTCGTTGACATAGTGCCCACCGTGTAAAGTGGTGCAGACATGGACATTTTCTGTTACACAATAAATTCTCGAAAACAATACCAGCAGGTAGAAAAAAGGAAAATCATTGCGGTCGACACAGCGCACAGGGAACACGGTGGTCTAGAGGCAGTGTGTTCGCCTCTCATGACGAAGGTACCGGCTTCGATTCCTGGTCGGTGCAGGCATATTGGAAATAAGTTCCTTCGCGGTTTCGTGATAGAGCCAGCGTTATACTTCTTTTTCGGTCAGAAATGAACATTAAAGACACATTTTAATATGAACACGAACAGGAAACTAAAAGAAACTCGAGCCTTAAAGAAAAAAAAAAACAAACCCAACTAGTTAAGGCAAAAAAAATAATAGGAAATCTTCACATACTAAAGAGCTCATAATCCAAGGCGATTGAGTTTCCAGAAGTGTTCATGATGATTGCTGCGAATCAGTTTGTGTGGCCTGACCACTAGGTATTGTGGCTGTTTATCGCATTTCTGTCACTATTTTTTCTCCTTCGCTCGCTGGCTCACTCACTCACTCGCTCACTGACTCAATGACTGACTCACTGACTCACTCGCTCACTCACTCACTCATTCAATCACTCATTCAATCACCTTCACTCACTCATTCTCACAATTTCAATCATTCTTCACTCACTCACTTACTCACTAGTTCACTCTTTTAGTCAGTCACTCACTCAGTCACATTCACTCATTCATTCACTCACAAACTCACTTAATCATTCTCCGCTCACTCACTCCTTCATCCATACACTCAGTCAATCACTCATTCACTCACTCACACACACACACACACTCACTCACTCACTCACTCTTGTGAACGTGATGATCAAATAAAGAAAAAAAATCAGAATACAACGTGGTCAATCAGAATGTCACGTAGACAAGAAAAGAGACATCAAAAGAGAATAATTAATGAACAGCGAATCTCCGTAAGTCACTCTCAGATTCCCATGTACAAAATGGCAAATCACCGGAAGAGAGAGCGAGAGTACGATACAAAAGAGAACAGAGTCATATTTCACTTCTAGAAGTAGACAATTCATCCTAATATAGATACATCACATAGATGGGTTTTTGTTCCCACTTCCTTTCTTGGGCATCATAATTTGTGCCCGCCAGTTTATAATTGTTCTGGCCGAATCGGGCTTGAGATCAAATGTTTACTCATCTTAAAAACAATAAATATTTCCGAGACAATTTCAAGCAAAATATTTAAACAGAATACAGAAAAAATGATTAATCTTTCATTTTATAAGCAAATCTCAATTTCCGTAGAAAAGCGTTTCCCCCTGTGGGAAAAGGGTTATAAAAGGGTTTCCCTTCTCGGGAATTTGACCTTTCCCCATAAGCTCGATTTCGCCAGATCCACTCACAATTTGTGCCACACTGAAATAACTGCCACCATCTTTTCCACTGGACTCGCTCATCAAACATGTTTTATTGTGGGTCATTCAAAGAGCAGCCCTGGATTAATGACGTTTCAGTCTAATCGTGTTTGTGGCCTTCCGTCCACATCTCCGTTTAGCTAAAGTTTTATGCTCCTATCTCCGCTCCATCTTTCTACCTATAATCCACTCGTCCATTAAAAACGAAAGCCATTACTGGAAGTTTCACTGCTATAGTGCCATGCCTGAGAATTGCTCGGATCTCCGACTCGCCACGATTTAGCATCCTACGGTGGAGATCTTATTCACAGAAGTCACCACCATTTCGAAAATTTAGTATAGTAATAACTGCAGGTACCGGGATACACATGCCAATGTAAGATATGCCGGGCAGAGAAAGGGTTAAAGCAGCGTTTCTCAAGGTGGGGCGTGGCAATATTTTGGTGAGGCGTGAGACTTCAGAATGGGAGGTAGAAACGTTTTTGAATTTTTTTGTATATACTCAATACTAACTGTGTCCGATGTGTTTAGGTCTTTATTTTAGGAGGTTTGATGCCATTGGCATTTACAGCACACTTTTCTTGTTGTTGTTGTTGCTGTTTTTTGCTTGTTGTGGTAGGGATTCAATTTTTAGAATTTTGTCCGGGGAATCGGCCTTGTTCGGCCTGCTCTTCTCGTCTTTGAGCTGCCAAGGTGTCTTTGATGTGGGCAACGTGCACACGGACCCTCCGAGTTTTTCGTCCTTCTCCGAGAAGTCTAGGCACTCGATCCTACCTACTATAGGATCAGGGACAGGAAAATATGAGAAAAATCCCCAAATTCCAGCATACCTGCACCGTCCGGGATTCGAACCCGGTCCTTCGGCATGAGTGGGGAGCACCTTGCCTCTAGACCACCGTATCTGCCACCGAATGCAACTTGGTCGGATCATGGTGGGGCACTCTTTTATTTTGAAAACTGAGGTGGGGCGTGGGACAACCCAAAAAAAGTTGAGAATCACTGACTTAAATTATTAACGCTTTTAGTTCGAGTACATTTTTGTTTAGTAGGTCACGTAGACCAACCATTATCACTGCATCAGTCAAAGCACCTGTGTGCATTCCATTCATGCTGCTTAACTTGCTACTCACAGTGCTACTCACAGCCAGCTCACTCCTGGTGTGTTCACCAGTATAATTGGCTTGGGTGGCTAATAAATCCCACCCAAGAGATGCGTTTCTTATTTTAAATAATTGAGTGAATTTCGACATGCATCAGCCTGTCAGGTTTTATTACTCTTCCACCAGACTCTTTTGGCTTTCTATTTTCGTTACATCCTGAAGAAACGGGAGATTCAAGTGACACGTCATAGTAACAAGGGCTGGCGCGTTAAACTATCGTAACTCGGTTTTTCCCACAATTTTCAGCAGAAGTAAAAAAACCGAAGAACTTACTTCATCGGACTAAATGGTTACTATAACAACGATACTAATAATAATATCAAAACAAAAAGAAAAAGAAAAGAAAAAAAAAACAGTTTCTAGTTCAAGTTCAGTGTAGGCCTGACGGTCAGTTCAAAGTACACAGAAGAATCATGTCAACAATTTTCGAAAAAAAAACAAACCGGACGGTCATTTCCTCTCTCCGCTCCTTGCTGCCTATCACCATTTAAACCCTTTACCTAGAATAGTATACAATAAAATATAACTTATAATTGTCAGCGACAGCCATCATTTTTCATGCCCCCCTTTCCCTCTCCTGATCTTTTCCCCACCTTTATCTGTCGTGAATTTACTATACATGAAAATATCACCAAGATTTACATTTTCACACTAAGAAGAATTCAGTTTTCAGATTTCGCCAGTTAGTTAACCTTTAGTTTTCAGAATTTAACACACCCCCCCCCAGCACCCCCCCCCCAGCACCCCCCCCCACCCCCAGTTGCAACACAACCCGCAAGCTATCAAGAGCTAAAAGCAGGCCACATAACTCAATTTTTTTTTTTTTTAATGTCGAGTTACGATAGTTATAGTCTACCCAGGGACCCTCAATAGTTTTTCGTTCATATCTCCAACGGCGCTTTAGACGTGCACATACACAAACATAAACCAACACACACAGACTCACACATCGTAAACAAAATCCTCAATAGTCATAATAGTAATTAAATAGCGGCCTGAAAAGGACATAGCTTGAGATAATAATTTAACTTTGCCCGGGCAGGAGCCTGTTCGGTCTGCTTTTCCCAATTTCCAACTGCCGAGGTATCTTTCACGTGCGTAACGTGCACATGGGCTCTCCGAGTTTTTCGTCTTTATCCGAGAAGGCTACCTTCTATAGAATCAAGGACAGGAAAATAAATATGAGAAAAATCCCAAAATTCTAACATGCCTCCACCGGCCAGGATTCGAACCAACCCGGTACCTTCGGCATGAGAGGCGAGAACCTTGCCTCTAGGCTACCGTGTCCCCATTTATTGTTGTTGTTATTATTATTATTATTATTGTTATCATGATTTTTAATATTACTATTATTATTCAGTACTGTAATCAGCCTGAAAAACTACTTAAGTAATACTGTACCGTGATTTTTTAAATGTTTATTTTCTTCGCACAAATGATTGTGTATGTGGAGGGACGGGGGTAGGGCACTGGAAAGATCTCCCTATATTAAACATCCCACCTAGATCACTGCTGTACCCTGACACCACAACTGGTTTCAGTTACCCACGGTTAAGATAAACCTGTTATTCATAGAAATGATAGAATAATGAGATAAGGTAAGATATAACTTTATTATCCTGTTGCCAGGAAATTTGTTGTCACAGCATCAGTAACAGTACATCAGTAAATTACAATATCTAAGACCCACAGGTCTTAAACTCATACCGCACACAAGGCACATTGCTCACACAACATTACCAGCAATTAAGAACATTACTCATACACACACTCGTCAGAACAATCCATTAGGAAAACTAACAACAGTATATCACATCAGGAAACACAACTGCATCAGGTTGCAGATGACAAAAATGTCGTCTATAGCGCTCTATGTTTAATGGGAATAAAAGTGAAAAACGTGTTTGATTCAAATTGATTTAGTCGTTAAAATATGAAAGTCGTTGTCGTTGACATAGTGCCCACTGTGTAAAGTGCTGCAGACATGAACATTTTCTGTTACACAATAAATGTTCGAACAATACCAGCAGGTGGGAAAAAGGAAAATCATTGTGGTCGACACAGCGCGTAGGGAACACGGTGGTCTAGAGGCAGTGTGCTCGCCTCTCATGACGAAGGTACCGGCTTCGATTCCTGGTCGGTGCAGGCGTACTGGAAATTTGGGAAAGGCAGGTAGGATCGAGCACCTAGTCTTCCTGGACCAGGACGAAAAACTCGGAGGGCCCGTGTGCACTTTGCGCACCTTAAAGATGCCTTGGCGGTTGGAAATCGGGAAGAGCAGGCCTAAAGAAAGCCGCTGCCCGGGCAAGATTTATAACAACAACAGAGTAATCCCTATCACCCCATTCCCCCCCCCCCCCCAAAGGGATAAAACAAGTATACAAAATACAAGAATACAAATGCAACAACCAAAAAAAAAAAAAAGAGAGAGAGAGAGATGCAAATGCCAAGGCCTGAGATTCTCCGAAAACAAAGGCCTCAAAACAATGGACTTAGCGCCTGCTGTGTAAAGTGGGACATACACATGGAGACATTTTTATTTGTTACACAACAAACATGAGGGGAATCAAAAATTCGTTTCGCTTTCGGCAGATTCCATGAAAGGGGTCAGTCTCAATGGAAAAACGAAACGCGGAAACACTACGTACTCTGAAACGCGTCGTAAAGGGGAAGGTTTGACATCTTCTAGGCTTTTCGGAAAGATGAGACTGTCGTCATTCGGCAAAGTTTGCCGAAAGCGAAACGAAAACGAAGCTATGGTGTCTGGGCTCGAATGGTATCAGCTGTGAAGAACCTTGGGTGAAGCGATAAACGAGGCGTGGCAGTTATAAACCCTGTTGTTCTGTCTGTCCCCACGTTTTGTTATTTAAACTAATGTTTGTCTTTCTATCTCGTTCAGCACATTACAACCACCCCAGTTTCTTGCGTATTGTTTCTAAACCAAAACTTGCCACCATGAAGTCGCGAGAACACCAAGACTATGGACTGACCCAGTAAATTTCACCCCTCCAGATACTTGTGCTGTGACAATTTGTCAGTGTCGGGCCATAAAGCCACGTTTCCCTCTCGCCCAGGACGGCCACAGTTTCCGGGCGACCTGGCGACTCTTCAATGCACAAGGATGGTTACACCAAAAACCTTTCTACGCCGGGTCGATTCACGCTGAAAAAGCCAGTCTGTCCTACCATTTTGTGGCTGGCTCTATAAAAGTTCTTCGACAAACAAAGAAAACCAAACGAAATGAAAAGATAAAATAAAATTCTGCAGGAACAAAATCTATTAGGCTTGAAAACATCGATAAGATTTAAAACAGTTCAATATTTCTATACCAAAGATGGGCAGACTTTCTCTTCCCCAACCTTATTGTTGCTATTATTCTGTTTTGTTTCAGCTTTTTTTAAAATTTGTATTTTTAGAGCAATTTATTGCAGAATATAAAACACTCTTGAGATAGTAAGTGCTCTTCTTTTTTAAAACACAGAGAATAAAGCATATAAAAGTAAAGTAAATGAACGAAAATATTGCCATTGTTTCTGAAATCTCGTAAATAGTGTTGCTTCCTCATTAAAACCATCATTACACATAATTCTTGTGCAGGAAAATAATGTGTGATTCTGTGACAACAACGCCGGGAAGTTGTATTATATTTCAACAGATATCATGTTTTTATCAACTGTCTAGTGCCCAGACAAAAATTGCCAATCCCAGAACTTCTGAAATAATAAAATTATACTGAACTGGTTTTAAATAGTCAGATTATTGTAAACATATGAATATGTAATTGCAAAAATTATTTGATAATAACACTGGAAAAGTAAGTCTATCAAAGATTAAGCAGTCTGGCTCCAGGTGACCTATTTCAATATGATACACTGGGCGCTAGAGGGTTAATATTGATAGGATACACCTGTTACATGGGGTCAAATATACTATACATTTATATCTGTTGGTCCGCAAGATATGTGAACCCCCCGGGCCAACGTTTACAATCATACGATTATTAAAACCAGTAATTACTAATGTCTATCATATTGTCTAATATTTTGCCTTTTTTTCTTGTGGTGAGTCCTTAAACAAATGAAGACTTATCTCTCTATCTATCCATCACCAGTGAACCATCTGTATTACATTTGTGTAAAGGACATCTGTCTTTCTTTTTCTCTGTCCCTTTCTTTAGGGTCTGAATTGTATCATTCAATCGAAATTTATGGTATTTTTAGCACTATCATTATAAACACGCTTGATACTAACAGATTTGGTCATACCCGAGGCGCAGAATACCGAGACGGACCATTCGTTCTTTCACTATATGTCCACAACTTGCGCGCGTATAAACACGATAACTACTACTCATAGAGCTCTGTGTTACAAGCCCTTTTCGTTCAATTATGAAGAGGTGTGGTGTGAATTGTTGCATTGTTGGCATGGATGATACGCGCATAAGTCGACGGACGGGAGTTTTTGATTTCCATTGGGGGCGAAAGGGAGGCAAAAAGGATGCAGGGAACGATAAGAAGGCGAAAACATGAACGGAGGACGATTTGAGGTCAAATGCAGGGTGGCCACTCTCTTGTTTAATATCAGGAGCAGTTTTATAAACAGACTGGGCCTATTTTTGTAGCACGTTTGATAAAGAATACTTTAAAATGAATAATCGACACTTCTTTTGTCATTTTATAAGCTTTGAAAAACTTAATAAGGGCGTGGCCTGGACAGTTCATAATAGGAGAGAAGAAGGAGGCCATGACAGAAAATTAGGAGCCTATGCTGACGATTGTCTGAAAAGGGTTGAGAACCATTGACGTTAATGAATTTGATTGTTGACAATAACACGACTATTTTTTTTTTTATATCTTGTAGATACCTGTCAAATTTAAAACTGATAGGCCAACAAAGCACGGCATTTCTATAAGTCTTGTCATGTTCTCAATAGCTTTTCGTTAATAAAGAATAATGCAAGTTGTTCTAACCTTTCGGAGAGATCGATTCAATGAAGAGACTGTGCATTCGTTTTTTCGCTGCGTTGGCGGCGTACAAAAGCTGCAAGCGTTTCACTTGTTTTATCTTTGTGCAGTCTTGCGTTGAGATGGGGAGATGAAATATTTAATTGCTCCATCGTCAGGTGACCGATAATGTCAACATAATGTTATATTTAAAAAAAAAAAATTATCATTATGATCTTTTGTTGTTGTTGTTGCCTAACATTGATAGACATAAATCTTGGACTGGATCATTTCACTGAAGCATGGATTGCAGGAAAAAGCAAGGAAATGCTGCCACAATCCATCATATTTGAAGGGGTTTCAGAGATTTTGTTTATATTCTTGCTATGATTTTGTTTAAGCCATGTAAATTCAATCAGTCAAAGAATCGATCAATATGTGGCATACTTGTCCTGCAGTTTGAGGTTAGTCAACACTTCATCAGCTATCTGTCTGTCTATCCATCTATCATTCTATCTACCTATCTGTCTGTCTGTCGTCTATCTATCTATCTATCTATCTATCTATCTATCTATCTATCTATCTATCTATCTATCTATCTATCTATCTATCTATCTATCTATCTATCTATCTATCTATCTGTCTGTCTGTCTGTCTGTCTGTCTGTCTGTCTGTCTGTCTGTCTGTCTGTCTGTCTATCTGTCTGTCTGTCAGTATGTCGATCTAGAGAGCACTGGCTCAGTTCAGTGCATTCTACATTTCAGTCAGACTAAATCAATAATTATTCTCATCAATCACTTAGACACAAATCAATTAACAAACCAATAAAAAATTATTAGCCACAATTTCTATTGCGTTCGATCGGACCCATAAAAAAACATCACATGAACGAAGACAGTTCTTGCGACGCTGTGAACAAAAGTGCGGCGGTTTCCTACTTTCCTGTAAAAGTGTGAACTTGAGCGGGCCTTACACTCGCCATCCTGACAAAGACATGGAAGCTTTTAGTCTACATAATGCCTTTTATCCACTGACCATTGTAGCTGCTTTCAGAAACGGATCTGGTTTCCATGGGGTAAAAAAGGAAAAAAAAAAAATGAAGCTGACGTGGCATTTCTTAAGAAGTCTATTGTTATATAAATAATATATCTATAAAAACGTTCCCGATTAGACGCTGTTTCAGGAAATAAATTTAAAAAATGACACAGAAAAACAATGTAAGAGCTAATGTTTAAAAGAAATCACCCGCTGATGTTAAACTTGAATTTGGAAAATGCCATGGAAGTTTAATAGTTTGATTGGCATCTCAATGTAATGTGTCATTTTTTTTATACTAGAATACATCGGGGGAAAATGTTTGTCCGTTTGATATCATGCATGCCAGTTGGGTCACCAAACAATGTAAGCACAGAGGTAACCTGTGCTTCGAAATAATGAACATTTAAAAGTCAAACAGTTTTTAAATGATATTTGGATTTGGATTTGAATTTGTATACTACTTTAATCCCATTTGGGAAATTTACCTTTGTGTCATTGCACTCAGATACAACTGGAGTAGGCACGTCGTCGCCACAGTGCAGCGCTGGTCGGAGCTTTTTTTGGGGGGGAGGGGTGGGGAGATGAGGAGGGGGGTAGATAGTGATAAGGATTAATTTTATTTGATTTTGGCCGGGCCGGCCGCTCTTTTCGAGTTCCAAACGCCAAAGTGTCTTTGACTTGCCCAACGTGCAGACGGGCCCTCCGAATTTTTTCGTCCTTGTCCGAGAGAACTAGGTACTCGATCCTACCCTAAAATAGGACCAGGGACAGCAAAATATGAGAAAAACCCCAAACTTCCAACATGCCTGCACCGTCCGGGTTTTGAACCCGGTACCCTTGGCATGAGAGGCGAGCACCTTGCCTCTAGACCACCTTGTCCTGTATCAACCATGTATACAATTCAGCAGCCTCTCTTTACTTTCTAGCATAAAGCAGCATTATGTTGTGCTACAAGACTTGAAGAGTACAAATGGTTCTGCGTCCTAGAAGAGTGTACTGTAAGGAATGGACACGGTTTCTGACGGGTCACATCAGTGACAAGGACGGACACGTGTACAACAAAAAGTAATTTCACTTTAGAGCATACAAAAAGGACAGACACCGCCAGCTGCTGGCAGACAAGAAGTGCACACTATAACTTCCTACATTTTCTTCAATGAATCTGAGGAGACCCTATGATACTAAGCCTGGCTAGACACATTCGGCCTCTGCCACCATTTCTTGGGTGTACATTTTGCTGGCAGCATATGGCTGGGACGTTGTGGGCCAAGTCTAAGACCGCCCTTAACCGTAACTGTCCCATTTCTCAGGCTCTGATTTGATTAAAACGTTCCCAAACATTTGCATATTTTCCATTACAGAGGGTTCGTTAAGAAAAAAAAAACTTAATTAAAAAATATATTATGTTTTCAGTACAAGACACAGGCCTACATAAAATGCATACACATAAGTAAAAGAAAACTATCGTAGACATGAGCGGATGAGCCGTCATTACTCCGAAAACCAGTGTTTGGTTTCTGAAAACTGTCATCAGAGGGATGGCACAAGCAGACAACGGTTTTAGCATAGCTCCAGAGGCCCATGGGTAGTGATTTTTAAATATTCCAAGTCACTCCCAAACCAGTTATCAATCAATCATCATCAGCCAATCAGTACTATTAAAATAATAATGTATATACAATTCAGGACTTACCAAAGCTCGGCACCAGTTACTGACCAAAAATCAAATTTTTATGTAGGTTACATGGATACTCTGACATGAAGAAGTATGGAGGTACAAGATTTAGATAATAATGTACGAAAATTTTGTAGGTCCCTGGGCTAGAGATATTGTGAGGCCTCCGGTTGTAATTTATAAAAGCACGACTTTCGGATTCTTGAAATCAGTTTATTCAACTTTTACAACATAATAATCAAATAAATTGATTTATTTTATTACAACACCTACCAACATTTTCATAAAAATAATGCTATTTATTTTAAGGAGAACCACCTGCAATAAATATTGAAATACGGTTTTGATATTTATAATTTCACTTAAATCTCTGGAGGCCCATAAAGCCCATGCTTTAATCCGCTACTGGTTAATTTTTAATGAGGAAATCCGGGGAAAGTAGAAGGTGGCAGAAACAAACAAACAAACAAACATGAAGGCTGAGAAAGGAAAGACGGATCAAAGTGAAAGAGATGTGGAGAATTTGGAACGTACTTGGATTGGCAATGTGGGTAGGAGAAAATGCGTCGGAAACGGAAGAAACAAAAAGGAAAAGACAGAATAGTGGAATGAATTATGTGTCATTTTGTACACTGGTGGGCGCTAGTCAGTATCGAATACCACAGTCTAGGCACCATACTGTATCACCAGTGATACATAGACATTTATCACTCGGTACGAGCAGCAGTTCCCACAAGAACTCGGAGCGAGAAAAGTAAGTTATTTTTAGTGCTTTCTACAACATACACAATAAATCAGCTAAATGATCATGAAAAACCCCTAAATTGCGTCCCTAAGAACAAATTCTCGAGAAATCAAAATTCGCTAACAAAACCAGCAGAAAATGGGGGGCGGAGCCTAGAATGTCAATCAACTCACCAGCCTTCACTCATCTGCATTTTTGGTCATTTTTTCTTCTTTTCTTTTTTCTTCTTAGTCTTCTTCTTTGTTTGTCTCTGTATGTCTTCTTCTTTGTTTGTCTCTGTATGTCTTCTTCTTTGTTTGTCTCTGTATGTCTTCTTTGTTTGTCTCTGTATGTCTTCTTCTTTGTTTGTCTCTGTATGTCTTCTTCTTTGTTTGTCTCTGTATGTCTTCTTGTTTGTTTGTCTCTGTATGTCTTCTTGTTTGTTTGTCTCTGTATGTCTTCTTCTTTCTTTGTTTCTGTATGTCTTCTTGTTTCTTTGTCTCTGTATGTCTTCTTGTTTGTTTGTCTCTGTATGTCTTCTTGTTTGTTTGTCTCTGTATGTCTTCTTCTTTGTTTGTCTCTGTATGTCTTCTTGTTTCTTTGTCTCTGTATGTCTTCTTGTTTGTTTGTCTCTGTATGTCTTCTTGTTTGTTTGTCTCTGTATGTCTTCTTGTTTCTTTGTCTCTGTATGTCTTCTTGTTTGTTTGTCTCTGTATGTCTTCTTCTTTGTTTGTCTCTGTATGTCTTCTTCTTTGTTTGTCTCTGTATGTCTTCTTCTTTGTTTGTCTCTGTATGTCTTCTTCTTTGTTTGTCTCTGTATGTCTTCTTCTTTGTTTGTCTCTGTATGTCTTCTTCTTTGTTTGTCTCTGTATGTCTTCTTCTTTGTTTGTCTCTGTATGTCTTCTTCTTTGTTTGTCTCTGTATGTCTTCTTCTTTGTTTGTCTCTGTATGTCTTCTTCTTTGTTTGTCTCTGTATGTCTTCTTCTTTGTTTGTCTCTGTATGTCTTCTTCTTTGTTTGTCTCTGTATGTCTTCTTCTTTGTTTGTCTCTGTATGTCTTCTTCTTTGTTTGTCTCTGTATGTCTTCTTCTTTGTTTGTCTCTGTATGTCTTCTTCTTTGTTTGTCTCTGTATGTCTTCTTCTTTGTTTGTCTCTGTATGTCTTCTTCTTTGTTTGTCTCTGTATGTCTTCTTCTTTGTTTGTCTCTGTATGTCTTCTTCTTTGTTTGTCTCTGTATGTCTTCTTCTTTGTTTGTCTCTGTATGTCTTCTTTGTTTGTCTCTGTATGTCTTCTTCTTTGTTTGTCTCTGTATGTCTTCTTCTTTGTTTGTCTCTGTATGTCTTCTTGTTTGTTTGTCTCTGTATGTCTTCTTCTTTGTTTGTCTCTGTATGTCTTCTTCTTTCTTTGTCTCTGTATGTCTTCTTGTTTCTTTGTCTCTGTATGTCTTCTTGTTTGTTTGTCTCTGTATGTCTTCTTGTTTGTTTGTCTCTGTATGTCTTCTTCTTTGTTTGTCTCTGTATGTCTTCTTGTTTCTTTGTCTCTGTATGTCTTCTTGTTTGTTTGTCTCTGTATGTCTTCTTGTTTGTTTGTCTCTGTATGTCTTCTTGTTTCTTTGTCTCTGTATGTCTTCTTGTTTGTTTGTCTCTGTATGTCTTCTTGTTTGTTTGTCTCTGTATGTCTTCTTCTTTGTTTGTCTCTGTATGTCTTCTTGTTTCTTTGTCTCTGTATGTCTTCTTGTTTGTTTGTCTCTGTATGTCTTCTTGTTTGTTTGTCTCTGTATGTCTTCTTGTTTCTTTGTCTCTGTATGTCTTCTTCTTTGTTTGTCTCTGTATGTCTTCTTGTTTCTTTGTCTCTGTATGTCTTCTTGTTTCTTTGTCTCTGTATGTCTTCTTGTTTCTTTGTCTCTGTATGTCTTCTTGTTTGTTTGTCTCTGTATGTCTTCTTGTTTGTTTGTCTCTGTATGTCTTCTTCTAGGTTTTCATCTTCCGATCTTTCCTCCCCGCCTTCACTTTCCGTTTCCGTTTCTTTCCTTATCGGTGTTCGTTTTTCACTTCTTTCTCTCTTTAAGACTTTCTACGGTTTCTCATACCTGTCTCATTGTCAGTGTGAAAGGGCCGCGCGACATTGTAGGTTTTTTTTTCAAATTACACAATCGGAGTGATAAAACATTGCATACTTGCAATTTTCTTTAATCCGTCATCTCTCTCCCTATCTCCCTCCCTCTCTCTCTCTCTCTCTCTCTTTCTCCCTCTCTCTCCATTTCTCTTTCCCTCTCTCTCTTTTTCTCTCTCACATTTCTCTATATATGTATGGCTGTCTCTCTTATCTCTGTCTCTCTCTTTCTCTCTCTCTCTCTCCCTCTTTGCTCTCTCTCTATCTCTCATTCTCTTTCTCGCCTTTTCTCTTCCCACTCACTCTCTCTCTCCGTTATCGTGTCGACGTGCTTTTCTCCAAACGCAAACTCGCTTTCTCCTCTGTCTGCCGCTTTCTCGTTTTCCCTTTCTCTCTCTCTCTTTTCTCCCCGTCTGTCTGTCTTTCTCTCGTCCTCGCTTTCTCCCTCTCTCCTTTCTCTCTCTCTCTTCTCTTTCTCATTTTCTCTCTCCTTCTCCTTACCTTCTTTCTTTCTCTTCCCTTCTCTCTCTGCTCAAGAAAACTGTGATCAAACTATCCAATCATAATACTGTAGTTTGTTTTCTTGCATAACACAAAGAACAAAATTTGTGAAGTCAAAAGGAAAACGCGCACAGAAAAAGAAAAGAAAAGGAAGGAAATTAAAACTGTACGTGATTACATCGTAGTTCGGTGGCCCAGTATCATTGATAAGCCACCCTTGAGGTGTTGATTGACAGGGGGCGGGGTCGACATAAGCTCGGGCGATAAGGGCGACAACTCCTGCACGAAACCTCTCTCTAAGGGCCGTAACATCGTGCTCACGCGCCTTCTCGTATTCTCCCCCTTTCATTTGCAGGTCCAGACAATTAAGTGTTTAATTAGAATAATTTACGTCCATAATCTGTTTTAAAATGATAGTGGTATTATTGAATCTCTAACGGGCAAAGAAAAATCTCCCGCTAGAAATGACTTCACTTCTCCTAAGGACCCACATTTACCATCTCTTCAGTCAGATCGAAACTGTCCAAGCTGAATCCATAACGCTATTGGGACTTGGCATTGCGTTAAGTTCTTTGTTCTAGGAGGTCGCTGCTTTTGGCCTTTACACTCCAGTTTTCTTGTTTTTTTTATTGCTTTCTTGTTATCGCGTTTTAGCGGTAGGGATTAGTTTCTCTTTAGAGTTTTGCTCGAGCAGAGGCCTTGTTCGGCCTGCTCTTCTCGACTTTCAACTGCCAGGGTATCTTTTATGTGCTCAACGTGCACACGGGCCCTCTTAGTTTTTCGATCTTATCCGAGAAGACTAGGTGCTCGACCCTACATACCATAAGATCAGGGACAGAACTTTTTTCCCCCCCCCAAAACTTTCAACATGCCTGCACCGACCGAGGATCGAACCCGGTACCTTGGGCATGAGAGGTGAGCACCTTGCGTCTAGACCAAATGTGTTCCTTAGGATATGGCATTAAATAGACCACAGGTTTATAACTGGCCACACTACGATTTTTTTCAGACTTGGCCCCAATTTGATGACATTCAGATCTGAAAACTGAAAAAGTGCAAGAAGAAGGGGGAAAATGGGCATGGGGACTGGAAGAGATTGAGGGGGGCGCGGGGGGGGGGGGGGTGCGGAGGATGCAGGGGGCATTCATTATGAAAATGACATAAAAAGTGACATTCTTTGAAATACACGTGCACAAATTAGGTTACACTCATCAGACTTTTTTTTCAGAAAGAGTGAGGGGGCCCCAGATACGCTCCTGCCTTGACCTAAATACTTGTTTCCAGATGATATCATTTGAATCTACCTG
Source organism: Onchidella celtica (assembly GCA_963931925.1). Classification (NCBI taxonomy): domain Eukaryota; kingdom Metazoa; phylum Mollusca; class Gastropoda; order Systellommatophora; family Onchidiidae; genus Onchidella; species Onchidella celtica. Next base: position 45,567,890 of record OZ007575.1, on the reverse strand, counting down.
TGAGAATGATTACAAACTCCCACTTCCAGATGACCTGCCGAGATGGACTGCCAATACAAGAATGTGAAAGTTTCAGTGACTTGGTTCTTTCCCAGCAAGCATCCTTAAGTCAATCCGACCTGCATTATTAAAAATAGGATTTTGGTATGGCTGGTAGGTTTTCCGTAGGGGTTTGGGAGGTGTAGGGATTCCAGTATCAACCTCATAGTGGCGCAGTGATTCTGATAACCAGCTGACCTAATTCGGAGCGACGTCATTTCTAAACCCAAACATGACGTTAACCCTAAGTCGGAGTGATGTAGGGTTGCCGGTTGGTGTTGTATCTACAGTTAGCGCAAATCTTACGATAATAGAGATCTTAGTTCTTGTTTTTTCTGCCTCCATTTTCTAAAAAAACACAAACAACTAGAAATCTTTTAGCGTGTAGAAGAGGTGTAACAAGTATAATAATATGAGAGCAATGTCTGCTATTGTGGCTTTGGTTTGAGTCTGTGACTGTATGTATACAAACTTTCAGTTTCAGAATAGATCAGTGTCTGCTGTTGTGGCTTTAGACTGAGACTGTGGCTGTATACAAACTTTCATTTCAGATTAATGTCTCCTATTATTTGGAGTGTGAGTTGTGAACTGTTGTGAGTTGTGTACTGCGCCCAACAGGCTGCGTCACAATTTGCTCTGAGATAGAGAGAGAGAGAGAGAGTGAGCGAGACAGGGAGAGAGAAAGTAGCAGTGTAGTGTGTTGAGCGCTCCGCCGACGCTCCATTCTGCTCTGTGGTTGACAGGTTTCTACTGTAAAGCGCATAGAGCATTTTAAAAATGGATGTACACTATATAAAATAATAATAATAATAATAATAATAACAAATGCTCATTCTGACACTTGTTTTAAAATGCGTGGTGGCTTTTATCAAGTTGATTCGCTGCTCTGATTTAAAAAAAAAATCCTTATCATGATAACTAAAGCCACTAACATTAAACGTCGAATTACTCAACTGTGCAAAAAGTGGAGTTGGAACAAAACAAGAATTAAGTTCGCGATATACTTAACTGTTTCATCGTACAAATAATTAATGTAGTTATTATCCAAATTCATGTAGGATGTTCTACAATTATGTAGTTCTGACAGAGAAATACCCATTAAATGCTTCACCTCAATATCTTGGACTATGTTTTAGGCTGATGGAGTCCTGAGTGAAGACTTTTTTGTCTCAGGGCGCAGGGTTTCTCTTTCCGCTAGCTGACTCGAGACAGTTTTGTCACGCCTGAATTAGTGAGACAGACTTGTTTCAATCCGGCCGGTGCGCAAGGCCCTGTTTAAGTCCAGAGCTCCCATCTCACACTAACACCAAGACCAGAGACTGAACTCAGTGTGCTACTGACCAGCCTTAAGCAGGCTATCAGACAAAGCCAGGAACGTCACAGCCAGTTGCTGCCAGCAAAATGTACATCCAAGAAATAGTGGCAGAAAATGACAGTGTCTGACCGGACTCAGTCCTGTAGAGTCTTCCCGGATGCGTGATTTTTTTTCCGTACGAGCTCTGGCGAATTCTCGAGCGGGGCAGCAACACACCCCCAAACACGGGACAGCTCTAACACATCCCAGGGATTTTCGGTGACGTTCAGAGTCATATCAGGCACAGTCCAGAGATTGCAGCACCCATGGCAGTGTTCGATAGGACGAGAAATCCCTTAGCCGATGACCTGTGTTTGGGGGTCTGTTGCTGCCCCGCTCCTGAATTTGCTAAAGCTCCTACAGAAAAAAAGCACGCTTCCCTGATTTACTAAGAAAGTATTGGAAATTAGGGCGTGCACTTCTGGTATGCCAGCAGCTGACTGTGCCATTCTGGGCTTAGTATGATATCCCCCTTACAGGATTTGGGTCGGGGCATTGTCCTCGCTCAGGTACACTTTGGGGGAAAGGAAATCTCACACAGACATGATATCTTTCACATATCGGATGGTTATCGAAAAAAAAAAAAATGCAAGCCCTCTGTTTATAGCTTGTGTTAACCAAATTTATAACTATTTTTCACAATCATGTTTCTCTAACCTGAATTACTCTTAATATGTAAAACGTGCTGGGACACACGCCATTCTCCCTCGGGGTACAAATTTTACAGTCACTTAAAATTAAAGTAGTTCCTCATCCACGGCAGAGTACAGCATGTCTTAACACTCTTAATTGTAATTAACCTCGGAAAATTCAAATCAAAAGTCATTTTATGAGATTATTAGTAGAAATACACAGTCATAAGCTTAAATTTGTTGTAGCAAAGACTATTTTTTGCCAAGCAATAATGGAGTTTAAGTTATCAGGTTTGCGTTAATAATATCCTGTTACCATTATCACCAGTGTTCAAAGAACGCAGAACTATTACAAATCATGAATGAAAAAATTATATAATGTTTTTGCTATATTATGTAATTCTGCCAGATAAATCACACATTTATTGAATTCTGATGGCGACAGAGCTTTTAACCTACCTCTGTTCGGGAACCGCATGACAAAAACCCACTTTTTATCTTCCCCCTTTTTTTTTTGACTTGCCTGTTTTTCAAGCATACTCACTTTCGCTTACCTACTTGTATTTATCCACTTACAAACACATACGAACTTAATATACACCCCCACCAGAAACACACACAATGGCTTTTTATCATAATAACGATGAAATGAGAATTAAGATAAACTGTGATAGGGTCTTGTTTTAACACGTACGTCAGGAATAAGTGCTGGTAAAGATAGCAGAGTAATTTGAGATAGCATGCAATGCACAGACGCACGTTTGCCGCGTAGTAAAACATGGAGGCTGATGTCCCGAAACTTTAGGGGTTAAGGAATGAAGCACCACTTTGATCAAGTCATCAGGTGCAAAGAAAGTTAAGGGCAATACTGATCTCTCTCTCTCTCTCTCTCTCTCTCTCTCTCTCTCTCTCTCTCTCTCTCTCTCTCTCTCTCTCTCTCTCTCTCTCTCTCTCTCTCTCTCTCTCTCTCTCTGTGTCTATCTCTTGTTCACTAATTTATTCACCCACTTACTCACTCCTCGCTCATTCACTCACTCACTCACTCACTCCCTCACTCACTCACTCACTCACTCACTCACTCACTCACTCACTCACTCACTCACTCACTCACCCGCTCACTCACTCATTCACTCGTCCACCCACACTCTCGCTTAGCCACTCACTCACTCACACGCTCGCCCGCTCACTCACTCATTCACTCGTCCACCCACACTCTCGCCCAGCCACTCACTCACTCACACGCTCGCCCGCTCACTCACTCATTCACTCGTCCACCAACACTCTCGCCCAGCCACTCACTCACTCACACGCTCGCCCGCTCACTCACTCATTTACTCGTCCACCAACACTCTCGCCCAGCCACTCACTCACTCACTCACTCTCCCGCTCACTCACTCATTCACTCGTCCACCCACACTCTCGCCCAGCCACTCACTCACTCACTCACTCGCCCGCTCACTCACTCATTCACTCGTCCACCCACACTCTCGCCCAGCCACTCACTCACCCACACTCTCGCCCAGCCACTCACTCACTCACACGCTCGCCCGCTCACTCACTCACTCATTCACTCCTCCACCCACACTCTCGCACAGCCACTCACTCACTCACTCACTCACTCACTCATTCATATGTACACTCACTCGCTCTCTCATTCATCCACATACTCACTCATTCACCCATGCACACCTGGTTCTCCCAATCTCCGCTCTCCTCCACACCAAATCTACTATCTACTCTTACTCGTTGAACTAATAAAACTTTCTGCCTTGATGATTACGTGCTGAGTACAGCTCCAACTATCCTGTCATAAGGCGTAATTGCATATCACCAGGCGGTATATTAAAAAAAAAAAGAATTATATATATTTAAAAAATGAAAAAGTGAGATGCATTTATCAATTAATTGTACTGCACTGCCAAACTGGCCTGCAACTTCAGTGAATATCTTTTGGGGTATGCTGCACCTTGTACAGTTGTACTTTGATCCATATTTTGTATATGTATTAAAAAAAAAATTAGACACTGTATCGTGCATTTTTAAAAACGTATCTAAAAAACAAATTATCGCCGTAATTCTGAAGTGATTTCTCGCAGTTCACACATACGTCATTAATTTCTTTGTTAAGGTGGCAGTTACACCAACGTTGATGCTCGAGCTTTTTGTTAATGTCCTCGTTAGGTCAAGCGGCAAGGTTACTATTAGGCACCATAATGTTTTCTTACTGACGAACAAGACCAGTTATCGGAAGTATAAATCTGGGAATCCCCCCCACCGAATGCGTTCATTGAGAAAACAAAAAACTAAAACAAAAATATTTCGGTGAATTAAGAAGTAACTCAGGTGATGGGGATAAGTGATAGGGAAGGGAAAGAGAGTCATTAAAACCAAAACAACAGCAACTGGTGGGGAAGGGCAGGTGAGAGGGTGTTTCTGCACAGTTAGGAGAAGTAAAGGGAAGAAAATAAAAAGAAAGAACGACAAAAACAGTATGAAGGTAGAAGATTTAGAGAATAATGAACGAGAATGAAAGAAAGAGAAAGAGAGGGAGAAAGAGAAAACGAGAAAAAGAGAGAGACAGAAGAGATATTTAAAGCAGGGAGAGAGACAAATGAGGCAAACCGTTCTCCCATTTAAAAGTGAACGGGGCAGATGTAATGCAAAATGCCAATACGATTTTTACCACAACGCCATCCGACTGGTATTAACATTTTGCATTTCCGTGATTTTGTGAAAATGACAGCTGTTCCTGGAAGTTGGGATTGCAGTTTTACCGTGACTATTTCTGTCAACTACAGCAACGCCGTTTCTGGCTTTCAGCTATCAAATGATGGTTATGACAGCAAATTTAATTCCACATGAAAGAAAAACCGGACGAAATTCTGGCAATCTATTGTATTCACAAGGTAGGCTTACATCGAAATCGGAATGCATTGGCGTTGTAAGTAATGGACACCCGATGCCATTAGAAGAGTGGAATGTAACATGACACGGAAAACTTGGTTTAAATGAAATTCAAAAGATGATGCAGAGGTGGAGCAAAGAAAAATGTAAAGACAGAGCGGAAAATATGAAACATGGAAAAAAAAACAAAAAAGATAATTAAAACGGCGACGGGAGGAAGAAGAGGAAGACAGAACAATTAGCACTTGAAACGATAAAATATTTCACACCCGAATTGCCACATGAAATATCCACGTTTATGACGGCGTTAATCCGCACAACAGACCCTGTCGTATCAGCTAGTTATATTATTGGCATACATTTAACTTGCCTTGTCACTGGGACCGCGTGAATAAATGATGGCACGGATATCACTGCGGCTGCAGCAACTTTTGAAGGTGCTGCTGCTGTCGTTTTATCCTGGTGTATATTACGGTTGGATGGCGCTGTTAACGGTGTTGCCATGGTTTAATCGCGACGATAATCAGGCTTGGTGTGGTTTGAACTGTTTTTGCTTGTTAGTTCATATGACTATCAGATATCGGTATCATATCGCATTGCTGGAACTCTGTATTTTGTCGGTGCAGTTAATTGATTATATTACCTTTCATAGGGGTCGGCAACCTATCAGGGAGGAATAGCCATATTTGAAATTTGGGACAGAGTACAAAATAAAAAGTGGCGGCAACATTGAAGAAAGTTTATATTATATAACAGTAGTAATGTTTTCACATTTGAATATTGGCCGCTGTGGCTTGTACGTCCGCACCCCAAGCTTTAGCGCTAGGGGCCCGTAGGTATACCTATCTATCCTTAACCACGTCCTTATACTCTACCCTAAATCTTATCGAATCCCTAACCCTACCCAGCACCTTTTCAACCAAAAAGCAGGAGGAAAACAAACAGAAAATCTGAATGAGTAATTATTAACTAAGGCTGTTGTGAGGAGTATTTCGAGAGGAGCTCTGTAGCTCTGAAGATACAAAAAGGCTTTAAAATACGTATCCATAGTGCAAAAAACTTGGGGGACATACGTACTTGTAACAACATTCTTAAAGATTACTTTTTCCCCATCAATTAAGAAAAGGAAAGGGCAGCAGATGAAAGCTTGAAATGCAGGGCACATGATTAGCACGCGAGCCACTGGCTGCGGGTCCCTGATCTATCATCGTTATCCAGTAAGTACGCCCGTACACGCCGTATCGTAACCGATTGTCAAGTTAAATTAACCACTGTTAACAGTACAAAAAAACTTTCACTGCGACAGTGGTTCTAGATCTAGGTAAATGCTGGGCCTACAGTTTTAGCTTTTAAAAATGAACACCTGCTGCAACACATTTGAGACTGTTCTTACACCAAACCAAAAACCTCGGCACGGTATTGGGTAAACGTGATGCACATGACTGTGTGGTGTAAGACCTGGTAGCACAGTTACGTCAATCAGTCATAGCATCTCTCGAGAAATGAAAAAAATATCTATCTATCTATCTATCTATCTATCTATCTATCTATCTATCTATCTATCTATCTATCTATCTATCTATCTATCTATCTATCTATCTATCTATCTATCTATCTATCTATCTATCTATCTATCTATCTATCTATCACAAAATATTAACAAAAACCATCCACAAGGAACATAAAATAATGCTTTTCACTATGCATAGCTATTGGACAGATTGTCTTTACAGCACCTTAATTTCCAGAGTCAGGTAAATTCTACCATCTTTCCCAGCAATTCGTCCCTTCACGCTGGAACTCGACCTGCTCATTGTTGTGATCTAATCCTCAATTCTTTCAACAACACACACACACACATACACACACACACACACGCGCGCGCGCGCGCACACACACACACACACAAACAAACTACCATAGGTAATATTTCGACTTAATTGTTCAAACTGCACTGGTAATAACAACTCAGAGCATTATAGCCTTTATCCCATCCAGGAAGTTCGGAGCAGATACCTCATCTCAAGAGAATTCAGGGTGTTTGCCCTTAACAACAATTAAACCTTTACTGGGAATCGATTTTACGGGACACTGGAATGCGAACAGCCAATCCCAGCATTGTCACAAATATTTAACGAATTATTTGTTGTTACACCCACAGAACCCAATGTTATTTTCGGGAATTTGGCAAACCTACGGCTTACAGGAAATCAGAAGGATCTCGTCACTGGAGAGAAACAAAATGAGATTAACGTTGTAAAAACTGCAATGACATATAAAATAAAAATGCGGAAATGTTGGAGATCCGGAAACGGAGTAGGACATTAACGAAACTACCAGAACATTAGGAGAAAAGCGACAAGTCTGATGTTACTGCTACTTATGAAACAACTCTATTAATAACTCTCTGATAACTCTTGGAAAAGGGTCAGGACCCAAGTATTGTAGTTTTAAGTAGACAACAAAAAATGGAGGAAAAGGCGCCAGAATAAAAAAAAAAAAAAGAAGAAGGCAAAAGTTAAACAAAAATAAAAAGTACAAAACCCACAAAACGAAATAAATTATTAACATGTATCCTTGGTAGAGACCTTTCGAGAAATAAAACAATTTAGCAATAACACGGTGGTTAGAGTCATTATCTAAAATGATTTTCTATGTAATATTTCTTTACATGGTTGACGCTATCCAGTGATTGCGCTGGTGTTGTAGAATTTTCGAAACAGGCAGCAGCGATAATTATTATATTCAGTTCCATCCGATCGTTCTGCCAAGTTTATAGTGAACCAGCGTACTTATAACAAAAACTTGATAACGTCACTGTGAGACCTTAGAGTATTGATATAAAAGAAACATACCTCCAGAACGACACAGAAACTTAATTTTCACAAATACTGTTAAAACATTCCAAAGATAATTATTATATTGGTATAGGTATGATGCAAGTCGTGTCGTAACGCCCTTACGGCCTGGTCGCTAGCTGGAACGAGGTCTGTATAGTCGTGAATGCTATGTTGTTATCACTGTTCAGTTTACATCTAATACTATAACAGAAGTTATTTTTTTCCCCCACAAGCAGTCTCCTCGCCTAATTTCTAAGTAGTTTTTAATGAGCTTTCTAGTGTACATTATAATGTCTTATTTCTGAGTCGGAAAAATCCAAGCACTGTCGTCACCACAGAATCGACAGCTAGAACAATTGTTTTACTTTGTCTCGGTTTTAGGGCTAAGCCTGACCAAGGCTGGCGTCGGCCCCCAGACTGGTGGCTCACCATCTAATTATTATGCATCATACTGAAGCACTACTCAATGCCCATACCGCCGCGGTGTGGGTTATTAGTAGTGTTTTAGTGTGGTGTATAATAATTAGGTGGCGATCCACCAAACTGGAACCTACACCAGCCTTGGTCCGGCTTACCTCTTAGTGTGAGATGTAGTCTATGGACTTACAACGAGATCTCACGCATTGGCGAGACCGAAACGCGCATTGTCCCATCAAAACTGTGTTCAATCAGCCACCGGAAATAGAGACACCCCCTCCCCTCCCCCCTCCCCACTCCCCCAGAACTCAGTACTAAGTAAAAAAAAAAGAACGGACTCAAAACTTGACTCAGCGAGCTCCTTGTCTCATAACCCGTATTGTTACTCCACTCGCTGCCAAACGTCCTATATATATCTAATCATTGTCATTTCAGAACAAAATTAATGCCCAGGAGACACTTAATTAACCCTTTAGTGCTCAGTTGAAATAGGTCACATGGAGCCATAATGTTCAATCTTTGATACACTTTCTATTTTATAATAATAATAATAATAATAATAATGGAGATCATTTATATAGCGTCTAATCCAAACGAGTTCGCTCGAGGGGCTTTACAGAAAGTCTTGTTCTCTCGATTTACATCTCTCTCACTCTCTCTTTCTTTCTCTCACCCTCTCTCTCTCTCACTCTCTCTACCTCTCTCTATCTCAGAGCAAATTGTAACGCAGCCCGTTAGGCGCAGTTCACAACTCACAACAGTTCACAACTTGTATTCTAAAGTATTACAATAATATTTGAATATATATATATATTATATCAATATTTATTTAATAATGAATTATACATTTTTGTAGGTGATATGGGAGTGAAAGGTATAAATTTTAATCCATTAATTTTGATTTCAAGTTTGCCCGGGCAGTGGCCTGTTCGGCCTGCTGTCTACGATTTCCAACTGCCAAGGTATCTTTAACGTGCGCAACGTGCACACGGGCCCTCCGAATTTTTTCGTCCTTATCCGAGAAGACTAGGTACTCGATCCTACCCCCCTAGGATCAGGGACACGAAAGTATGAGAAAAATCCCAATTTCCAACATGCCTGCATAGCACCCGGGACCCTTGGCATGAGAGGCGAGCACCTTGCCTCTAGACATCTTGTCTATTTTATTAACAAATAATTTTTCCAATTACATATTTATATTTTAACAATAATCTGACCATTGAAAATCAGTTCAGCACAGTATTTCTGGTGTTTTGGAATTGGCCATTTTCGCCTGCGCAGTAGGGGGTTAAAACAAAACAAAACAAAAAACGGACGAGCTCAGAGTGCATGTCGAAGGCGGATGAAAGCATAGTTTGAAGGCTTACTTTGGTATTACTTTGGTGTAGAACCAGCCTCCTCGCACTCGGGACACACCCATATGTGCTCAGCTCTCCGCGCCATCATGTCGGACAAGGTCTTCTCACTAACAACTCCAGTAAGATGTTGATTGAACAGTCGTCTTGCAGTACCACACAACCGGCTCTTGACTCCACAGCCTCTCTGATGCCCAAACAGCGTTATACGTTCGATGGTGTCCCCGTCTTCTTGTGGTGCTGTTTCTCTCAAAGCTGCCAGAATTTCATTTTCCCCGAGACTAAGAGAGCCTTGCATTGGGGCCTCACCAGCAAGCTTATCCGCTCTCTCATTTCCAGATACTCCAGCGTGTCCAGGGGAGAAAATCCAAGTCAGCCTTTTCAGTTTACTGTTTGAAGGCTGTTGTTATAAGTACGTACGCACCCCAAGCGTTTTGCGCTAAGGGTGCCAATCTCCATGTACCTATCCCTAACGCCATCCTTATCCTCAAGCCTAAATCTTATCGAATCCCTAACCCTGCCCAATACCCTTTCAACCAAAAAAAATAGGAGGAAAATAAAAAGAAAATCCGAAAGAATAATGAATTAAAGTTATTGTTATGAGTATTTCGGGAGGAGCTCTCTAGTTCTGTCATCACAAAAGGCTTTAAAATATGTACTCCTAGCGCAAGAAATTTGGGGGACATACGTACTTGTAACAACATTCTAGTTTGAAAGACTGTAATTCTATATTTCCCTCATTTTCCATCCGTAATGCAGTCAAATTCCTCTGTCATACAAAACACAATGGCAATAATCTTGTGTCAAAGAACAGAAAACGGCTAAGAAAGCAAGTTCAACCTTTCTTTGCATTTGTTATTGTTTGCCAACTGTAATTAGAGTTTTTGACATCAAGCAATTTGCAACATGCGCAAGGGGGAAAGATGTTTTTTTTTTTTGTTATATTGGAAATTGATAACAATCGCTACACGCCAGCTAACATAAACAGCGAGAGTGTGAAAAGTGAGAAGGGGTGGCAAAGGCCTGCGGACAATAGAGGGAGCGCATTTGGGTGGGGGGGGGTGGGGGGGGGGAGGATAAGAGAAAGAGAGAGAGAGAAAAGCTAGTAAACGAAATTTCAGAACTGAAAAAGGACAATAGCCCTTCTTTATGGACAATATGAATGAAAGATTATTTTGTTTACTGGAAACCACGGCAACGGGCCATTATTTTATCCGAGTTTATAATGGCGGCCAGTCACGTGACTGTCACGATCAGTTGAGTCACAATTTGAAGGAAATTTAATAGCAGTTTCCTCATGTGTCATAAGCTGGGAATTTCCTGAACGAATCTTGTACATTAAATTTGTGGTGCCAAATGTGTATGTTTCGTCGATACAAATGGGTGTAATTGTGGCTTGTCGTAGGACTGAAGCTCGGCATGCAGGTGGGTAAAACTGATTCAGGCTTTACGCAACGTAGGCTACGAAAGCAAAATAACTTCTTTTTGCAAAAAAACCCCACCAAAATCGAAGGGAGAGACGGAGAGAAAGAAAGACAGAGAGAGGGGGGGGGGAAGAGACGAGGAAGAGAGAAAGAAAGACAGACAAGAGAGAGAGACACGCACAGAGACAGAGAGAAAGAGAGAGAGAGGGAGAGAGAAAGGAAAGAGAGAGAAAGAGAAACAGACAGAGAGAGAGACGCACACAGAGACAAAGTGAAAGAGAGAGAGAGATAGAGAAAGAAAGAAAGAGAGTGAGAGAAAGAGAGAGAGAGAGGGGGAAAGAGAGAGAGAAAGAGACAGTGAGAGAACGAGAGAGAAAGAGAGAAAGAGCACGAAAGAGAAAGAGAGAGAGAAAGAGAGAGAGGGAAAACGCCATTGGAAAATTAAATCACTATAAAATCTCACTACGATAAGGACACTGAAGAATGACATTTTATATATATATACAATGCACACCTTTTTAGGCTGATTATAACTACTTAGATAACTGAAAGATTATCGAAAATAGTAAGACAAAGAATACACGGTTTTTGTTGTTTTTTTTTTTGTCTGTGGCAGGTCTGACACAATGGCAATATTGACTTACCACCCTGTCTTCAATCGTGGAGTGATGAATGATAGTCTGGTATTATTTTTCATGAGAACAGCTATGAATTTCAATCTTTCCCTGCTCTCGTTCGGTTCCGCCAGTCCTATTCAAGTTGAATGCAGCATGCACTGTGGAGGCCTGTTCGTTTCAGGCTAAGCGACTTGTTGTCGGACCTTAGTTTTGTCCCCGATGACGCTGTTTAATGGTGCCCATGTCTTGCATGATATAATATATATGTGTGCATCTCCATTCATTCGGCAAGAATTCGAAACATGCGACGCGGCTGCCACGCCAATGCGACGTGGCAGCAGCAGCAGCAAGACAAAGTCGCATGACTTTGCGTGTTCCTTGGCTTACTTTCAGAGAGAAATCAAACATAGGTGTGAAGTTGAGAGACAGGTAATTTCCACAATCCTCTATGTGCACCGACACCAGGTTTATCATTGTCATCATCCTGTCGAGTTATCTGTCCAACATTATTTATTATTCCTTCACCTGTCTGTGACTTTCTCTCAACATATCTTACTCGTAAATCCAATTATTACATTTAACGAGGGTGAAGAAAGACCGCTGATGAAATAATGAAGGAAAGGGGGAGGAGGTATAATTGTAGTTATTATTTTAATCGAGATAAGAGGGTTTGGGGGTGGGGTGGTGCTTTGATGGAATGTGTGTGAAATGTGACATAATTTGAAGTTTTCTTGTATGTCGGGTTTGACGATGGTCTGAATGTTTTAGATTAAATGGCATTTCGTGGCAAAACAGCAGGTAACTCTATGCCGTAAGAAAGATTTTAACCAGTCCAAATGAGGTAATTATCTATGCCGTTCCGTTTCTATCTATCTATCTATCTATCTATCTATCTATCTATCTATCTATCTATCTATCTATCTATCTATCTATCTATCTATCTATCTATCTATCTATCTATCTATCTATCTATCTATCTATCTATCTATCTATCTATCTATCTATCTATCTATCTATTCTATCTATCTAACTAACTATCTATCTGTCCGACCGTCTGTCTGTCCATCTATCTATCTATCTATCTATCTATCTATCTATCTATCTATCTATCTATCTATCTATCTATCTATCTATCTATCTATCTATCTATCTATCTATCTATCTATCTATCTATCTATCTATCTATCGGTCGATTGCGTGTGTGTGTGTGTGTGTGTGAGAGAGAGAGAGAGAGAGAAAGGTAGATAATGTTATCTTACAAAAAGCTCAATAGAGATTACGCATCATTGGTGTGAAAACGTGGGCAGGCTGGCGCAGAGATAACACTGAGTCCGTGTTTATACAGACCGACATGAATAGATAGGTTGACGACTGGATAAGCCGTTCTGTGACTCAAATATCAAGATGTATAGGCCTGTAAGTACGGGGATGGTACACGAGTCATTAGTCTAGTAACCCTGACATTGGTAATTACGTTATATTATGCTCGGGGTGCTGGCTAATTAAGCTTTCTGTTAAAAAATACCATCTTCAGGCAAAAAAATTTTGAAACATTGATGTTTAATTATATGGTTTCTGTAATCTCACGCCACACTTTGCAGCATACAAAACTTTATTTCCAGCCTATCTGCGACCCCGTCGATTTTCTGTATTTTCTTACAGTATTTTGTGCAAAGACACAGCTGATTCACGGTGGCAGAACACTGTCACATTTCAACTGCATATCGTCACAGTTCCCGAAAAACTGTAGTGATGGGTTTTGACTACTTTTCAGGAGAAGCAAAAAAACTTTTTATATCAGCACAACTGGTCTAGAGATCATGCCTTCTTAAAAGTTTGCCAATAGAGTGTTTTTTGGCTTGGGACTCTGGAACGAAAAGCAGCCATGAAGAAGATACCCATAAGGGAGCCCTTTTGAGGGCTAGGAAAGCCAAGAAGAGGACAGAAAACAAGAAAAGCAAACAAGAAAAGGGAGGTATAAATGCCAATGGCAGCAGCGACCCCTCCAAAAATAAAGATCGAATTCTCTACTCTGGAACCAATATCATTTGACGCGGCTTTGAAAGTAGTTGAACGTAAAATATATAAAATTATCTACAAAAATCGACTGTTCGAAATTGTTAGTGACTGCAGTCTTAGGGAATGGTGACTATATATTTTATTCAGCAGGTTGTGGTGCTGGTGAGGTGGAGTATGGGGGCACGGGGAACAGATTTGCTATGTCGCTCAGTGAAGAGATACACATTCTCAGGGCATGTCGGCCATTTGTAGGACGTGGAGCCTGTTTCCTCTTAATCTCTAGATCGACGCTTAAGACAGAGGACTTCCATTTGGCAGGAGGTAACTTCTCCAGATAGCGTGCCACACGGAAGAGTTCTTGCATCCTTGCTACACCAGAGGTTTTCACCTTTTTTTAATATTAATTCCCCACTCACCTTTTGCTGGCCTCTTGGTTGGGGCCCATCTATACATCATGTACGCCCGGAAGGGTTGAGTGGGGGTGGGGAGGGGGGGGGAGGGGGTTGTCCCCAGCATATGAAAATCCCACATGAGGGGAGCTGGGGTTGGGGGGGGGGGGGTCTGTAAAGCGTGCGTACTTTTTTTTCAGTCACAGTAATCTTAACAAGTTTAATTCTATTTACATTTTTTTTGTTTACAAGAAAGTAAGATGTAGGATTATATAAAAAGCAAATAACGGCTATATTTCTAATGAAATAGCGTACATAGTCTGTGTAAAATGCCATTTTAAGTTTCAGAATATTATGGCCTGATCATAGACATTCAAGATAGTGCTGGCTCTACCCTATAGACGCGGGGGTTGGACGGGGGGTGGGGGGGAGGGGGGAGGGGGGGGAGGGAGGTGGGAGGGGGGGAGGAAGGAGGGGAAGAGAAGCGTGAGAAAAAGAGAATCTCACTTTCTCTCTCTCTTTCTCACTCTTCTCTTTGTCTGTCTGTCTGCCTGATTATCTCTCTTTCTCTCTTACTTTCTCGCTCATTCCCTCTTACTACCCTCTGGCCATCTCTCGCGCTCTCTCTCTACTTTGAATATTTCCCTTATTTTCTTTCTTCCTTTGATAATTTCTTTCTGTCTGCCTCATTACCTCATCTCTTCTTCTCCTCCATACCATTCTTTAATTCTACTTCACTCTATTCTCTTATTTCATACCCCCAGCTTTTCACTTACTCCCCCAGTAGCACTATATTCTGCTGAAGCCGTTGCTATTTAATCTTTTTCCCCGACAATCCATTTTTTATCTTCTCACCCCTTCAACCACCCACATCACTATTTTTTTAAAATCGGTTTTCACAGTCTCTCTCTCTCTCTATCTCTCTCTCTCTCTCTCTCTCTCTCTCTCTCTCTCTCTTGTACACATTTACACATTTTCGCTTCTCTCTCGCTCTCTCTCTTTGGCACTCGTCTCTCCTTCTCCCTTCTCTCTCAATTTCTCTCTCTCTCTCTCTCTCTCTCTCTTTTCTCTCTTTCTTATTCTTCTCTCCCTGCCTCTCCGTTCTCTTATTTCCTACCCTCTGCTTTTCATTTAGTCCAATAATAACAGATTCTCCTTGAGCCATTGCCATTAATACGTTTCTCCCGTCATCATTTCACAAATTTGCACAGTAATCTCACCATACAAAGCCCAAGAATGTTTACAAGCACTGAGACAATTTTGCACACCCACTAAATATAGCCGCGTTATGCCAATATAAATGAACGTTCTACATTCATACTAATGCACTCTAAACAGAGAAGAGAGGGGAAAAAAGCCTCCCATTCAAGCCCACTTCTCCAAATAAAACCTACGAAAATAGCTCTCCAAGTTCTGAAGTGACTTCCCCTGCTTTTCGTCCCTGCCTGAGGACTTTCTGCACAGTTTCGTAATTCGTTTTTGCCTGCAGAACGCCTGGTTTCCAATAGTATGCTCTTTTATCTTCGGCAAACAGAACGATATGCACACATACCCATGAAAAACACTGGCTTCTACATGCCATGCACCGCTGGCGTCACGGTGCCATTGTCTCTTTGCCAGTGATGCGTGATTGGAACCTAAAAAGGTTGCTTTATTCTGCCAGACACTGCAAATCTCGGCATGAAAAGTGAATTTATTGCAGTCTCAGGAAATTTGGTCACTGTAGAGCAAGAGTGGGCCATCCCACAGTTCTGCTTTTTTTCCCCCCACAATAATTGGTTCTACCTATAGACATTGACTCAATCTTTCTAACAAATTCTGTCGTATTCCTGTCCTTGGTGGGTGGACATTTGTAATACGGTACCAGATCTATGCATTTACAAATCAATAAAATCTTCAGTAGTGAAGGGTTCAGCCCTAATTTTCTCAAAACACAGCAAAGGTGGGATGGCTCACTTTTGCTCTAAGGTGACCATATTAGGCCTATAATGCTTTTAAATGCCGAGTCATTTTGTGTCACGTGTCCTCAACGTGCAATTCAGGAAGAAACAGATCATACTGCCGTTAACGACAACCTCTTAACACCCCCTCTTGATGCCCGAATGCTGTTGTCTTCAACATGAATTATGTCCTTGAGATAATAATACTTGGTGAATTACCCTACATTTTATCCTGTGGGGTGAGCCATGTATTTTTGACGATAATTGAAGGTAAGTTGTCAGTATTGGCTTGAAAGTTTATTTTTTAATGTTGTTAACATTCCACAATAAAAAGAAAAGGGTATTGGCGTTCCAAATATAATTAAGTATATCCGAAATGAAATGGCAGTTCATTACAAAATAGGAATAGCTGCAGATTCTGAGAGAGAGAGAGAGAGAGAGAGAGAGAGAGAGAGAAAGAGAGAGAGAGGAGAAAGAGAGAAGGAGACAGAAAGACACAGAGAGACAGAAAAAAACAGACAAAGAGAGACGAAGAGAGAGAGAGAAATACAGAAACAGAAACAAAGAGAGACTGAAAGAATACAGGGAGAGAGAGAGAGAGAGAGAGAGAGAGAGAGAGAGAGAGAGAGAGAGAGAGAGAGAAAGAACGAGAGAGTGAGAGAGAATTTCAAGAGGCACCACTTTAAATAAACACTTATTTAACATAAAGTCAGGGCTGACTATAGCAAACAGCTGATGCATTTCTCCAACAGCCTATGTTAGCACAAAGCTACGTCATTAGTCTTGACCGACCTCGAATATCCGGTACCGGAAGTGGTGCTGTGCTCCGGGCGGATTCACTTAATTCTGGTATCGAATTTGCACATCACCTCCGGGCAGATGACGCATGTGGGCGAGGCATTGAATTCCAAAGCAAACACCTCGATAAGTATGACATTTATACGTTATATGTTATTCAAGCATAGCCCTACGTCAAAATAATTACTATTATCCCACCTAAGGATAAACATCATAAACATGCCACGATCAGCATCACTAGCACCACAAAAATATTATTATAATAACTAACAGTTTTAAAACGTACAAGCGAAAGCTTTAGATATATTATAATATGGTTCTTGCTATAGGTTACGGACGCACCCGAAGCGTTTTGGGCGAGGGGCGCGTATATATACATACCTATCCCTAACCCCTCCTTATCGTCAACCCTAAATCTTATCGAATCTCTAACCCTGCCTCTTACCCTTTCAACCAAAAAAACAGGAAGAAAACAGAAAAGAAAATCTGAAAGAATAATTAATTAAGGCCATTGCTAGGAGTATTTCAGGAGAATTTCGGGAGGAGCTCTCAGCTCTGGAGTCACAAAAGGGTTTAAAATACGTACCCTCAACGCAAAAAAAAAAAAAATGGAGGACCTGCATACTTGTAACAACATTCTTATAATATTAGCTAAAGTTCCGTTAGTAGAACGGTG
Source organism: Onchidella celtica (assembly GCA_963931925.1). NCBI lineage: Eukaryota > Metazoa > Mollusca > Gastropoda > Systellommatophora > Onchidiidae > Onchidella > Onchidella celtica. The sequence goes on along the minus strand of OZ007575.1, from coordinate 45,550,486 downwards.
GCTACGTAGTTACAACGAACTTTCCGAAAATACTTTTACATTTTACTCAACGAATGAAAATACTTCTCTTTTTGTTGCGGTTTGAAAAAAAAAAGTTGTAAATAAAAAATATTAAAGACTGAATTGGGTCTCAAATGGATTTGTCCACGTCATTCAACGCCAAACTTTGAGGCAGCCATAACTGAGGCAGTTTCATAATGTTTAGTCATGTAGTCAAGGAGTTTTAGGAGAACATGTTCACCCTGTACCGTCATTACAGTATGATGATGATAATATTATATTAAATATAATTTGTGGTAAATGCAATTGATTTATTTAATAAACAAAACAAAACAAAACCCACACATAATGGTTCCCCTGAAACCTCCAACACGACATAAACAAACAACAGTTTATCTATACAGTTAGGTTAAAATACACTGTGAAATTAAGATTTCTATGAAAAATCCCTACACCCCATTATGAAGTCCCACGCCCTACCGCACCATTGCCACGCCCTACCAGTGGGGTGTCATTCCCCACCTTCAGAAACACTGTCGTACGGTAACTGTAGCGTTTGCTCTCCTTCGCTGCAGGGAGATATGTTACATGGGTATACTGCAGAAGAAAATAATGGTTTCCGGGTACCCATAGTTACTTTTTAATACTTACTTTCTAGAAATGGCAATAGTGCTTAGTGAATAGGATCTTCTCCGTATGATTTGTTTCGTTATGATAATGGCGAGTCAAATACGCGAGAATTTCTCGGGAATGGCAGTGAAGGGGTTAATAAAAACAACCAAGAAGGAACCACTAACCTTCGGCTGTGGCCACTTCGGTCAGCTGTACTGGTGAGAACTAACCAGCACCATAATGTGAGCCAGTATCTGGGCTCTTACAATTTAATCCCCACGGGAAATGGTAGCAGGAACCACCCCTAACTCGCTAGGATGAAGTGAAATTGCGCTTTAAAAGCGTATGAACCACAGGGTACAACGGCACTCTGCGTGTCAAAAACAACAAAATCTTACTAAGGCTGATCCTGATTTGTTCCACATCTGTTTCGAAAGCCAGATAGTGAAGTGCCCCTCAAACTTGGCAAACCTTTTGGATACGTATGAATTTCACTGTATTATAGTGCTTTGACTAAAAATAAGATTGGCAGATACAAATTTAAAAAAAAAAGGCATTTTCCACATAAATTTTAAAAAAACAATCTATTTACACGAGAATGATCGAATTCGCTACATGCACAATTATATTTTATGGCATGATGGTGCCAGCAAAATTCCATATCTTGGCACACCATACGGTTTCCTTTTACCAGTTGTGTGAACAATTGATGTTAGAAACATCGTTTCGCCCTAACCACTCGTGCGCGCACACACACACACACACGTACACACACACAAAATATCTATTTTCATACAGAGTGCTTAATTGCGCAATCAGGCGATTACTTTCGAAGTTTAGAAATTACATGTCGAGGACTAGATCGAGATTCATGTTTCATTATGATATTTTCTATAATTTACCTATGATGAAAATCGTTCTCGCTCGACATTAATGAATTTGTCCTTGGCATGACTTGCTTAGGGGAATAAGAAAAAAAAGAAGAAACTTTTGCTCTTGGGTAAACGTTTATTAAGTTCCGAATGAGGACTTGAAATGTTGCAGACCATATGATTATATGGGAGATCACAGAGTGCAAGAAAAGTGGGATATTTCATAAGAGTGCAAGTTATTCAGCTGGAGTTTAAGCGGTCCTTTGTGCAACATTATAACATACTGTAAGTCACACTGGCTTACCATCTGGCGTGTCTTGTCTGAATCTTTCCTGAGACACTCATACAGAAAGCTCATAACTTTCTATCTGACAGATATACCTCCCTTTCACCCCCCCCCCTTTTTTTTAAAAGACATATAATTTTATTTACGCTCCCTATAATTTGTGAGTGGATCTGGGGAAATAGGACTTAATGTGAAAGACAAATTCCTGCGAAAACCCCTCCAAAGGAGGAAACGTTTTCTATGGAAATTGATGTTTGCTTTTAAATTGAAAGACTGGCCACTTTCCTGCATTCAGTGAAAATATTTTGCTTGGAATCTTCTTGGAAATATTTCATTTTGATTTCTCAAAGAGATATATATAAATTTCAACTTAAGCTCGATTGTTCCACATCCACTCACACTTCCCAAAGGGTCAAACTCATCTTGTGAAAGACAATCATAACTGCAAGTAAGGGCTGGCTAGCAATTTGGTGCTTGCAGTCCATTCAAGAAACAACAGCCTCGTTTTGCAGTTATGGAAAATCGTATTGTTTTCGAAAAATTTGAAGACACTTTGACTGTCACAGAAATACAGCGTCACGAACAGGCTTTTCATACATTATAGTTGTTTTTCATATAATTGTTTTCATATTTTATGCTGGTTTTTAAAACGTTGACACGCTGCGACCTTAATTCTTCCATGTTCCGGTTCCACTTTTTGCACAACTGAGAAATTCGTCAAACGTTTGCGGCTTTTGTATTATGACAAGGAGTTATCAAATGGGAACTGTGAGGCAGCTCGATGAGTGCCACAACGTATCTTAAACAAGTGTCAATGTGTGCATTTGTTATGCCTCCTTCATACTAAAAAATCTCGTTTTTCTGAAAAATAGAGATCAATCAAGAACTAAGGTCGCGATGTGTATGGAAGGGGGAAGATGGAGAAAGGAAAGAAAAACAATGAAGAACAGGACAAATGAACCATTCTGGTGAAAACGTAGATGGAAGAAATGCCGAAAAAGATGTAGTATTTTAGATCACGGATGCTTAGGCTAGAGGTTCACCGAGCTCAAGTCTGTTTTGCGTCGGTTTTGACTTAAGCTGGCTTTTGATGTATGCGGAAACGGAAACGTGAAAAACCCTTCAAGAAGGGAAATAGACAGAATATTCTTATGTGTACAGAAACGCCGTTTCTGCACACATAGAAACACTCTTTCTTTTTACTACTTAATGGGCTTTTGACGACTCCGTTGCCGTTTCCGTTTCCGCATATATGAGAACTCAGCTTCAGAATTGAATTTCTTTTGAATCAACTGGTGGGAACTCCTTTGTTTCAGACTCACTAGTGCGCTAGGTCACATTCAACTCCTACGTCCACAAAATCGAGGCAAATCAGAATTGACTATCTGCCGTTAGTCTCTTGATTCTTTTGAGCATCAAAACATTGAAGTTCAAGATGCACGGCGGTATGCAAAACAAGACAGTTAAGACAAGAGGTACAAAACGAATCTATCAACAGGACATTCGGCACGAGGTCGAACAAACACTCCAAGCTTGAAAACCCTTGTAAACAAAGATCTCAGCCTCGCCTCTCAGTACCCAATAATGCTGTCTCCGGGCTTTCAAGAACCCGGACGAGGCACTTATTTCACTCTTACTCTGAAATTCTGGGAATGTTCGTAGTTTCGACAAATTTTAATCATCGTCCTAGATTCCGTATCTTAACTGCCGGCCACGGCGTGTTCTGAAAACGTTTTGGAGTACAACAAGTCACTTACCTGAAACAGATTTAACAACAGTGGCTAACAGAAATCGAGGTCTTAGTCCTTGTTGCTCTATCTCCATTTTCTGAAAAAGTGGAGATCTTTTATTATATAAAAGAAGTATAACAAGAGCACACCTGGACACTTGTTTAAAATGCTTTGGTGGCACTTATCAAGCTGTTTTCCATTTCCGATTGGTTCTAACTTCGTATCATAGATACTAAAGCCGCAAACGTTTAACGTCGAATTTCTCGATTGTGCAATAAGTGGAATTGGAACAAACAAGAATAAAGATCGCAAAATATTTAAAGTGTTTCATTCTTTGAAGTCAAAACATTATTTTGCTTTTTAACCGAGGAGTAGGGAAATTCTAGATGCCATGTCGTTAAGATTTTCCTTTATGAGTATTGTGTTATGTTCCCTTTTCTATTTTTATTTTACCGATGATATAACTCTCTACGCCATTATTTGTGAGCGTTGCCAAATGAGATGTGAAAACTCGACTTGATATCAGTTTTCCTCCGGTGAAAGTCAGCAGAATGGACCCTTTTCACAGACGGTCAATTAACTCATAGGAAGCCAGACACGCTAGAGAAACTGAAAGCCACAGAAATGCGTGGATCAAAATCGACAGGAAGTGTTGGAAGAGACAGCCGGAAGCAGGAAAACATTTGTAGGGGTACGCATGCGTGGTAAACATTTGAACTACCGGTACCAGTTCGTATGGCTGTTAACAATGTTGTCATGGCGACGTTTTTTTGTTTTCATTTTTGTTTTTTTTTTTTTGCTTTTTTTTTTTTTTTTTCTAAATGGTGAACTCTTTCGTGCTGTATTGTTCGCTTGCCGTGCGGCTAAAGACAGAACATGAAGGCTCTAACTGTGGATTACCAACACAAATTAACTGTTTCTATTCGCCATTATTACAATTATTATTATAATATTATTAAAATTTTTATTATTATTATGATTGTTGTTACTGTTATCATTATTATTATTATTATTATTTATCATCTTCCTTTGCCCTCAGAATCATTTCTCAAACGCAGTAATATAATTTATACATTGAAAATAATCAAACCTACAATTTTGGAACTTTTGCTAGATCGTAAATTACAAAATCCCGAATTTGTTTCCCTGAAGTAATTACGGATTTTTAATTATTCTTATTTACTTTTTTACACTATTAATTAGGCTGCAAAAAGGAACTCGGTTAATATATCGTCGGTTTCATGACGAAGGGGCGAATAGATAACAAGCTGTTGTTGTCTATTCGCCCCTTCGTCATGAAAAGGAAAATATTTCAGCCAGCAGGATAGTTACATTACTGTCAAAGTGCTGCATATAGTTCACGAGCCGAGGTTTGGTCGCCCTTGTCATAATGATCTATATGGAAATGAATTCGAGTTCCCCCAGAAGGCACAGCGACACGGAGTACTGACCGCTGAGTAATAGGAATAGGACAGAATGACATTAGACAGATGTAACGGACGTAGTCAAATACGTCAGCTGTACCAGAGCAAATTATAGAGATTTGCATACAGAGCACTGTAATTAACGTGTTACCAAAGATACTGGAATAGATAGGTAAAACAGCTAATGCTTTTAGCGTGCCTAGATTTCTCACCGCCACCTAGCTGCAAACGCGCGGAAGTCATGAAAAGTGCCGTATGTTCCAAAGCCAAATAGGGAAACTAATGAATTTTGTTCACTGTTCAGCTATCGCTATAGGCCTTGGCTGACGTCACTTATTGCGGAATTATAACCTAACTCGCTGTAGGAAAACTCTGGCTATTTTTTCTTTTTAGTCGCATTAGCACTGTCAT
>OZ007575.1:45530151-45542651 GCA_963931925.1 Onchidella celtica | reverse complement strand
GGGTAAGCCAAATTTTGCAAGAGTTATGGCCCCTTTCAGATAGTCCTTCAAAATTAATGTAAGACATGGTGAAAGTGTTCAGTTAAAGACGGGACATAGCAAGTTCTAAATGAGCACTTACACAGCATCTTATTCTTACACTAATTTTGAATGACTATCTGAAAGGGGCCCTAACTGTTGCAAACTTTGACTTACCCAGTTTTAGAAACCAACGCTCTTCAATGCAATTCAACCGCAGAGTGCATTTATTATCTTTGTAACTTTCTTTCTTTAGTCTTTCCATCAATCTCCTTCTCTTTCATTATTTCGTTTACTCACTCTGTCTTACTATTTTCCCTCCGTTCGTTAGCTCTATTCCCTTGCTCAGTCAAGTTACTCAAAATAAATGTCTTTGATAGCAGTTGTGGATACAAAGTATGAAACCCGATCTTAAGAAACAACAACACCAACAAACAAAAATTCACATTACAGTTTTACAAAACTAAAAAGACTATATGATAATCATTAATCGGTTTGGTGATAGGGCCAAGGTCTCGGTCGCGTGGTCACAAAATGCTTGAAAGCATTTTGTGACCACGCGACCGAAACCTTGGCCCTATCACCAAACCGCGCAAGTGCCAAGGAACAAATTCTACAGATGAGCAGATGACCAAAAAAAAAAAAAAGGCTTTCCTACAAATACAATGTGTTCCTTATCTCACATTTTTAGTTTTATACATAAACATTGCTAATATTATACCTCCCCTTATATTAACCAATGGAAAAACGAACTTTAAGGACTGTATTGTAGTAATTGGCAAAAGGAGTAATGATATCCCGCTGTGTGTGGTTCCATGAAAGGGTCCGTGAGAACACATTTCTCTTGAGTCGAAAAAGAACGCCAGCTTTACTTGAAACGTGCCTTGTATTAAGGGTCTATACATGATTAGTTATATGAATAAGTATATGAAATATTGCACTCCATTTTAATCAAAGGTGACAAATAGCATTTTTTCAGTAATTCATAGAATTTTTGCATCTGCCTTATTGCCAATACACTTTAGCTGCTCCATGAACTTACGAGAGGTAAAATAGGATTCCGTCGGCTTGTACCAGAAAAAGCGCGACAGAATAGGATCATGACAGAACCAGCGCAGCAGTGAGAACATAATTTCTATGGCACTAAAAAAGAACACAAGTGGAATCATAAATTTCAGGCAACTATTTGAAAATATCTTGGTGTTAACCTTGACACGAATAGGAGATTAGCATAGAATTAGTTACTAACTACCGCGTGTGAGTAGGCAGCTTATTATCGTGTGTACTCTGTGCTGCCAAAGCAAAGCCTAAAAGCAATAAATTACTGGCAAGTGAGCAGTCACGTATTACCTGAACGTCAGAATGGTGGAAGCGCAATTAGGGTGAAACAGATCAAGATTGGTGCAGGCGTCAGACCGACAGCTCGCCGCCCATAAATTTGCTTCACATTAATATTAACACAATAGGCTCAGTCCACGCCACGACCCAGGGGGATGTAGTGGGCAGTGCCTAGTGTGCTAGTGTGAAGCAGAATTAATGGGCGGCGAACTTGTGGTCTGGCCCCTACTACAGCCTTTGTCTGTTTCACCCTTTATTCAAATCTGGGCACCCTTCTGTCTATAACTCATCCAAAATGACTTGTGTCAAATACAGAATTACCAAGTAGCTTACAGCTTGAACATTATAATTAGATTTCTTAAGATTTTACTCAGGTAGTATAGGGCTTAAAGGAAGGGTCGGTGAATCAGAAACCTAGGCCCCGAATGCCTAGTGTTCTAAATTTAAAGCATCTTACACTATGGCCATTGCTGTATGTTTGGAAAACTTACTATATTAGGCCCCATAAAGCTGGGTTTTCATGTGTGCCAAAAAGGAAACGGCAACGGAAATGACAAAAAATCCTCTAAGTAATGAAATAGACAAATATTTTCATTTGTACGGGAGCGCCGTTTCCGCATACATGGAAACACTCTTAATTTGTTACCTGATGGATCTTTGACGTTTCCGTCGCCGTTTCCATTTCCGTACACATGAAAATCTAGCTTAAACCTTGTAACATACATTTAAACGGCTGTAATGTTTGAAGCGCTGGAGATAATGGAATGAAATAAAAAGTCTTGTCATCTTTAATTCAAGTTCTATTGATCCCATAAATGACCTGACTCTAAATGAGTTTTTCAGGCAAACTAGAAATAGTCAAACCATTTGGTTCGGGAGGGCTGAAACCTCATAAATACTATGCGGTTCTGAACCTTGTTGTTTGGTTGTCCAAGACAACATCATGACATTAGAAAAATGAAAAACTTCTATTTCACGAGGACAATCTTTCTCTCTTTTTTTTTTTTGAATTAACCTAATTCGTTTAAAACTTACAGCCATTTAAAATTTGTTGCAAGACTTATGCGGGTTGGTGTATTTTCCCAACAAATGAGTTTTAATTTTTTTTTTTTTTTTTAAAGAAAAACAGCTAAATTTTTTAATAATTGTATTTGACCATTTTAAAAGTCAGTCTATGCCTAAGTACTAGAGTACTAAAGATCGAATGTGAAGCAACAGAACGTTCACAGAAAGTGACCTCTATCAAAGAGTTTCGGACCTTATTCCTCATCTACCAGGGTGGCTGGACCACACTCAGGGCATGAAAGTCCTTCTACCGACTGAAGTAAAATGAATGAAAGAGAACACATAGAAAAAGGAGAGAAGGAAGCAGGGAATTTTTCTTCTCCCGAAGAATCTGCCTTTTTCCTTCTAATGATGGTGTGAAAGTTCGCCGTTCTGCCTGGAGATAAATGGATGTGTCAAAATAACCACGGCCTCTCAAATGAGTAGGGAGAACTTGAGATAGAACGGCTAGTTACTGGAATTTCAGACTAGGTCAACGCACAGACTAATAAATAACCAGACTGGAAACACAAGCTTCGGGCTGTGTCGTTTTTTACGGAAGTTAATGAGATGCGGCCGCATAACCAACGTGGCCGCCGCTCGGGAAATTCCGATTTTAGTTCTATCTGCATTAGAAATTTCTTTTTATTTGTCAAGATTGGTTGTACATGTATTGATAATGCATTGTCTTGCCTATCCTTTCATTTTATTGTCTACAGCTGCCTTTTTTTTATTGTTATAAATTATGACCGTCTGGACTTTTAACGACCGCTGCATTGTAACTGTGCTGAAGCGTCGGTCGCAACCGTAAATCTAATGTGGCGAATGGTTCATGACCTTTCGCTGTTTTGTGACGTCACACAATGGGATCATCCAGTCTGTTTAATTTATTAGTCTGTGGGTCAACGTAAATAAATGCAGCGTCACGCGCCGTAATAAGATAAGATAAGATAAGATAAGATATGACTTTATTATCCTGTTTCCATGAAATTTGTTGTCACAGCATCAGTATCAGTACAACAGCAAATACAATATCTAAGACCTACAAGTCTTTAACGCACACCACACACACACACATTGCTCACACAACATTACCAACAAGTAAGAACATTGCTCACACACACACACAAAAACACACACACTGTAAGAACAATACATTAGGAAAAACTAACAACAGCATATTACATCAGGAAACACTGCTACTTCGAATTGCTGATGGCAAAAAAGATCGTCTATAGCGCTCTCTGTTTGTTTTTAAATACAGTATTCGTCCACTTCTTTGCGATCGGACTATCTGATGGAACAAGGGGTGGGAGCAATCATTTAGAACTGATTTTAGTTTCTGTTTGCACGAATGTACAAATAACTCATCAAAGTTCACGTATTCACTTTGTTAGTTAGATGGGAAGCTTTTTTGATAATAGAGTTGTTAATTTTGTTCTTGTCTTGCTCCTTTGCATTTCCTCCCCAGGCTGTAATACAAAATAGAATGATACTCTGGATAGTTGATTTATAAAACATCTGAATGAGTGTTTTATCCACATTAAATGATTTCAGCTTCCTCAAGAAATACATACGTTTGTTTGCCTTTTCGTGAACTGAGGGCTAACAAGCTTTAGACAGCTCCTCTAAACAGGCGAGTTTTAAATTATCCTTTACTTTCGTTTCCTCTCAGCTCCATGATTCGGTATTTTTCAGTTATTCTTCAGTCAGTCAGTTTGTCACTCACTCACTCACTCACTCACTCACTCACTCACTCACTCACTCACTCACTCACTCACTCACTCACTCACTCACTCACTCACTCAGCCACTCATTCATCCAGTCATTAACACCAGTCACTTTTGCTAAACAACGAAACTACCAAAATGACAAACAAAAGACAGTCTATCTATACCGTAAAATTAAAATAGACTATGACATTAAGATTCTATGAAAAAAAAGCTACATGATCGGACAAACTTAGTAATCAGTATATACAAAAAGTTTTGAAAAAATATTTTGTATCGCTTGTATCGACCAAGAACGTGTATAACCCGGCTAGGTTGCGCAAAACCATTGAAGTCGTGCATCTGTTTAAGTTCTCTGTTTTAATCCGAGCTAAACAGGGAAACTACCAACATTACCGAAACAAACAACAGTTTATCTATACGGTTAAGTTGAAATACACTGTGAAATTTTAGATTCTAGCCCCGCCTTTATCCTCAACCCTAAATTTTATAGAATCCCTAACCCTGCTCCTTACCCTCTCAACCAAAGAAGAAAAAAACAGGAGGAAAACAAAAACAAAATCCGAAAGAATAATTAATTAAGGCTGTTGTCACAAGTATTTCGGCAGGAGCCTTCTAGCTCTGGAGTCACAAAAGGCTTTAAAGTACGTACCCCTAGTGCAAAAAACTTGGGGAACGTACGCACTTGTAACAATATTCAAACAATAAATGTAACTTCTGTTTTTTTCAAAGCCCGAAGAGCTCAGCTGTAGTTGTGCGCGAGTGAGTCACCCTTCCTAAATTGTCCAGCGTACTGTTTATTTCTGCCATTTCTGCCAAAGGAAGAAAGCCAAAGTATCAAGATAGGAAAAGCTAACGCATGAACTGTCACGTCTGCCCAGGAACAGAAGCATGCACTCCGTAAGGATAGCCATTTAAAAAAAGACAGCCTGACACCATACACTCTGTGTTGATAGACATTTGAGAAACGTCAGTGCAAAGGTGTGACTGTGGGAATCTGGAGAAAGTAAACTCCGAAATCCAGATCATTAGCTTTGATTGTTTTGTTGGCAACATATCTCTACTGGCTCAGTCTGCAGTGTTATCTTCACCCCAAGTGTACGATTTCCCCTGAACCCCCACGAAGAAGCAGTGGCTTCCAAAGAAAGAACAAAGAAGGTTTAAGACATCCATAAATATATGCATGTCCGGTGTGGTATTATCAGGAGAAAATAACATATAGCGCATTTTACTGGCTGACAAAATATTTACCCTTTCCACAGCTATTAATACTTGGCTGTTTCTTTTTCTTACGCCGGGCGATTTTGGTGTTTGGAATCTCATTCTGGGAAATCTGAATCGACTCACGCGGTTTCAGTGTTCAGTGGAAGATAATGGCATCTTCCAAAATGTTTCTGTGGGGTAGAGACTGTATTAACCCTCTAGCGCCATATTTGAAACAGGTCACGTGGGACTGAAATGTACTATCTATGATACACTCACTCTTTCTATTAACGAATAATTTTTCAATTATAATCTTTATATATTTTTGCTTTAATCTGATTATTTAAAATCAATTCAGCATATTATTTCAAAATTGTTGGCATTAGACATTTTTGTGTGTCTAGGCGTTAAAGGGTTAACTAAACCCTCTTCTTAATATGTGCATTTTATCATGCAATAATTGACAGCTACAAAATGAACATAATTATTGTTCTTTGAGTTGAGGAGTAGAACGTTGCAGTAATACACTTATTTTGTAAGGTAATTCTGCTAATTTCCCATTTCCTTATAGAATGTTCATTAGAATTAAAACTATCTCAGTCCATGAACGATGAGAAACAAAGATAGGAAAATAAAACCTGTCCAATACTTTAAAGCGCACTGCACCAATTCTTCAACGAGAAAGAATGAATGCCATCTGTAAATGCGTTTCGGACACCATTCGCCTTATGTACCAATTATAGTTTTTCGCCGAGCGTTTCTATGAAAGTCAGTAGCAATCGCAAGATGAAAGATGCAAACTGTTATTTATTTCTTCGCCGGGCCTGAGGGGGGTTTACTTCCCAATCATATTGAAACCTTAAACCCCGATCCAAATTGTTTCCTCATACACATTGTCAGAATCCGCGACATGCCAAATTTCATTCACCCACTCTGTTTCTAGCTGCACATGTCCCAAGTCCATTTGTTATTCAGAGTTCGGGTCAAGCTGTAAGTGCATGAGATCAGCTTTCAGTTCTTTCCCTCGGCAAAGGGCTCGGAACCGGACATGGTTCAGTGGCGTAATGGACGGAGCCATCCTCAATGTGCACGCGACATGCAAGGCAGCTCTGATGGGGCCAGCACCGGTCAGATCACATGTACAAAATAAAATTTTGAAGTGAAAACAAACGAAAGTAAACTCATTGCTGAACATTTTTCGTCGCAACCTCAGCAGAATTACTGTGCTCAGTCAGCACCGACCCTGCATTCCTTTTTGTCCTTGGAGAGTGGAATAGACAAGAGTTTTAACAGTTTTGCTATACACATTTTAAAATGGCTCTTTCTCTCCCTTTCACAGTCTCCAATGCAACTCTAAGAAAATCATTGTCAGCATTCGTGATTGTATTCATTATTTAGCCAGAAAAGTACCAAAGTTCCATTTTACAAGGAGCATTTTTTCTGCAGATAACACCATAGACATAGACATGGATATTTTGTACACCATCCTTTTGGGAAAAACAAACAAAATGGAAACAGAGAAGCAACACCATTATTATGTAATAACTTTTTATTTTGTTTTGTCTGGTATTCTTTGATTTTAATGCCAAAGTTTTGCCTTTGGTCACGGTGTTCTCTGGAAATAGATGGGAGTGTCAAACTTAGACACAAGAAAGTCGGATTATACGTGTGTGTGGTCATGTCACCGCTTCAGATTACAGTCTCTGACGTGAACGAAACTTCATGCCATTGGCGTTTCACGATTGGTACTTTAGTTAATATAATGGATGTCGTTGTTTCAGACATGTGGGAGTTAAATCACAGGATCACAGCAACTGGAGGAAAAGGGGTCGTGCCTCAAAGGAAAATCTCATTCCGGCTGAGAAAGGAAGATGTGTTTTATCATGGCGGCAATTTCCGTGCGCCATCGACACATTATTTCGAAAATGTCCCGTACAGACAGCTCGCTTGGGGCAGACTCTTTTATGTGAAAGGTCCTCTCAGCCTTCCGGCGCAATAATACAGTATTTGCTGTGATGATTCAAGAAAGATGTGAATGCCCTCCTTATGAGATCGATGATTGCATTTTCTATTTGTTACATGCACGTGATTTGTTCCTTTGTCCGGAAATATCACTACATTACGACATCTCGAGCTGGATGGCCAATATTTTGGAAGGAGAGAGGTAAAAAGGCACCCGAGCTAATAAACAAAAAAGCTGACAAAGTTTACGGGATGAATAAAACAAGAGAAGGAGAGGAAGAGGGAGGGTGAGAAATGAGGACGTGACCAGGTCTGTAATTATGAACCTGCAGCTCTCATGGGAAGGGATGGGATAGGGAGGGGGCGGAAGAGATGGGGGGGGGGGGGGGAGGGGTAAGACTGTCAGTTATGCTGGATTGAGGGAATCTTCTCGTACATGTCGTGGTGGTGAGCAGGGAGGAAGAGATACATGAGGAGTGGACAAGCAAGCCAGAAATCCGAATGGAATTTCAATCAAGTTAGATGAAACTGTAACATCCCGAAACACTGGTGAGCGGTGCGCTAATAGCTTGTACAGAGGACCCACAGAGATGCATACAATGAGAATGAGGAATTGAAAGAGACTGTGTGGGAATTTAAGCTTATTAGTTCAATTTGATATGAGCTTTTAGATATAAGCTTAATAGTTTTATAAGCTTAATATATAAAATGCTGTCTGAGCTTATGGACCAACATAAACTGGATAGTTCAATTTAATCTAAACAGAGAGACATGAAATTGTGATAAGCTTCTCGAGACGCCGCTCTATACAAAAGCTTCAGGTACTCGACTGAGCTTTAATAGACGTAGAAAAGCTAATCTTTATAAGAAAAGAAACCAACAAACAATGTATTGTGCAATAATCACGTCAAAGAGAGTCTCAGAGCAAACATCAGAAACAAACATCAGTAAATCCATAAAATATAATTAATTTGAAAACCACGGTATGAACTGCCCTTTGTAGCCGAATGAAATTTGGCGAAAATGAACAAATATGCAAAGGCCACAGCATAATCTAAAAATGTCAAATTAGCTTACTTTCCTGAACTTAAATGTCAGCCCTGACGAGGCAGGAAGAGAGAGAGACATGGAGAATTTCCGCATTCGAAACGCAAGTTAACATGGAAATATTTCGACCCTAGATCTTATTTGTTCAATCTCCATTCTCTGAAAAACTGAAGATCTTTTAGTCTACAGAAGAGGTATAACAAATGCACGCCTTGGCATGTTTAAAATTCATTATGGTGCTTGTCAAGCTGTTTCACAGTTCCCATTTATGCTAACTCCTTACCATAATACTAAAGCACCAATGTTTAACGTCGAATTTATTTCTCAGTTATGCAAAATATGGAGTTCGAACGAACAAGAACTAAGGTCGTCATGTGCCAAACATGAATTATCCGATTTCTCCTAACCAAACTTCCCTTCTTCCAAGAAAACAAGTTCAACGGGTCATTCTTTGAATACAGCTCTATGGATAACATGTCAATGAAGTGGTCCGGATCTAATCTGTTTGCGAATGGAAAGTGATCAAACCCAACCCGGAGGGAATTCTTTCACAATTCCCACACTCGCCCCAGAAGACCGTCCAGGCTCATTATCATGGGCAAGAAGACCTGGTCAATTAGCCAACTGCATATTTAGTCGGGTGGACCTGGCCAGTACTTTAGTACTGTAGTACTAGAGTAATTTAGTACTCATCTTGAACACTGCAGGGCTTTCCCCAAACTCGTTCGTCACATTTTGATTGCACCGACTAGCTCCGGATGTGCAGCTGGTCAGTCATTAGTGAGACCAGATAATCGTATCTCGATGAATAACAATCATGCCATTTACATTTATTTATAAGCTTCAGAACCGGGTGCATGAATGCAGAATTATTGGATCCTACCGTGCCTTGAGCATCACTAATGCAGATACCATCGTTTGGGGGTTGAAGTCCGAGCTATTTTTGAAATTCGAATTCCATTTTGGGCGCAGTGATTAATTGGTATACTGATTACGTTTAAATGGCAATTCTTTACCCTGAGAGGTGGAGAAGTTTAGCTATAGACTACATAAAGGTCCATTTGTTCAGCATGGATTGCATATTATGGCGGCCAAGATAGGGAGCCCCAGGAAGAGACGCACTCTCAGGCTTCGGATTTAAGGGCATAATGTGGGGTTTTAAACAAATCCACATCGTTTCAGGAGACAAAAAATCCTTATTTAACTTTCCAGAACATTCCGTGTCGGTATCTAGATTAATTTTTATATGTCACAGCATATCTCTCACTCCTAGTTGCCATGGAAATAACAAGAACAACAAAAATAGCCGCCATTTAGGATCTTCCGAGAACTTTTATTTCGATCAATATTTTCCATACTACATGTATCGCTTCCATGCTTGTTTAAAGAATTCTTCAAGGTATTATTAAAAAAGACAAAAAAAAAAAAAAACAAGCAACACAGATTCTTCCTGAATTGATTTAGAGATGTTACATCAAGGTCAAAGTGGGGAGGTTCTCCTCCAGAAAAAGACAGATTGGACAAACAAAAAGTGTTGTCCAGGATATATATTATTAGTTTGTTAATCTCACTTTGCGGAATTAAAAAAAACAAAACAATAATAAAACAAAACAAAACACAAACTACGCTGTCCTTCACATTTCCAACAGCATAAAGCTATGGGTTTATACATTCGTTCAATTCTACGAAAGCTGTCATTTCGTCAACATTTCAAACTCAAAATGACTCTGACACTTCTTAATGGTCGAGGACGAGCTTAAAGAGCTCAATATTGTTAAGAGTTTAGTGTACATATCTACGATTTAAAAAAAAAAAAAAGATTTAAAAAAAAAATGTCTTTCTAGCAGTCGAGGTTAATGAATAAGTTAGAACAGAAAAACGGCCATTCAGTTCTGGGTGATTATTATGGACCTGCTTCATTTTGCCTGTTCCTTTAGCTTTATTTTATTTTTGTTTGTTTGTTTGTTTTTAGATACGTTTTACTGCCCTCCCGTTGCGCGTTGACGTCCTGCGCCTCCCGCCAGCGTCCGTCAAATGGCTATGATTTGCGCACGGGTTAGTTTGTTTGCACATCTCAGGAAGTGATAACGTCATGTGTTAATGGAAAAGAAATATTATTTTCCTAGGCATATTGAAAACACAAACCTGTACTTTTGGCCCTGCAGCGTCAATCTCCCAATTCCAGACCCTTTCGTTTTCCTAGTCTAGGCACATTGAAAACACACAAAGTTGCATACTTGATAGTCTTAGAACTCAATCTCATCATTCAAACCAATCCTAACCGGAAGTTGTTTTGTGACTGTGATACAGTCTATACCGGAACCAATCTCAATTACCTTTACCGAAAACATAGATCGAACGCCAATGTGTCGCAACCTAGAAACTAATACAAACGTTCTGCGAGTTATTAATTATTTTTTTATTTTCTGTGCCGGCGACACGACGACAGTCTATACTAAGCGCTGTATAAAATAGGAGGGCCACCGAATCAGCATTAACAGAGGAGTAGCGAAAGGTGCGCTGCAATCGTCGTAAGGTTTCACTTTTATTAATATAGATATAGATGTACGCCATTGGCTTTTCAAGCTAAGAAGTGCATTTGATGGGAAATCCGGATTTTCAAGTTTTCTTAGCCATCCTTCCCATCCCCTTCCCCCTTTCGGATACTTCCCACCCTCGTGTGTTCGGGCCATTTCGCTATTTATTCTTCAATAGTCGATAAATTTCTCTCCCCGCACTGCCGATCAAAGCTGTTAACATGACATTAAAAAAAAAAGAACCTGTAACTGATTTTATTGGCTGGGACATGAAAGGAGAAAGGGAAGGCTCAGGAGGGGAGAAATAACCATCCCTAAATATTATTTCTCGTCGCTCTCACCAAAATTAACATTTTCTTTTCCAATTAACGAATTGGCTGCCCTACACGACACTCCCCCCTCCAAAAAAGAAGATGCCAGTCAGAGTTGGATAGATTGTTTCGTACCCCCGGGCAGTCCGATATTTTCTGTACCCCTATATTTATGAGGTGTCAACATGATTGTCAGAATTATTATTGTTCTGATCGTCAGTTTTTTCCCCTCTTGTCCGCGACAGTCGATTTTCCCAATTCCCTCCCTCTCTCTCTCTCTCCTCTCCCCTCTTCCTCCCCTCTCTTCCTCTCTCTCTCTCACTTTCTCTCTCTCCCTTCCCTCTCTATCTCCCCTCGCACCCTCTCTCTCTCTTTTTTTTTCTCTCTCTCTCTTCCGCCGCCGCACGTTTATCAGTCTGTCAGCAGGAATGAAAATCAAAAGATTTCTTCCACTCTACCTTATCCTTATGCACAGCGTTTCCAGCTCTCTGTTGTGATTTCCACTTTGCCTCAATGGTTCCAGATCTCCGTTGTAATCTCACTCCCTAAGTCCGGCTATCTCTGACCCACTTCCCGTCCCTCTCTGTCAGTGAGGCGAAGTTTCTGGACACCAACATCCCTGTTTACTACGAATCAAGTCTTGAGTTTTTCCTTTCTTTTTTCACTGTCTAGTCAATCCCAGTTCAGCAACTTCCCACGCATGTCCAGCAGGGTATTAGCGACGCAGTAAGGTTCAGATCGTACCACCAAATCTCCCTGGGGAGTTGGACGTTTTACTTGACTTGATGCAAAAAAACAAAATGTTATAAGCCCTAAGCATTTGCGTGTTTGTGAGAGTGAGTATATGAGTGTGTGTGTTTGTAGAGTATATGAGTGTGTGTGTTTGTATAATTATGTGTGTGTGTGTGTGTGTGTCTGTGTGTGTCTGTATGCAATATGTTTTCAAACCAGCAAGGGCAGAAATTTGTGCATCATCACAGGTTTTCCCGACCAAGTTAGAGATCATTTTAATAAACAGTGAATTGTAATGTCCATTGTATTTGTTTTTTGGGGAGCTACTTGGATTTCCTCTTTGATGATCGATTTGCTAGTACGTTACTGCTGCTACAGCGGAGGAATTCATCTTGTATTATAGAATTCTATAGAGTAGCCCTGTATCAGTAATGGCTGAGTTTGACTTTTGTCACTCGGTGGCTTTAAAGGCAAAAAACGTTATATTTATAGAGTACCTAAAACTTTTTTTCACAGTGGTATAAAAACTATTATTAGTAAACCTTTTAACCCTCTAGTGCCCAGGATATCATATTTGG
>OZ007575.1:45422651-45527651 GCA_963931925.1 Onchidella celtica | reverse complement strand
CTAGAATGGCTACTTTGCTTGTCTATTTAAATGAGAGTGAGGTGCAAAATGTACGCAAAAAGCTCCTAGACAACCACAAAACATAGAAACATGCAGTTTTCATCTAAATTCATTCTACAAGATGGAGTTTCGGGCGGATGAATGAAACTGTGGGTGGATGTTCGTATCATGTTCAGGGAGGAAATGTTTTTCGAAGTTGAGCCCTGCCTTGAGTTTTACAATGAAACATCCCTAACTTTTCCTTGTTTTGGTATGGCAAGAGGCACAGGGTAGTTGTGGCGTCACATTCCGGTGCAGTATTAAATTGTCGCCATGAATAAAAGAATGTGAATCAAGATACCCAGGAAAGCATAATTCTATTGTTAAGTCCGAGAATAAGCTGAGTTACTGCTCTTGTCCACAGCACTCGCTCCGCTACTTTTACGGACAATGATGTATGGAAAACTCTCTATGCCTCTGTGTATAGCGGTGAGGAGTGGAGCGGAACGGATGCTGTGGACAAGTATACACAGGCAAAGAGTTTATTATGTCACTGTCCGTAAAAATTGCGGAGCGGAGCGGATGCTGTGGACAAGAGAGCAGTTATTGTGCCTGTGAGAAGTACATGTAAGATTTTCGCCTCCATTCGGCCATCGATGGGCGAGTGCCCCAAAAACGCAGCTTAGAAATAACTAATTATGATGAGCCCAGTATCGAGCTAGATTCAATTTTGAGACCCCTCGTTGCCAGGGCAAACTCTCTAACTAATGGGCCACAGCATCGGCAGGCAACTCTCACTGAAAGGTAATAATAAAGTGTCATATCGACCCACCAATCAAATAATAAGTGCACAAAGTGCATATTTCATTCCATTTTCTTTTAAACGAAAATCAAAAGTAATCAAAGTGAGAAAGCCGAAAGCTTTTGATGTCGCACATCAAGATATTAATCAGCATCGTCTATCACCTCTGTATAATATTCAATTCTTGTGATTTAAATTGAACGGGAAGCTTTTAACTTACACTGGATATAAACACCCATATATATATTTTTTTAAAGAATGCAATAAATATGAAGGATATATTAAGTGGACTTTAAACTCGCTCCTGAGACGCCAGAAGCGAAAGCTCTATATGGTGATCGATCAACCATCAGGGAAAGTTGCCGCAATGTCGTAAAGAAGGTTTTAAAAAACTGAAGATAATTTGTATTGAAATCCCTTTTAGAATACTTTTAAAAGAAGTTGACTATTATTTTCAGCCATAAATTTTCACAGGTTTTGGACTGAGAGAAATTTGAAAAACAAACAATATGAAAAAAAAAACAGTTTAATCTTTATAATGTCCTCGCTTTGAAGCCTAAACAATCATATTATAGATATCCCTAAAACGTTGTCTTCGGATAAGTTATATTTTGAACTATATCATAATGACTTCAGATTGGGAAATGTTCAGCCACAATCTCGTCATGCAGGAAGAAGGGAGTAACCAAATGCACGAGTACTTTTGTACGAGCCTGTTGTTGTTGTTGTTATTTTATCTTATTTTCAACTCATTCCCTTCAGTAACTTATGTGGATGTGGACGGAAACTCTCAACACTATCCAGGTTGAAATGTAGACGTAGTTCATAGATGTTTTTTTCTTTCACTCAGTAGAAACACAAGGCATAATACGTTATTAGACATTAAAGTGAAGAAAAATCACTGAACCAGGATGGGATTCAACATTTCGAGAAGTTGTCTCAGATATCAGTGTTGGGAAATCGGTGTCCACTCGAGCCCAATATTCGGCTTTCCGCAGCGAAGCAAAAATCTGCGAGCGAAATATTCGGCTTACCGTAGTGAATGAGTTAAATCTTTCATAACTATGCGTCTTCCTAGTGTATATTCAATTTTGAATAAGCCTTTAGGCCTACATTTTAATAAACTTGAACTTGAAAACGTCCCAGGAATTAAAATTCAATGATATTCAAAAAATCAAATTTTACAATTTTCCTACAGTTATTTACATTACCTTCCGGTACCCTATCAGTGCCGGATGAACTAATATGTCAACACTTATAGGAGTTCTATTACGATTCTGGTCGAGAGGGCCGGCAGTTTGTATACATACATTGTTGACGTCATTGGGGTGGTTCTCACGCTGATAACGTGGCACGCTGGGAGAGATGACGTCATAGGCGGGATCTCGTATCAGGGTCATTGCCAAGTTGTGGCATGGGGGAGCGGGTAGGGGAGTTTTTAGATGCAACAAACTGGCACGCAGATAAGATCGGAAAAACACAGACTATTATGCCATGCATTCATACATATCCACACACATAACGCACGCACACACACACAATAATTGCCATAACGTCTCTCAGTACTGTCGATAATCTGTTTTCGGCAGGACCAAAGGTTTGGGGATAAGGACCGTAGCGGAATAGCCTTTGGTAGTATAATATCACTACGTTACGGTCCGTACATTTTTGTTTCCACGGATCTCAAACTGTCTATGTCCCAGCCAATCTCTCAAGCCCAGACGCGGATTAGCCGATGTTGATCCACCAATTAGTTGGCTCTTATAGCAACTAACGGTCGTGACGTCATCTTTCGCAAAGTCGGCCCATCAAAATCGGCCAGTTTCCGCTTGGCCTTAGGGTTTTGCCTCTTGCCTGCCTCGAACGCTATATTAAGTTAGAACCTTCCAAAATCAACAAAACTCAGTCCTTTACCCTAGTTAAAATGAAAGATGTTGTTACAAGTACGTAATCTATGTCCCCCAAGTTGTTTTTTTTTTTTGGTATGGGTACGTATTTAAAGCCTTTTGTGACTCCAGAGCTAGAGAGCTCCTCCTGAAATGCTCCTTGACAATAGCCTTAATTAATTATGATTAATTATACTTTCAGATTTTTTTGATTTTTTTTTGGTTGAAAGGGTAAGGGGCGGGGTTAGGGATTCGATAAAATTTAGGGTTGAGAATAATGTTAAGGATTGCGGATAGTACTTATACCTACAGGCCCCTAGCGTAGGGGTGCGTACGTACTTATAACATCAGCCTAAAATAAATATAATGTTGTATAAGGCAAAGCCCAACTGCCAGTTCATTTTCAGCAAGAAAACAGTTACATTCAAATGAAAATTATAAATATTCGGTTGGCGACCCGGTGTTACTCTGAGTGCAAAAGGAAATTCCAGTGTTGGCTCACATGTGGCGATGGATAGTTTGTTGTGACTGCCTGTCGTCTCACTTCACAATCACAACTCTCACCCAACCCAACTGACCCTAGAACAAGGGGGGACTTTGTCTACGGGTGCACATGCAATGGGCCACCCTCAGTGGTAGTTTAGAGCAATGTTTCTCAACCTTTTTTGTCCGACGCCCCACTTGAATTTGAAAAAAAATGTGCCCTACCACGATCAGACTAAGGTAGTATGAAGTATACAAAAGGATTTTAAAAATATTTATATATTATTCAGTTCTGCCCATTGAAAAGAAGTTTTGATTAAAACAATGAAACCACGAATACGACATAGACAAACAACAGTTTATCTACACAGTTAAGTTAATATACACTACGAAATTAGGATTTGTGCGAAAAATGCCCAGGCTTTATTCTGAAGTTCGTCGCTCCACCAAAATATTGCCACGCCTCACCGGCGGGACATGTGCCCCACCTTGAGGAACACTGGTTAAGAATGTGTGTGTGTGTGGATGTGTACGTGTCTGTGTGTGTTTTTTCGTGGGCATGTTTCAGCCGGCACGTGACGGATAGCACGAGAAGGCGAAAATTCCCGTTTCCTGATACCTTATCTGGTGCTGCATACACGATTATTTAAAAGCGTGTCACCAGCGCTCTAGATCATAGAACTCAGAATAATGGCCTCTTTTGTCAGATTCACGGAATTTTAAAAGACTGGATATCAAGTGTGTATTTTTAATAAGCCCCTCCCCCCTCTCAAAGATAAATCTAAAGAATACAACTACAATACCCCCCCCCCAAAAAAAAAAAAAACGTTCATTATTTCTGTGAAAGAAATGTAACAACCCGAGTTTCTTTTGGCAAACTGCAACTTAAAAAATTAATGTCTTGAGGAGAATTGAAAAAAAGCAAGCAGACGAAGCGGTTCCAACCTAATGATTGAAAAATTTAAGCAATAAAAAAGTTCATGCAGGAAAATAATTATGGCGTTACGAGGCAGTTCGCAGATATCAGTTTCGCGACCTCGGGTCCTGTTTGTTCCCACTCCACTTTTTGCACAACTGAGAAATTAGACGTTCAACGTTTGCGGCTTTAGTATTATGACAAGGAGTTGGAATAAATCGGAACCGTGAAACAGTTTGATAGGTGCCACAGCGCATTTTAAACAGGCTTCAAATTCTCCATTTGTTATTCCTTTCCTACCTACTAAAAGATCTCCAGCTTTTTCAGTAAATGGAGATAGAACAAACAAGATTTAAACACTGCCAGTCCTTGCGTCTCTGTAACGTTCTATGTATGAGACAGTAATCATGTGCTTAGAATCTACTGGCCGTATATCAGATAAACTATTATTACAACTGTATACTGTAAAAAATAAAACACCAATCATCTCTATCAACAGTATTGAGCACATTCTGGATTGGAAATCCAAATTATCACTGCTCTAATCCACAGCATCCGTTCCGCTCCGCTATTTCTACGGTATACCTCTGTATACCTGTCCACAGCATCCATTCCGCTCCGCTCCTCACCTTTATAAAGGCAAAGAGAATTTTTCATACGTCGTTATCCGGAAAAACAGCAGAGTGGATGCTGTGGACAACAGTAGTAAATGACACTTACGAAGGTTCCATTGATATTAATTATTTTACTGCAAATTTTACTAAGAAACAGGTGTTTTAGAGAGCTACGGAAGACATCCCAAATATTGATGAAAGACCAGTCAGCCATTACACTGGTCTGTCGAACAATCGTGGTAGGTTGCAGTTCAACATCTCAATGAGACAATGCGCAAGAATGCAAAACTTAATGAAATTTTCATGTTAGTAGGAGATTGAAAATAGCAAAATTCCTCAAGAAATTTAGTAGTAGCAATGGTTGTAGCAGAAGTACTAGTAGTAGTTGTAATGGTGGTGGTGGTGGTAGTAGTAGTAGTAGAAGTAGTGGTAGTAGACGTAGTAGATAGTATTAGTAGTAGTAGTAGTAGCAGCAGCAGTAGTAGTAGTAGTGATAGTAGTAGTAGTAGTGGTGGTAGTAGTAGTGATAGTAGTCGCAGTAGTGATGGTAGTAGTAGTAGTGGTAGTGGTAGTAGTAGTGGTAGTAGTCGCAGTAGTGATAGTAATAGTAGTAGTGGTAGTGGTAGTAGTGGTAGTAGTACTATTAGTGGTAGTAGTAGTTGTAGTGGTAGTAGTACTATTAGTGGTAGTAGTAGTGGTGGTAGTTGTAGTTGTGATAGTAGTAGTACTAGTAGTAGTAGCTGTGCTTTCACTAGTGGTGGTAGAATGTTCCCCCAGTTATATTTGTAAATAAACATGAGCGAATCATTACAACACAGTGTTTACAACGTAACCGTTTTTTTAAGAGATGCGGACAGGGGAGAAATAGGCGGGCTTTCTCAAACAACAACAACAACAACAGACAAACAAACAAACCAACAAACAAAATGAAAGCATGTGTTTTTCCTTAAACACTGTGCAGATAAGATAATTCAGTCACAAGTTTAGATCTACTGTGGCAGACTGATAGTTTTTTTCATGTGGTAAAGAAAACAATGTATGAAGAGTCAGGAGAAGACGCAAACAAACATAGGCAGACGTATTAAACAAACAAAACTGTATCGACCTCTGCTGGTTTCTTCTTGCTGGAGAGCAAGTTATCCCCAAAATAGCAATCTAATAATATGAGACAAAAATTTATGGTGTGACCAGATAAAGCAGACAGCCGGACCAGATTAAAACGCCAAATAACCATGTTGAACCCTTTATATAAAACCCGGGCTCATTTTTAAAGCAGTTTTCATAGCTCTGTTAAAAATGTGCTTGTCGGATATTTTTTCGAAGCTTTGTTGTTAAATAACATAATTGTAATTATCTATATTAATAAAAGTGAAACTTTACGACAATTGCGGCGCGCCTTTCGCTACTCCTCTCTTACACTAATGCTGATTCGGTGGCCCTCAAATTTTATACAGCGCTTAGTATAGACTGTCGTCGTGTCGCCGGCACAGAAAATAAAAATAGTAATTAATAACTCGCAGACCGTTTGTATTAGTTTCTAGGTTGCGACACATTGGCGTTCGATCTATTTTTTCGTTTTGGGCAAATTAATGTAATTGAGATTGGTTCCGGTATCTGTATCACACTCACAAAACAACTTCCGGTTAGGACTGGTTTGAATGATGAGATTGAGTTCTAAGACTATCAAGTATGAAACTTTGTGTGTTCTCAATGTGCCTCGACTAGGAAAAAGAAAGGGTCTGGAATTGGGAGATTGACGCTGCAGGGCCAAAAGTACAGGTTCGTGTTTTCAATATGCCTAGGAAAATATTATAATTTTCTCGTCCATTAACACAATATGACGTTATCACCACAGACTAATGAATTACCCAGATTGGATTATCCCATTGTGTGACGTCACAAAACAGGGAAAGGTCATGAACCATCCGCCACATTAGGTTTACGGTAACGACCGACGCTTCAGCATAGCTACAATTTTGAATGACACCGTTTTGACGCGCCTACTGAACGCGGAAGTTTGGTTCCGCACCAAGACATTAATACATGTACAACCAATCTTGACAAATAAAAAGAAATTTCTACTGCAGATAGAACTAGATTCGGAATTTCCCAAGCGGCGGCCATGTTGATTATACGGCCGCCGCTCGGGAAATTCCGTAAAAAACGACACAGCCCGAAGCTCGTGTTTCCAGTCTGGTTAATTTATTAGTCTGTGGTTATCACTTCCTACGATGTGTTCACTAACAAACAAACTAACTCGTGCGCAAATCATAGCCATTTGACGGATGCTGGCGGGACGCGCAGGACGTCAACGCGCAAAGGGAGAGCAGTAAAACGTATCTAAAAACAAACAAACGAACAAAAATAAAATAAAGCTAAAGGAACAGGCAAAATGAAGCAGGTCCATAATAATCACCCAGAACTGAAATTAATAAATCGATTTATCCCGGGCAGGGCCGAGAACTCAGCTAGTTTATAATATTTAGAAACTCTCCAGCTCGCCATTTTCACATCAAAAAAAATGTAAATGGCCTGCACACACAATCATCTTTTTCAAAAGTCCAAGCTGCGTAAAAATAAAAAAAACCCAAACAAACAAATGGCAGTGGATTTAAGAACAGAGGATAGACAACTCCTTGACGACCAGGGTTTAAGAAAGCAGGGCAGAGAACTCCCTGACGACCTGGGCCAGATGTTGTTGATAAACCCAAACGCCCGTCAGTAAATAAATTGAGCAACATTGAAAAGGTGTAAGAAGGCGGAGTCGCTTTCAGCTCACCCAAAACTTTCCCCAGCAGGCTGATTCTGGTGTAGTAGATAAATCCATACTGGTTGCTATGTGGGTCATGCGAGGTTAAGGACAAGATCTGATAAAAGCCTTTTTGTTAGCAAGTTATTTTACTCACAGTTTAAAGTATAACCAAGACTATGTATGCTTAGGACTGTTGCAAGTTCGATACTATTACGTTGGTGAACGTCCTGGGAGTAACGTACTAAAATCTCATCATTATTATGGAAACTCAATATTTCGAAGCACTGAAACATTCCGCTAGTAGTAGTAGTAGTAGTGGTAGTGGTAGTAGTAGTAGCGGTAGTAGTAATAGCAGCAGTAGTAGTTGTTGTTGTTGTGGTGGTAGTAGTAGTAGTAGTAGTAGTAGTAGTAGTAGTAGTACTAGTAGTAGTGGTAGTAGCAGTGGTAGTAGTAGTAGCAGTAGTGGTTGTCGTTGTTGTTGTGATAGTAGTAGCAGTTGTAGTAAAAGCAGTAGTGGTAGTAATATAGTAGCAGTGGCAGGAGCAGCAGCAGTAATAGTGGTAGTAATAGTAATGATACTAACACAGCAGCAGCAACTGTAGTAGTAGTACTAGCAGTAGTAGTAGTAATAGAGCAGTTTAGGTCGGGCGAAACTACTAACGTCTGTAATGAAATGGCAAACTCCGCAAGCAAAACCATTCAGTACTTCGGCAAAGTAAAAATTCTCATCATTCTCTATGTGGGGCCAGAAATTGTGACTATTTCCATACCAGTAGTCATTATTATGCAGTAATGTACTGATGGTCTAGAGCCGTATGAATACGTTATGATTTGCAGGCAAATAATTAAGTTGGCAAAACAGTGTTGGTAAAGATATATCTCAGACTAAACTGGAGGGTTTGTATGCCTCGTTAACTTCCTACACGGTCAGAACGCGAGTATAGACGTGTTTCTTTGTGTTTTCATGCATGGGTCAAGCTGAAAACAAACAGAGTGGAGTTTATCCTCGAATGTGTTACTAGTATTTCTTATCCTGCGAATGTGTAAAGATTGATCTTTCGGGCCTTGAGGCCAAAAACAACAGCAAGGCAGCCAAATCAAAAACAACAACATAAAATTCAGTGCTGTGGAACATAGGAAAGCCGAAGGTCGTTCAAACAAAGCTGTTTCTATTGGCAACATTTCCATTCCTTTCCCTGCTCCCACTAACAAAAACAGCTGCACGCCGATGCCGAAGGTCTTCGACCTCGTACATTTCTCGTTCCGCTCCAGCTAGATGACAAACGTTCGTCAATTCACGTAGTGGTTGACTGACGTAGCAGCCAGAATTTGGTGACGTCACCGACAGATCTTTATGACTGACGTAATAGCCAGAGTTTGATGACGTCAGGGATTGTTCTTTATGACTGACGTAATCACCAGAGTTTGGTGACCTCAGCGATAGTTCTTTATGATGAAGGTTCAAACTTCTCCTTGTTCGGGCGCTATACACAGCGATTTTCACAGCCATTTTCTAGATAGAGATCATAAATGATATATCCTTATGACACATAAACAGCCATAATCTCATTTTTATGGACATCTTTATCGACATATCGATAGCCGTATGTTCTAACTGCGGCCGTTCGCCTAGAAACTTTCTTATACAAGTATCATTCCGTGAATTGATCCGTTCGTTTTGTTTTGTTTTGTTTTTTTAATTTGTTTTCTTCGTTTGGCCTGAAAACCTGGAGTTCACTGCCTCAAAACTCAAACCAGAGATAAACAACACACTAAAATGTTCACGAGAGGTCTTAAAACACATCTTTTTAATTAGTGGAATGCAAAAATTACAGCTGGTTCTGATCGTTGCCACATGTTCAGTTGGTTCTTTGTAATGGTGAATAATTGAATGTGAGTTGAAGAATGACTTGCAACGCCTTAAGAGCTTGGATTTCAGGGGATTTAACTCTATATAAATGTTATTTATTATTATTTGTTTGTTTCAAGTTGGCCACAAACCGCCATAACAATGAATTTGCTTTGAAGTTAAATTAAATCAATTCCAGCATGAAAGAGGCTAAAATCTACAACTTGATTTAAAAAACATCTATACACGTTTACAAAATTCTTTTCGGATCTGTGCAAAACAAGTTTGAAGATTTTACCAGTATAATAAAGTTATACGGAAATTTAAATTGATGAAACTTTCAATATCAGACATTAATTAAGTACCCAAATTGACTGTGAAAGGCGCAAAATGGCTGTTATCGTGCCGAGGCGCGATATAACCAAAGTCAAACTCCAGCTTTCAAGATGGAAATCACCGATATGTAATAATTGTAATACGTAATAGTCAACTTGTATAGCGCTCAAATCCACACACACACACAAACATCTGTGCTCTAAGGCTCCGAAATAAAATTAAAAACAGGATTAACACAAAATTAGTTCATCATGTTCCCACTCGCACATACTAACAACTCTCATCCTCAAACGTCTGAGACCAAAAAGGGACATTTTTTTTAAAATTTCAATGCAAATAGTCTTAAACAATTCAGTTTTGAGCTCATGTTTAAATGTGACGATGTTTTCACTTTTCCTGGTGTCAACGCTGGTGTTGTTCCACAATTTAGGTCCACCAACAGAAAAAGCCTTTTCACCAGGCGACAATCTGACTCTGGGCGTCTCAAGAAGTTTTGCGTCTACTGATCTTAATGTGCGTGATGGCTGATACCGACAAACTGCCATGTATTATTGATGATCTTTGAGACTGGACATATTCCAAAGGTAGTGAAGCGCCCAAAACCCGGACGTAAAAAGTTTAAGTTTGTTCTTACGCGTTATCAAAAAAAAAAAAAAAGCACATTACCATGTCAGCACATGAAAATAATTAGAAAAGATAAGATAGATAATTATATTATACCATGAGGGAAATTCATCGTCCAGAGAATTTAAGAGCACATACATACGTGATACACCCATCTAACGCATCATTACCTATCCAATTACAGAGTTATTACATGAAGTAACATGGCAGGGAACCCAAGCAAAATATGCACACATCTAGCTATGATTTCATCAGATTTGAAGCATCTCGTAGGCCAGCGACGACTAGCTCACAGCCACAAGGTGGGTTCGAAATGTCTGTGTTTTGTGTCACCTACGTCACCCATAATTGTGATGTACAACCATCCCAAAAGCACGACGGCTGAGCAGGTGCAATTGCAAGGACTGGCTGTCCCCCAAAAAGAAGAAATGAAACTATGGAAAACTAAACATAATGTGGCTCTTGAACTTCCGATGAAAGACGAAATAACATTCAAAATATCGTAAGAGCACATTCTATGACGTCAGATGGCACATGTCAGTTAATTGATGAACTGCACAGGGTTCTCCCTGATCTGATGCGAGTTGTGGCAGTGTGGGCAAAGCTATAATCTTTACTGAAATACGCATACTATGACTTCATTGAATACTGTGTCAGCTGTAACTGGACTACAATCAAACATTAAAATCAAAATTTCACGATTTCTGAAGATAAGTTAAATTTTGTGTAAACAGCATCTTAAATACGATCATCAATAGCAAAACAATCATTGAAGATTATCAATATTAACTGAAGAGTGGAGAATACTCGAAAGTTTATCCTTTATTGATAAAATAACACGGTAGTGCATTGTCTTGGATATACGTATTAGAAATGACAATGTGGAACTCCATAATTATGGTTAAACGTTTTTTTTTAAAATTGTTTTTTCTTCTTTGAATGTATATTCCACTTGTTAAAATCCACTTGATATTCAGTTTGACTCCTTATAAACCTGCAAATTCAATTTTCGATCCACCTCTGTGCTTTACGTCAAATTATATCTTGCACGTCAAGTGCCTTCTTTATCTCCTACTGAAGACTGTTCATTTCATGCCCTTTTGCATACTGTTGGGCAGTCAGTGTAAAGATTTGTAATTTAGAATACAATGGCTTTCTCATCACTTGTCTAGAATCAGAGTCTCTACGCCCACCTCCTCCCCCTTCCAATGCCCCACCCCAACTAATTGTTGTTTCAACTGTCACGCACACTCTCCCTCTCCCCCACACACTTTTTTATTCGAATAGTTTCTTATCCATACATTTGATGGCCCTGTCTGGGGAAGATACCAATCTTTGAACCAAACTGGTGAACTAGTTGGATCTCACTTGAAACTCAATATCGTGACATCACAAACCAACTAGTCGGTAGATCAAAATCGGCTGGCGTGTGCCTCGTCTAATGTAATGTAGCTTCTCACATAAATATTTCAGTTCAAGAACAATCCATCGTAATGCAGAAGAATTAAGATCTTTATTTTGGGAGTTGTCGCTGCCCTGGGCATTTGTGCCTCCTGTTTCTTGTTGGTGTTTTCTTGTTTTCTTTCTGTCTTCTTTGTGGTTTTCCTAGCCCTGAATGAATCCTTTTCGTAATGCAGAAATAGCAGTAACAGCTATTTATTCCTCTTGTCCAACTTGTATCTGACAACCAATGAGAAGGTAAGCTGGTCCAAAACCCATAACAAAAACCCAGAGTTCCGTGTACTGAGGAGATGTTGAACCCGAGACACAGGAGACCGAGACGGTTCAATTCGCCAAATATCGTCCGTCGACGTGCGCGCGTACCATCCATGTCAATAATGCATCAATTCGCACCACACCCCTTCATAATTGAACGAAAAAGACTAGTATCACAGAGCTATATGAGTAGTACTCAACGTGTTTATACGCGCGCACATTGTGGACATAATATAGTGAAAGAAGGAATGGTCCGTCTCGGTATTCTGTGTCTTTGCTTGTACCCGAGATACAGGATATTAAACAGATTTGAAGCGAGCGTTGCTCCCAGGTTTGTCCGCAATCGTCACAGTGCCAACGCCCTCTAAATGACAATCTCGAGGACCAGAGAGAAATTATATAGCTATCAATTTTCAGGTGTTGACAGGTCGTTACAAATTGACCAACATATTGATTTTGATCTTCAATTAATGATTATTACAATATTCTTATGACCGCCCAGGCTGTCCTTGAGTTGATTTGGGTGGGGGGTGGATGGTGGTGGTTGGAGCGGGTGGAGAGGAGGGGGCACAGTCAGATGGTCCTAGGCCCTGGCACACTGCGGTAGCTGCGGAAATTCTGACTAAGGGGTGAATGGTACAGGATCAACATTTCAAATAAAGCAGTAGTGATATTAACAATCATATGACTTTTTCGCCTATCGCAGGTTTGTGAACATTCGCAAGATAAAATCCTTCAACAGTACAATCTGATGTATGATGATATACATGATATTAGACAAACCTGTGACTCGTTCGCGACCTTAGTTCTTAATATTGTGTACGTTGTCCACTTTTTTTTTTTGCACAACTGAGAAATCTCAGGTTAAACGTTTGCAGCTTTAGTTTTATGATAAGGGGTTAGAATAAATCAGAACTATGAAACAGCTTGATGAGGGCCAGAACGCATTTTAAACAAGTGTTAAAGTACGCATTTGTTATATCTCTTCTACATACTAAAAGGTCTCAAGTTTTTCAGAAGATGGAGAGAGCGCAAACAGACAGAGCTAATTTTGGGCATTGGGTCGCCCTATGAGAGATTAATGTTTCTTGCCTGGCTAGAACATTAAAATTTATTCCACTAGCGAAAAGAGCCAATGTCTATGATCTGAGATTACTCGAATGACTATCTGAAAGGGGCCATAACTGATGCAAAATTTGACATACCTACTTTTGGAAAAACCAAAGAGTTTATAATAAACCTAGAGGTAAGACTCGGTCAAGTCACATGTCCGCAAATGGAAAGCCCGGCAGCCATCTTTTCTTACGGCAAGCGATTGTAAATACTGTGTCAAGGCCAGTTCTAACGAAAGTAGTTTTTGTCGGAAGGCCTCAGTATTTTATTCTTGTTCATTCCTCTTTAGAGATGGAGGTTCAGATTCATCCGTACATTTTGTATTTTGTCATAATTCATAATGTTTGTTTTTTTTCTTTTGGTGGGATTACATTTTTTTACATTTTCGTGGTTCACCCAATCCATAAATTAAGTGTGCTCATTACTACTGTAATCCCCGTTCAAACAATCTGAAAGACCGTATTATTTTAGGCTTAGATTTGTTTACTTTACCGTACTGTCTAGGTCGAGGCAGGCTTGCCGTAAGTTGGCTTTACTTTAGCTGTACTGTCTAGGTTGAGGCAGGCTTGCTTAGCTGGCCGCCATCTTTACTTCACCTACCGACGTCGCCACGCGGAGACTTGCGTAGCGCTAGTCTGACCTCTAGCTATATATAACCTCTTTGGGAAAAACACTTTTCAATTTCAACCTTGCTTGAGTCTACAAAGTGTCCTATTCAACTAATTATATTTCAAGATCTAAAAGACTCTCATAGAGGAATCTTAGTTGCTTTTCCCTTCCCAAAAACAGTCAATTTACTATCCCGTATAGAAGCACTTGGCCTGGAGCCCAAATGTACAAAGCATAGCCAATTTCTGGGGCTATGCCCGCTGGTCTCTTGAGATCGACCTGTGCTCGTTAGCGACCCTTTCTGTGGATCATTACGTTTCACTCTCTTTAATGATATTTTAGATATTTTGTTGATGGGCGTTATGTATTATTAAATGGGCGTTTTATTTTGTGCAGAACGCTAACCCCAGTGCGCTGTTATCGGCGTTTTATAATCTTTTCATCAAATATTCCCGATCTTAGTCCTTGCCGCAGGGGCTTAGTTTAACCATCAATTTTAACAATTGATCAAATAAGATTTCAAGTTTCACTGATGACATAAAAAAATGAATGAAATAAATTTTGCTGAATAACAAATGTGTATTGACTGTTACTAAGTATTCGAACACAATTTTTTATCCAGCTTTTATAAACTCGTATGATCAAATAGTTTTTGGTATATTTTATTTAAAGCCTTTTCGTCATGGGCCAGTGGAGCCACAATAAAGAGTCTTTTTATTTCCCTCTTTGAAGTTGTGCTAGGGACCACTGACTTTTGTCTTCGAGCACTGATAACGAATATTAATAATTTTATTTTTCGAAAAATATTCCTTGTTCTTTAAATATACAACCATTTTATCATTTTTAAATTTTTTTTTTAAATTTTTTTTTACGATTTGTTTTTTTTTTTTTAGACAAGGTTAGTTATGGCCTTTTGTGGAGAAATTATACTGAATTTCAAATAATTGGAGGACATAACACTCGAGCCCAATAATCAAAGAACGAATTTCAGAAACGTCTCTGCGTGTCTCTCTCTCTCCCCCTATCTATCTATCTATCTATCTATCTATCTATCTATCTATCTATCTATCTATCTATCTATCTATCTATCTATCTATCTATCTATCTATCTATCTATCTATCTATCTATCTATCTATCTATCTATCTGTCTATCCGATTGCCTGTTTGTATGTCCGTGTCTGTCTGTCTGCCTGTTGAACTATCTATCTACACGTCTCGCCTTTGTGTCGCACTGACCTGCACTTAATCATCTTCTCTGTTACCCAGTCTGGCTTGACAATCAGTGTGTCTATCTGTCCATCAATCGATGAGATTTCGGCGAGAGCTCTGAAAGCCCGTGCCATCTCCCGTCAGATCCAGTATCCTTTCCTGCCGTTCTTAATCCCTGGTCCAGACAGAACATGTAGTAATTGAGGGCTGTTGAGGTTTTGTTTTCGATCCGACAATTAGACGCGTTGACCCCCCCCCCCCGTCCCCTTTTTTTTTTCTCCACACACACACACACATACACTTGTGGCCGTGCCAGTCACTGCATTGTTTTGGCTATGCTTAACTGATCCTAGCAATTCACCACCGCCACCCCCCCCCCCCATGCA
Organism: Onchidella celtica; assembly: GCA_963931925.1. NCBI lineage: Eukaryota > Metazoa > Mollusca > Gastropoda > Systellommatophora > Onchidiidae > Onchidella > Onchidella celtica. Next base: position 45,512,376 of record OZ007575.1, on the reverse strand, counting down.
CTGATGGTTTCGTTTCCACACCTCTACAGTTATTCTCACTGTCCACATGATTAATTATTATCCCTCACTATATCAGTTGTGCCGGTCATTGTATTGTTTTGGCTATGCTAAACGGATCCTAGCAATTTAGCACCCACCCCCCCCCCACAAACACATCACCACCCCCAACCCACCCCCATACACCACCCCCACAAGCCTTTCCCCACCATCACCAATCACCCCCCCCCCCCTTTTCCCCTACCCCTGTTTTCCAACCCATGCACTGATTGTTTCCACATCTCTATAGTTATTCTCACGGTCCACCAATATTATCACTTATCACTCACTACATCAGAGATGCCCAAACCAGGGCCCCCGAGCCACATGCGGCTCTTAACCTATAATAGGCGGCCCGTGGAAATATGTTGGCTGGACCCTTTTTTTCATCACAGTTAATATAAAAGATAAATGAGAACAAAATTCAAAGCTTTATAATTATTTACTAGGTATGATCTGAGAACCCACTGGTCTCAAACGTAAGTTTAATGTTCAAGGTTAGTAAAAAATATCTAAGAATTTAAATCCTAATTAAAACAATTATTAATCAAGATTTTGAAAACATTTGGTATTTATGTGTACTTTGAGATACTGAAACCAGTACAAATTAAGAGTTTAAGAGATTGCATACATGAATATATATTGCTGTATACCTGGTACATTTCTAATATCCCCATCAAAGTTCTGTAAGAAAATGTGTATGTAACAATAAAAACGTGTATGTAAATTTTGTTGACAGCTCACGACCGTCTGAACTTTATCGTTTGTGGCTCTTACGCTGGGCAAGTTTGGTCACCCCTGCTATAGTCTTTCTCTACAGGTTATTTTCGTGTCTTTTTGTGTGTTTGTGTGCGTGTGTGCTTTTTTAGGCCTGAACCCTTATTTTGTCCTTTATACACTTTTATATTGTCTGTTTTATTATTGTCTCTTAGCACGAAAATATATTTTTTTTAAATTAAAGATATTTGTCGTGGTTTGTTCATTACCCGGTTTCGAATGAATGACCCACCTAGTCAGTTTCGTAACCCCATTCCTCAATCTGCCCTAACCTTAAATCTCAATCTTGTCCCTAACCCTACTCCTTATCCTTTTAACCACAAAACAAAAGGAGCGGAAAGAGTTCTCCGTGTCCCGACCACCCAATCAAGACACCCTAGACCTATCTTTAACCCTGTCATTATCCCTAACAATAGACCTTTGTTCTCTGATTGGATGGGTAAAGCTGGGATTTCATGTGTACATAATTGGAAACGGCAAAAATCCATCAAGTAGTAAAAGGAAAGCGTTTCCATGTGTGTGGAAACGGTGTATTCGTACACATAATAAATTTCTTTGTATTTCACTACTTAAAAGGTTTTTGACACTTCCGTTGCTGTTTGCATTTCCGTGCACATTAAAACCCACCTTAAGGGGTTAGGGATAAGGACAGGGTTAGAAATAGCTTTAGGGCATCCCGATTGGGTGGTCATAACATACAGAATTCTTTCCAAGAGAACATAATGGAAAAAAGAAGAACTAGTAAGAATTCAAAGTGGTTGGGACGTACAGAATTCTTTCCCTATCAAAATTTACTCGAAGTAACAGGTAATGCGAGTTTGCCGTTCAAGACTTACATCACGACCGTATGGACATTGGCAGACAAAAACAGCCTATGACATAGTCCAAACTTGCAGGGAGATCCACATACAAAACCCCAGCGGTGCCTAATAATAAACAGTGTGTGGTATAATGTTATACAGGTTGCAGTGGAATTCCTGGCAGCAATTACCATGATCTAGCATTGCTGTAACCATCTCTGTTGTTCAGTTACAGAATGGAGTATGCAGTCAGAAACCTGCTTAAATTCTAGCTCAGTATTTTCACCCATTTGGGCTGAATGAAGAATAAATCATAGATCAATCACTTTTTGTGAGCTTTTTTCATTCAGTAGTGTTGGTTTTAATATTTTTATCCTGTCTTACCTCTTTTGAGGCACTTTAAAATGTGTAACTCGTAGAAGATTATATCTCCAATGTCATCTACATGCATTTTGCACGTTCACTAATAGATATCCCTATATTGCAGGATACCTTTCATATTTTAGCTGTTATAGGTCAGGTCGTAAAACTGCAGCAAAGCGCAAAATACATAACATTGGCCATTCTCGAGCTGGAGTGCCATAAAACTATCGTTTGCTAATAAAGGAATGATCGTATGGTAGGTAATATCGAGCACCTAGTCTTCTCGGATAATGACGAAGAATTCGGAGGACCTCTGTGCACGTTGCGCACACTAAAGATACTTGGCAGTTAAAAGTCGAGAAGAACAGGCCGAACAAGGCCACTGCCCAGGCAAAGATCTAAAAAAAAACAACTAATTCCTAGCACGAAAACACACAGAAACAAGAACAAGAAATATAAAGACAGGAAAAGTGAGATGTAAGTGCCAACGGCAGCGAATCCCCTGAAAATAAAGACCTAAACACATGTTCTCTTTTTTCTGAAACTCTTTACTTTGCCTTGTCGAGCCCCTTTAGCTATCTATAACACATTGTGAGGGAGAATTACCACAGGGTACATTTACAGACAGGATTAAAGGTTAGGGACAGGTTCGGTATTAGGTTTGGGATTGGTGATAGGCTCAGTAACACACTGTCTGGCAAGTGTCATCATTATATAAAAAATATGCATCTTTCCTCACTCATGCCCGTTAAAAAGGTTTCGCTGTATTTTCTGGAGATTACCGGATAATCCTTCCAGCGTGAACAATTTTCCTTCATCATCGACCCCCTTCAGCCCCTCCCCCCCTCCCACAAACACACACACACACACACACACACATACACACACACACACATAAACAGCTATTATATCTTCATCCATTCAAACGTTACTATCTTGTCGTGCGTTAGATAATTGTTTTTTGTACAATACAGACATGCTGTTTGAAGTTCGCCATTTAAACCAAAGGATCACTCAGCAACTGTAGACTGGACAGAATAGTTCCTCCCCCATTTATCGCGTATTGAACTTTTGGCGTCGCTGTAATCAAATGCCGCCTTGCTCAGACTGGGACTGATTTTGAGAAGTGTGCTGATGTCTTGGCGTGATGCAAGTCATTTTAAGCAAATTCCCTTAAGTATTACTGCAAGAAAATCTATAACTGATGGGGGATACGTTGGTCCAGAGGCATCGTGCTTGCCTCTCATGCCGAAGGTACCGGGTTCGATCCCCGGTCGTTTCAGGCACGCTGGATTTTTTTCGGGAAAAATGCCTGTCCCTGATCCTTTGGTAGATAGGATCGAGCACCTGGTCTTCTAGGATAAGAACGAAAAAACTCGGAAGGCCAGTGTGCACGTTGCACACATTAAAGATACCTTTTTCAACCTAAAAACAGGAGGAAAACAAAATGAAAATCTGAAAGAATAATCAATTAAGGCTGTTGTTAGGAATATTTCGGGAGGAGCTGTCTAGCTCTGGAGTCACAAAAGGCTTTAAAATACGTGCTCCTAGTGCAAAATGTACCTACAAGTAACAACAATTAAAACAAAAACTTCAAAGCTACTTGAAGTAACGTGAACATGCTACGACAGTAAACAATGGGACTTGCATCAGTGCGCCCATTTGGGCAAATTTGTTTAGCGAACATGACACCAAAAGAAGCAACTGTCGACTTTTGTCCTGAACAATATAGAGCCCAGTAACCGTGTGTCGTGATCTCGTGGTTTGGCATTGATGTCAACATACACAGAAAGAAAACCTGGCGCATATTCTATGAGCAAGCTAAAAAACGACTTTACACAACAGAGACAGAACACACACACTTGGATCTCGGTTTCCCTCATTTAAATAACATGGATCGAAAATAAGACGAGCGATTAGGCATGGGTTTAGAGTATTGATTTATCGGTATCGCCCGGGTCTGGCAGTTGATATAAAAGTGCAGTTTCTTTGGCCAAATGAATATTCTGGTGGGCGATACTGTTACTTTCTTATCAATGAAGATGTTGGCTATCCGATATCGGTATTGCATAGATCCGGCAGTTAACTTAAAGGTGCAGTTTCTTTGGTCCAATGAATATTCTGTTGGGAGATACTGTTATTTCGTACAGATGAAGATGTTGACTACCCGATATATTTTATCGAATATGGTATCATGGCTTTGGAGATGACATCTTTGGCTACAGTCCCTCAAAACACTCACAGTTAATGTCATTCAGTATGAAGATATTTCTCAGTCTTATACTCTTATCCATTATTCATCCGACTTTCAAAACTTATCTTTACGCATCTGTCTACCGATATACCAGATTTCCGTTTTCAGTTCTCTACACAGACTTATCTTTGAAATCTCCTGTGGGTGACGCTGTTTCATGTTTTCACTTCAGTTCAGAACACACAACTGCTTCACTGACTTAGATCGCCAGGTTGATTCGGTTGCGTACGGAAAGCAGTTGTGATTGGGCGGGGAGGGTAATTGTGTGTGTGTGGGGGGGGGGGGAGTCAGTGTATAAGGTGGAAGAAGGGATTATAGATGAGCATATATTATGTCTGTGTGTTTGGAAGTGGGGGAGGGGCGGTTGAGTGTCTGTCCCGAGACATAGAATACCAAGACGAATCATTCCTTCTTCCACTGTTATGTCCACAAATTGCATTGTGTATAAATAAGGCGATTACTCGTCTTTTTCGTTCAAATATGAAGAGGTGTGGTGCGCATTGTTGCAAATGATGACACGCGCGCAAATCGACGGACAGAATATTATTTGGGGGGGGGGGGTGGAATGAGTGTATTGGGGGCAGGGGGTTCAAATATCAGGACACAGATCTAATTGTGAATGTTATTGTTAAACTATTTTCGATGAAAATAACCGTACTGTATCACTATCACTAATTCAAAGGACAGCTTATCTTGCCATGCGTCTATCTCAAGATCGTACTCTGTGGACAGACACGTAGAATGGGTTGAGCTCGAGTATCCAGTATTCGCCCACATCCAAGCAATCATTTGATCAACCACTTTCCTTAGAAACAGAGAAGAAAAGAGCTGCCCAAGATTCAAACACAATTTCTGAGAGATTTTGTCGTTTGTTTTCAGAAGCAAAAAAAAGTTGAAACCCGTCAATTCTCAAGATCTTTTGAACTGGTTTTGAGGCAAAGATGAACTGGGCAGGAGAAATACAGACACATCGGGACTATTGAACGACCTTACTAGCAAAACAATGTCATTTTTTAACAACTACAAACAACAGGCAATGGCAGTTGCGTGCAGGGATTTGGTGATGCTCTGGGATTGTATGATTGATTGTGTCTCTGATTGTTTGCCCCAAGGCTCAAGTATAGGGCCCAATATTGAGAAATGTGAGAAAGGAAGACATTTTAAATAATATAAACGAATGAAATAATATTTTTGATTCAAACTAAACATACGGTATTTACATGTAACTGGTCTCGCTTATTAAAACAAGGATCCACGTTCACACCAGCTTATGGGACTGTAGGGCAGCTTGTACAACGAATTTAACAGTGATAATTTCAGTGGTAACTGATAATTTCAGTGATAACAGTGATAATTTCATTGATGGCAGTGATCATTTCACAAAAATTCCGGCTTTGGTTATCTCACTGTATTGGAAAAGGCTATGTCAATTCATTGTCAACCCTTCATGGAATTCTTTTGCAATTTGCGGAGATCTTAGATTTCATCAGACAATTAGAGCTTTGAACAAGATCTTACAGGCAAGGGGCAAACAGCCAATAATTATGTTTTTAGCTATGGAATGTGCACACCTCGTATCCCATATAATTAGATCGTAGATTTTTGACTCCGAATCTTCACTGTTCTAGGAAGTAGACTTTGGGGGGGGGGGGGGGGGGTACTATTTAGTAATTTTTTTAAAACATTTATTTGTTTGGTTATTCAAAATTGTCAAAGGGTCCAGGAATATTAAAGATTAATGTGTTTTTTCTTTCTTATTTGTTTTTTTTTATTCTCGAGCGAGAATTTATTTTACATCATGCGATGATCACAGTTATTATGAATGAGAGATGGAAGTGGGGCGTGGGGTACTTAAAAAGAATAAAAGGAGTGAGAAAACATTTTTTAAAAAGCAACAACAACAACAAAACATTAGGAAAGCACATGGAGCAGAACAACATAAACATGGCAGGACACAAGAAGGTAAAAGAAGATATGGCTGTAAAATTTGTTTTCTTTTCCCCTTGAGATTTTTAGGGTATTTCACAATGCACCAGCTCATAATTTCTGTGCCTGCAGGGACCAAATGACCCCATGCCACTGGCGTGACTAGATGGCTCAGTGAGCAGTACAAACATTTTCTTCTTTAATTTTCTGCTGGCCTTCTTTAATAGAAATCAATAGTAGAAGCGACAAGTGGCGTGACTTCACTGATTATCAAACCAGGAAAAATTGCGTGACTTTCTTGCTTATCTTCTTCTTCTTTCGTTCACCAATCTAAATCTGCCGATTTGTTCTTTTAATAAAATCTACGGTTTTCTGCAGTTCTGGCAGAGCACCATAGAGTTTGATATTCAGGTCGGTGGGTTGGGGCCAATATGTTTCTCGCAGTGCTGAGAGGAGTGTGCAGTTCTGCAATATATGCTCCGTGTTTTGAGGAGACTGGCTGCACTCGCATATGGCAGATGTTCCTATTTTGAACTTGGTGAACATGTGGTGGTGGAGCCTATTGTGACCAGTTCTTAGTCTGAACAATAGTACTTGATCCTCTCTGTTCATGAGATGATATTTATCCTGTTGGTTTATTTGCTGCCGTCTGTTGTTTTTGATGAGGTTTTTCTTCTCATAGTAGTTTAGGAGGCACTATGGCTGCTCCAGGCCGGAGCCCTCCTTGGCCAGTTGGTCTGCCTTCTCATTGCCTGGGACTCCACAATGTGATGGTATCCACTGTAGGACTATCCTGCTTCTATTTCCAAGCTGTGTAAAACATTTCTTCAGGTCGTTAAGCTTGCCAGCTTGAAGGGCCTCAAGGACTGATCTTGCATCTATGAGGAAGACGATGTTGCTGTCTTCTACTTGAAGCTCTGTGGCAGCTGTCATGAGGGCTTTGGCTTCTGATCCATAATTATTGCAGAAGGTTCCGGTTGGCATGCTAATTGCCGTTCTTGTCGAGTCTGGATACTCTATATACACTCCGGCACCTCCGTTTGTTACAGCATTCTCAGCAGAGCCATCTGTGTAGACTCGAACCCATGATTCGCTTGGATACTTGTCATCAAGTAGGCCGAGTACAGCAGTTCTTCTTTCTACTTCACTTTGTTCTCCCTTGTTGAAGACACCATCAACGTCTGTGTGTATCTGGACTTGGGTCTCTGTCTCCTCCGTCCAAGGGGTCTGTTCAGGTACAAGATGTCAGGGGGTGGGCAATCTGGGGAAGGTGTGATAGCTGTCTTCTTATTCGCTTTGCCTTGTGAATAAAGCTCGTACGTTTCAGCCTTCCCCTTGCCAGGTCTCCTAGCTTCTCTTTCATTGGGTGATTCTCTATGCTGTTGAATTTCTCTGCCTGGATTGCCACCCTGGTTTCTCTTCGTTCTGCAAGTGTTGCTATCTGGGTGATCTTCTCCATCTCCACAATGGGTGTTGACTTCATTGCTCCTGTGATGATGCGCAAAGCCTGGTTCTGAACTTTGTCTAACATCTGAAGGGCTGAGTTGGACGCTGAACTCCAGGCTGTTGAACCATATTCGAGGTGAGGGCGAATCCCTTGCTGATACACATTCTTGAGAATTCTTTCTGTCGCTCCCCATGATGTGCCGCTCAGTTTCCTCAATATGGCTAGCTTATAAAACGGTACAAACAGCTTCCACTTTAGAAAAAAAAAAATCTGTTAATCGGTATCTGCTCGTGTCCAATAATGGGAATGATCAAATTCTGGTAGCTTGCAAATGTGTAGAGTCGAGAGTTCAGGCCAACCGGGAATTCTAGGAGAAATTAGAGTAAAATTCGACAAGGTATCAATTGAGTCCGATACTGAGGATAGTCGTAACAGACGGCTGGTCTAAACATAGGGTGGCTTCTATATTTTATGCATTTATCTATCTACTTACTCATTTACTGATCTATTAATTTATTAATTCACTAGTTTATTTATTTATTCATTTAATTATTTATTTATCCATCCTTTCATTTATTTACTTCTTTCTTTCTTTTTTATCTATTCATTCATATATTGATTTTCCTAAAAACATTACAATATTATCCACACAGTGGATGCAGGCTAAATGACATTTCAATCTTAGCCTGAAAAAGAAAAAAATAAATAAATAAAAACACGAAACTATTTCAGGCCAGATTTCTCGTAATGAAGAGCGGCCGACAGTCTGAGATAAAAATGTTCCTACAAACATGATATTGGAGTGACAACACACCTTAAGGTCCTTCCATCAGTATTATCCACGGTTACGCCTGTGTGTCTGTGACATTGCATGAGAAGGTCTAGAACTTAAAGTTTGAAGTCTTTCAAGCTCTAACTGGTTTCTGGCGGCAGCTGAGGCTTTTCTCTCTTCTTCTCACCAATGTCATAATGTACTGAAACCAAGACATTTTCATGCGGAAATTTTGTTGTCGAGATGAGCATTAACTTGAATGTGAGTTTTGTACAGATCACAACTTTTAGAAAAATCAGATTTTTAGCATACAATCTAATCTGGCTGTGCGATGTGTAGTGAACGGTATAACTTTGCCAAGGAGTTGAAAGACGGTTGTAATTTATAGCCCCAACGAATACAAAACTGATTGGTCATAAAAGGCGTACTCCAGCCCAGTTTGTTTTTTATTCTCAAATAATTATCGGAGTGGATCTGGCGAAATCGCGCTAAAGACCAACTTCCCAGGAAAGCCCCTTCGAAGGGGGAAATATTTTCAGTGGAAATAGAAATTTGCCCATAGAATGAAATATCAGCGCATTCAGTTAATATGTTTTTGCTTGAAATTGTCCTAGAAATATCCTATTTTGATTTTTTAAAAAGGTTTTTAAAAAAGACCTCAAGCCAGAGCCATTCACATCCCACTCCCACAATTTTTCTATGGTTTCAATTTAAGGTCCAGCCTATGTGAATTTTTGCCGTGTTTTTACAGTACTCCATCGTTGGTGGCCTGAATAGGGATCAAACTTCGCCTCTCTGATACATCCTTTATTGTGCTGAAAATGAAAATGAAATCCCAACAACAAAAATTGTAATAATCATAATAATAAACCCTTTGACGTCACAGAAATGAATATCTAACCGACATTTTTTTGTTGTTGTTTTGGCAGTCATTGCTTGCAATAATTATGTAAATATGGTGACGTATGACGAGGAAGTTTGCAAACAAACAATGCAGAGTCGACATAATGGCATACCATTCAGGAAATGGTTTTGCATAACACATTAATCCATGTATTGATTTTCTCTGTAATACATGGACATTTCCGTCATCCCAAGCAGAACGTCTGGCTATAAAAAAATGGTTGATGTGTCACCTGCAAATGGGAAAATGAAATAGAGAATATTTATCGTTTTCTTTCTTTTTTTTACATTTAGCACTCTTATTCATATCTGCAAAGACATCCATTTCTTCTTTACTATGTCTGTATTTTCGTTCATTATTTTCACTGTGTACCAATCCCTATCGTGTCCACGCCCATCTATGTTCGTTTTTAGTTAGAGGGCAGGCTGGCTATTGCAATATCCAAGACTCAACTCAAAACCGAAATTTTTACAACGTCGGAAATTATCAGCTCTTTCAATATTGTGATTTCATATCCTGAAAAAAAAAATATTCTAGGAATGCTAAAATCCAAAGATCACCTCGTGGTCAAACAAACCTGCGACTTAAGTTATCGAAACCCTCACCCCCCTCCCCGGTATCAAAGGATAATTATGCCAGTTCGGGAATATCATGTAAGCGACATTTCGGGCTGACAATCTGTTTAAAAAAAAAATGGCGGGAGCATTTCTCTGTGGTACAGTTTTCGCTTTTTGTCGTCGTTGTTGTTGTTGTTGTTGTTGTTGTTGTTGTTGTTGTTTTGTTGTTACAGCCTGAACATCAGTTTTGAAAATTATAAAATTAATTTTCTCAAGTGTCAGCTAACATAACCCAGACTCCTTTGTAATCGACCTACATTGTGTTTATTCAAGTTTCAGGTAATCTTTTAAGAATGTTATTAGGACGATGAAATAGTCATCTCGTGTTTTTACTCCCTGTGATGAGTCCAGTGCATTTCACTGGAGTTCAATTTGGTGCAACTTTCCTGCCTAAGGGTAGCCACACAAAGGCCACTGAATTCGGTCACCGAGCCACTAGGCGCTTTAGGTGAGAAGAATTGCACTATATAAACGGACCGAATCTAGGTGGGCTCTATCAACAGCACTATGCTGAGGCCCCCGAGAAACAAAAGATCTCAACCGTGGGCTCTATGTGCAGTTGTTGAAATTATATAGTGCAATTCTACTCACCTAAAGCGCCTAGTGGCTCGGTGACCGAATTCGGTGGCCTTTGTGTGGCTACCCCTAGAATAAAAGCGTATTGCCATGATGTGCGCGAATATGAAGTAAGTCTTCATAGAGAGAGAGAGAGAGAGAGAGAGAGAGAGAGAGAGAGAGAGAGAGAGAGAGAGAGAGAGAGAGAGGGGGGGGGGGGGTTAAGAGACAGACAGATAGACACACACACACACACAAAAGGATGCAAAGACAGGTTTATTTCGGGCTATACCAGATACCTCAATCTAGTCCAGAAAACAGAATTATGCCCACCTTTTTTATTTTCATCTTTGAAAACAGAAAACAGAAAACAGAATTTCCCACCCATATCCCAGTTGCTGGCAAGGGACAAAGAATGACTCGGATGATCCTGAGTATGCCATGCTGACGATATGCACCGAAATATACGCTCTTTTCCCCAGGAATCATTTTATTTCATAACCAGCTAGCTGACCAACCTGTTCCCCGAGAGCAATGTCCTATTTTCTACACGGCCAATCGTATTTATTCAGCTGTGTGTCATATTCTTGATTCCAAGATGCAAAATTATATACAGAATTCAGAAACAAAGCTCCTCATTCTTGTCTGAGACAACGGCGCATGAATCGAATGGGTGTTTACCAACCTATCAACTTTGTCAACTCGGGAAAACAGATTTCTCTGTTTTAACATCCACAGACATTTTATGAGAGTGATGTCAAAGAAGGCCAGACTGTATTTTGTTGGCCAGTAAGATCGGATCTGATCAGAAGATGTCTCTGAAGACGCAAGTACATGGCAGTTTAAAAGGTTTCTCGCGTGAAGCAACATTCGTCGTCAATGGAATTGCGTGTTCACTCTTTGCTTGCCAATCCTCATGAAAATGAAATTAAGAAACAATTCTTCGCAAATGGAGAGCAGCAAAAAAAAAAAAAAAGTCTCTCGTATTTACCTGTTGAGTTGCGATTCGTGAGCGGCTTATCCGCGCCAAGCAAATGTTTGCTTTGCTCTGCACCCTTAGAGCTAATTCGTGTAACCTCGCTTGCATCTTGCAATGACATACCACCCATTTTTACATAAGTTCAGTGGTTGACGGGTGCATCTCGCACCCCCTCCCCTCCACAACATAAATCCTTTGAAACCAACTCCGCCAGGGTAGCAACTACCTCATCAATCAATCTACTTGTCATTTCTAGTTTTATAGGCAACGTTTTGTTCATGTTACGCTTTGTAAGATCGTGGCAAGATTTTGTTCATTTTTTTTTTTTTTGGTCGGGTGTTCTTTTGTTTCCTTAATTTTTTTCTTACCTTTTGATGTTCATCTAAGGCATGTTAGAGAGGCAAACACTTGAATCCGTTAGCTTTTAACTGGCAGTAACTTTCAATGGATAAGAGGAGGGTGGGGGAGGGGGAGGGAGGGAGGGGGAATCCATCACCGCAAAATGAGTGGATCGCTGGCTCTCTCTAAGTCTCATACGGTCAGGTGAAATAAGTTTATTTTGCTTGTTTGCAGTCTTGATTTTATTTTCTCAACGTTTGTTCACTTAGCGTTAACTCTCTTACTCTCTCTCTCTCTCTCTCTCTCTCTCTCTCTCTCTCTCTCTCTCTCTCTCATTTTCTCTCTCTCTCTCTCCAACTCTATCTATCTGTCTATCTATCTATCTATCTATCTATCTATCTCTCTCGTTCTCTCCCATTCATTCTGACTCAGTGGGCTCCTGGCTTAGGTTTATTCCAGCCTATTTGGTCCTCCTGTTGCCTGTCTGTCTGTCTGTCTGTCTGCTTGTCTGTCCGTCTATCTGTCTGTTTGTCTCTCTCCCTGTCTCTTTCTCACCCACTTACTCACTCAATCAATGGGTTCCTGGCTCACACTTGAGCATATTCTGTCCCCTCTCCGTTCAGTTTTCATTTTGCCACAGCACGGTATTCAAAAACTAAACGGTTCATTTAGAGAAGAAACGGACAAACAAAACAAAAAAAAGGATGTGAAAAGTAGACGCAGATCTGAAAATATTCGTTAATATGAATTTCTTCCATGGATTCTGGATCTTTCTTTTTTAAAGGTGTGTCTTGTTTCAAGGGAAATGCGTTCCACTTTGGATCACCTCTCAGCCCATTTCTTTTCCCTATCTCTGAAAGCTACTTTTTTTTTATTTTTTTTGTCTTCTCCTCCCGGACGTTTTGCTCTTCCTGCGCTCTTCGATCTTCCATCACATACTTTCTCTGCCTTCTTTCTTATTCTTTTTTGTTTCCTCTCATAGCCCTTATAATAATTTCCCTTATGGCCTCAAGGTGGTATCAGTTTCTTTTTTCCTGTTATTTAATTAATCTCTCGAATCCAAACGTGCTTTTTCAGTCATCATTAACCCTCTTTTCAGTGCCAGCTTAATGCACAAGTGCGCGTAAACGACTGTGATTATTAAACCGACACCTGCCTACACACATCATTATGCCTTGGCTGTTGTTATAAGCACGTAAATGCTCTCCAAGCGTTTTGCTTTAGAGGAGCGTATGTATACGTACCTACCCTTAACCTCCGTCCTTATCCTCAACCCTAAATCTTATCGAATCCCCAACCCTTCCCCCTACCCTGTCAACCAAATAGTAAACAGTAAACAGGAGGAAAACAAAAAGAAAATCTGAAAATACAATTAATCATAATTAATTAAGGCTGTTGACAAGGAGCATTTTGGGAGGAGCTCTATGGCTCCGGGGACACAAAAAGCTTTAAAATACGTACCTCTAGCACAATAAACTTGGCGGACGTACGTACTTGTAACAACAATCTTTCTCTTATGGCCTAGCTGCGTATACTTTTTTGGGGGTCTTTTTTCTATATATTAAAGTTATCGAATCCAAAGTGTTTTTTTTTTCTTTCCAGTCATCATTAACCCTCTTTTCGGTGCCAGCTTAATGCACAAATGCGCGTACGCGCCTGTAATTATCAAAAAGACACCCGATACCCGCATACACATATCAATCTGCCTTTGCTCAACAGGGAAATCACATTCAAGTTGTGTACCAGGCATCGAGTGCAATCAAAATATTCCCAGCTTTTGAATGAAAATAAATATCAGGAATTTGCCCTGACTCACCCCGTCCTCTTTGACCCCTTACCTGTACAGCCCGGGGGTCACTATTTTAGCTCTAGATGCTTTATTCAACATCATAATATGTGAGACTGCCCCGCCCCTGCCAGAATAGGCACTTTAACGAACTTCATGTGGGGATTTGCACACACATACACATACACACACACACACACTCACGCACACACACAGTTACACACGCACACGCACACTGCTCTTTCTTTTTCTTTCTCTCTCTCTCTCTCTCTCTCTCTTTCTTTCTCTCCCTCTTTCTCTCTATCTCTCTGTCTCTTTCTCACTGTCTCTCGCTCTCTCTTTCTCTCTCTCTCTTTCTCTCTCTCTCTCTCTCTCTCTCTCTCTAGGGCAGAATAGAGAATCCCACAATTCCCCCGAAGATATTTCTCTTTTATTATACTAGAACATTATGCAGGGAACACTATCTTTAGATAAATTAATAAGCAGTTTTAAAACATAGATCTGCCTGGTAAGTCGCCAACCCTCAACCATAGATACACTGCATGACCGTTCGTGCAGTATATCTATGCCCTCAACAGACTCTGGGAGCCAACCGAAATTCAATGATCTCCTCCCGTTTCTCAACTGTATGAGCAGTGAGTAGTGTTTTAGTGTGACGCATAATAATTAGGCGGCGAGCTACCAGTTTGGCGCTTGCACCAGCCTTAGGTCTGATTCACCCCTTAAGCTTGGGTCTATTTTACCCTCTTTTACATGGAACCTCTCCACGCTAATTTTCCTCGACATGCAGTAGGGGTTAATTAGTCTGAACATATTTTCACAATGTTTCTGTTTCATATTTTTATTCTAAAGACTGCAAGCATATTTATTATTATCACTTTTTTTAGCAGAATCTCCACAGACAATCTCATAATTTCTGCTGTCTGCATGCCTTCTGAAATTTGTTACCTGCCTGCAGACCTCTCTCTTCTGTCAAGGCTGCCAAGAGAATTAAGTAAACTGTGGGAGCTTCACTATTGTCTTGTAATTATTTTCTCTACAGAAAGAATTTTCTCTACATTCTTTAATCTCATTTTTTTTCCAGCTAGGCATTGTGTGTTGTAAAATCCCCATCCAGTGTCTTGGCGAATTCAAAAGGCTGTGCAGGGTGCCAATAAACCCAAATAACCTTGGATGTTCTCGAGTGTCTACAGGCACAAAAAAAAAACAACCCAACAACACACATTATCTCACCCCCCCCCCTCCCCCCCCCACCCAGCCCCCGAAAAAAACCCTGCAAAATCAGATCCCACCCTATGACACACTTTATTACACCCCCCCCCCCAATCCCCTCCCTTTTTTCCTAGAAACGTGGGATGCTGCTTTTCTAAGGAAAACTACTCCTTGGGGGGGGGGGGGGGGTCATATTTGCTGATCTTAGAATTATTACTCAGCGCAGGACGTTCGACATCATTCGGTCAGCGTCCTCGACTCATTTTTTTTAAAGAGGCGGGGGTGATTGGGGGGGGGGGGGAACTGGATGGGTGTTGTTGGGGTGGGGTGGGGGAGGATGCTAGGGCGGGAGCTCAGACTGAAATGGGATTTGGAATACATTCATCCTGCGCATGGCTTCATAATTATAGATAACTGAATAGATAAATAAGTGCATAATTAAAAGAAGAGGAAAAATAACAACGAATTAATTTAATAAATAAATAGACACCGAAATCAATGTTCATAAGTAAATATATTGAAGTATTTAGAGAGAATAAATAATTAAATAAATAAATAATTAATTAAGAAAGGACGTGGATAAATAAGTAGATAAATACATAGATGTTTGTAAGGACTAGCCTAGTTCTCGACACCATTGCTATTATGCTTCTCGCCTAAATTTTCGTCATCTTCTTCCACCAATGCATTCAGTGTCACAAGTTCAAGTTTATTGTAGTCCTGATGGCTAATTCAAAATTTACACAAGAATCGTGTAAATAAGATTTGAAAAGGCTTTTTTTTTTAAAGAAAAAAAAACAGAACGCGCTGAGTCATTCACTCTTTCCGCTCCTTTTTTGGCTAATAGAAATAAAGAGTTACTTATAACAATAAACATGTAAGATGTGGTTAGAGTACGTACATGCCCCCAAGGTTTTGTTTGTTTGTTTGTTTGTTTGCACTAAGGGTACGTATTTTAAAGCCTTTTGTGACTCCAGAGCTAGAGAAGTTTTTCCCATAATGCTTCCTGACAACAGCCTTGAGTAATTATGATTAATTATTCTGTAAGTTTTTATTTTTATTTTCCTCCTTTTTTTTTTTTTTCTTATCGAAAGCGTAGGGGCAGGGTTAGGGATTCGATACGTTTTAGGGTTGAGGATAAGGACAGGGTTAGGGATAGGTACGTACACGTATGAACTCCAAGCATATTGCGACAGGGTTTCCACAACAGCCTGGCAACAAGAGCCTAAAATGTAAGGTGATTGATAATTTCCAGCAGCAATGATTACTCTTAACCCCCTCCCCCACCTCTCCCACCCCAACCACACACACACAAGAACGCAAAACTGCTCTATCTCTGTCAAACTCAGGATGGTGGGGTTCATTGTTCAGGTCTGTTTTGTCTTCGGTTTTAGAGCCAGTTGTGGACTATGGGCTTAAACGGGACCTCACCCCATGGCCCACTAGCCTGACCGAAACATGTTTGTCTCACTAGTTCTGTTGCGTTAAACTTGTCTTGTGTCAGCTTGCAGGAACAGAGGATTCGCACTCTGAGACGAAAAAAACCAGTTTGACGTAATGCGCCATCATCACCAATTTAAACGTGTCTTGGCCTACAGGTGAGGTTGAGACAATTCTGTCGTCTCAGTAACTCAGGCGCGTCAAAATTGTCTTGAGACAGCCAGAGGAAAGAGAGACCTCGCAGACTGAGTCAAAACAGGGCGCAAATCAGTTTGACTAGTGAGCCACCAGCGGTATAAACGTGTCCTCGACTACTAACGACACCGAGACATGTCTCTCTCACTACTTCGGGCGCGTCAAAACTGTCTTGAGTCAACCAGCGGAAAGAAAAACCTCGCAGACTGAGTCAAAACAGACGCAAATTCGGCTTGACGTATTGACCCACCAGCTTCCAAAACGTGTCTTCGTCTACTGACGAGACCAAGGTAATATGTCTCTCTCAATACTTTGAGCGCCTCAAAACTGTTTTGAGTCAGCCAGCAGAAAGAGTGACCTCGCAAAGTGAGCCAAAAGCAGACACAAAGTCGGTCTGACATAGTGAGCCACCTTCCTTTAAAACGTGTCCTCATCCACTGATGAGACCGAGTCACCTCATTTTTTGTCTCTCTGACTACTTTGAGCGCGTCAGAACCGCCTTGAGTCAGCCAGCGGAAAGAGTGACCTTTGCAAAGTGAGTAGAAACGGACGGGAAACAGTCTTGACCTAATTTGCCACCAGCCGTTTAAAACTGTCTTCATCTTCTAACGACACAAAGACATAACGTTCTCACCACCTCGGGTGCGTCAGAAGTGTCTTGAGTGATCCAGCGGAAAAAGACACCTCGCAAACTGACTCCACGTAAAGCAGATAAGACGCAGTGCGCCACAAGTATTATCATTAAATTACCATTATGTGGGAATCTGGGGGAATTGGGAATTCCAGAAATCTGTCTGAGATCTCTCTAATATTATTCTAGAAACATTAAGCAAACATTCATATTCTCCCCTGATGCACGCAGAAATGTGGAAACCTAGTAAAACGCACGTACAGCCTCCCGTAGTCAAGGGTAAGCGATGGTGCGGAAGGAAAAGCTAATCTCTGTTTACATCTGAGGTCGGAGCCACTGACACAGAGGGTCAGATAACCGAACAGGTTGGTTTCCTGACGCAATATAGATATTATACAGGTGTAACGAGTGCGGCTCCGTTTCATGTGAAATAAGTTGGCTCTTTGACTCGGCGAATACGCAGATGTGATATTCAAAGTTTGTTTTCAACCAATATCGCGTAAAGCGGAAAGTAGAACAAAGACAGGTGAAAAACGAAGTTTCCGATCATTCTTTTCGATTCTGCGTGATGAAAAAAATCTAAATAAATAATGTAAAAGTCTGCATTTTATCCAAAATGGATGTGTCCGCGTGATGTATGGTCAAAGAATGTTGTTACGAGCCCGTACTTCCCCCATTTTTTTAAGCTGGGGTACGTATTTTAAAGCCGTTTGTAAATCCAGAGCTAGAAAGCTCCTCCCGTAAAACTCCTAACAACAGCCTTAATTGATTATTCTTTCAGATTTTCTTTTCGTTTTTTGGTTTAAAGGGTAGGGAGCAGGGTTAGGGATTCGATAAGATTGTCTTTTGAAGATAAGGACGGGTTTAGGGATAGCTACGTAAACGTACGCGCCCCGAGCGCAAAACGCTTGGGCTGCGTACGTACTTATAACAACAGCCATCGTCAATAGTCGAGGCTGAGCACAGTTTCTTCATTTTTGGTCACCTAGTCATGCAGTTTTGGGTGTTTACCCGTCCACCCTCTCGATCCATTATAGTATGATAACAGACAATTTGAAATACTTTTTACGTGCTGTAAACTGTTAATAACTCAAAGTGTGGAACTGTGGGTCGGCGGACAGTTTCTTAATACCAGGGACGGACGTATTCGATGCAACCTCCAAAAAGCAAAAATTTAGATTCTCAGTATTATAGTAACATCTTAAATTCTTTTTATAATTCTATTACTCGTGGATTTTTCATGACGCATTTTGTTTTCGATTTCTACGAATTTGTGCCATACTACTTTCAGTAATGTTTGATACGGTATGTATCTTTTTTTTTTTTCTTTATAGGTAGAGTGTGAAGATATTGTCGTAGCAATTAAACTTAACTGTTATGTATGTAGGATTTATAATCACGACACTGACAAAGAGAGTTTCTCCTTTGTTTCGCTGGGCGTATGGTTTTCTACGATATGTACCGGTATCACTCTTTAGTTTTGTCGGGGTAGAGTGTGGAGATATCCTGGACGCAATTAGACTTAACTGTTAAGTAAGTAGGACTTGTAAGCATGGCACTGAAAAAGAGAGTTTCTCCTATGTTTCAAATCTTTTTCTCGCCGTCTCTGGCTTTTTTTTTCTTCCATTATTTTCCCTCTCTCATATTTCTCTCACTTCCTTATTCCCTTCATTTGCTCTTTAATACCCAAACCTTCATATCGTATCATCTTTCTATCCAGTGACGGCTTTGCCACATGCAAACTCTTGCGCAACAACTGCACTTTCTGAACACTTGATGCAATTCTAAAACTCTAGATCTCCACCAGAAGAAAACTCAATGAGAAAATTTTGTTGTTGTTGTTTTAAAGTGCTCATGTCACTGTGTTTCCTTCATCCTTCACGCCTTTTTTCATTTTTCACTGCGATGCTGTCAATCAGTTTTATTGGTTTGCTTGTCGGGCATAATCGACACTGTGTACGTCTTAGCAAAGCGTAATATTTTACACTGTGTCTCTCTGTTTGTTATACAGAATTGCGTGCCAACAATCATGCAGGACACCAGTTTCAGTCTCGACTTTAATTTTGGGTTTTGCCGTAATTTGAGACCGATTCTAAGATTGGGATTTTTCCAAAAATTGAGTCTAAATTTGAGATTGGGTTCTACAAGAATTTGAGTCTGATTTTGAGATTGGGTTTAACCAGAATTTGAGTCGAAGCCAGAATCTGACTTTTAGTTTTACGGCCTGCCAGCACGATAACCTTATGCTTCGCCCTGTGTGATTCCCCGACTGGACGTCATCACAGAGTGTGTGTGTGTGTGTGGGGGGGGGGGGTTCTATTATAGCTAGTTCATTTAGAAACTTGTACCCTCAATCTCTCGCAAATTTTCTCAGAAACTTATTATTGTACTGCAGTCTTAGATTTTCTTTGGCTTTAAGATTTTCTCATCGGTAAATCCACAGGCAACGTGGACCTTTCAAAGCGAAGAACTTCTTTCATCTTTTTGAAATATAACAATAACATTGTGCCTCAGACATTCAGTTCCACAATAAATGCACGATTACTGTTTCACGTCACTTCCGTATTTAATATTGCTGACGTCAAGCAGAGAAACCCATTAACGTCCTTTTTTAAAAAAAAAAAAAAACTGCCCGTCCGAGCGTAGTTTCTTTGTGAGAGAGCATACGCCGCACTTTTAGAACGCAAATGGTGACTTTATCTCTGCTTTTTTATCTTGAAAGCCTGAAGCATTTTTCCCCATAACCTAAAGAAACAAACTACGAAATGACACGTTTCATTTTTTTTTCTCATGTCCCAAAGAAGCAAAATACGAAATGAGACTAGTTTTCAAAGGGCAAATATTATTTCATTAAAGGTCACGAATAGTCGTGGTCTACATAGTACCAACTTTGAATACACTCAGTCAAATGCTTGCGAAGTTATGGTTTTGGGAGGAGCGGCCGTACATTTCTGAACGGACAATGGCAGCGATGTTTATCGAGTTTGTGATCAAAAATTGACGAAAATGAACCATGCAAGGATAAAGAATAGGTTAACTGCACAACAGAAAAGGCTGGCAGAACGAGGGAAAGAAATACAAAGAAAGGTCATTGCCTTCAGTTGAGAAAAAAGTCTGAATGAACAGAGAGAAATAAAAAACAAAAAAGGAAAATCATCAGCCAGGAACTGAGAATGAAAACCAAGAAACAGGTAGGAAAAGGAAGAATGCATGCAGAGAGAAGGAATTGTGAAATTGTTTTAGATTCTTCCGTCTACTCAAATGCCTCTTCAAAGCGTCTTTCGTTCATTCTCCATCTTCTCGCGTGGCATCAAGACTCACGCACAATCTCTCGAGATAGAACGTGTCACTGACCTGGTTTGGTATGTTTTTTCTCATTTCTAATCTTGTAACCGTAACCTCACACACACGCACACACACACACACACACACACACACACACACACACACGCATACACACCTGCTCACACATGCACACACGCACGCACTCACGCACATGCTTGAAGTGAACACAGACAAATACATAGACACGTACACATACATCACACTGGCGAAAATCCACTGAAGTTGCAAAATGTTAGAGATTATAATTAGCAGAGTCATACATTTTGCTTTGGGTGCTGTAACGCTTCTTTCAACAGGTGAATGATAAAGTTTCATCCGGTATTAAATGTCCAGTCTTTAGTAATCTTGCACAGTCACCTTTTCGTGTCTTCAAGCAACACTTTTATCTTTTCTCCCATAAACTCAAAAGTTACGAATCTCACTAAAGTCTTGTCTTTCCTAATCAGCATCCATGGTGAAAAGGCCGGTGAAAAATTAATTATATGGAATATCAATTTCCTGATCAGGGAGTATGTGATTTGCAATCTCGTTGACGTTGTATTTCTTTCCGCTGTTCGGATTCATATTGAACTGATCATGCATCATATTCAGTGCTAAAACTGTCGTTGGTAATATAAATTTAAAATAGTTAATTTTGATTCACTTTGTACAAACTTTTTATTCATCAATGGTCTTTCATCTTTCACCTAGATAACCTAGACATTTTTCATCTACTGCAATGATTTCCATTCTTTTCTGTCTGATGTTTTCCTCACCCCTGGTGTTCCTCCTCTGTCTGATGTTTTCCTCACCCCTGGTGTTCCTCCTCTGTCTGATGTTTTCCTCACCCCTGGTGTTCCACCTCTGTCTGATGTTTTCCTCACCCCTGGTGTTCCTCCTCTGTCTGATGTTTTCCTCACCCCTGGTGTTCCTCCTCTGTCTGATGTTTTCCTCACCCCTGGTGTTCCTCCTCTGTCTGATGTTTTCCTCACCCCTGGTGTTCCTCCTCTGTCTGATGTTTTCCTCACCCCTGGTGTTATTCCTCTGTCTGATGTTTTCCTCACCCCTGGTGGTATTCCTCTGTCTGATGTTTTCCTCACCCCTGGTGTTCCTCCTCTGTCTGATGTTTTCCTCACCCCTGGTGTTCCTCCTCTGTCTGATGTTCCTCACCCCTGGTGTTCCTTCTCTGTCTGATGTTTTCCTCACCCCTGGTGTTCCTCCTCTGTCTGATGTTTTCCTCACCCCTGATGTTCCTCCTCTGTCTGATGTTTTCCTCACCCCTGGTGTTCCTCCTCTGTCTGATGTTTTCCTCACCCCTGGTGTTATTCCTCTGTCTGATGTTTTCCTCACCCCTGGTGTTCCTCCTCTGTCTGATGTTTTCCTCACCCCTGATGTTATTCCTCTGTCTGATGTTTTCCTCACCCCTGGTGTTCCTCCTCTGTCTGATGTTTTCCTCACCCCTGGTGTTATTCCTCTGTCTGATGTTTTCCTCACCCCTGGTGTTCCTCCTCTGTCTGATGTTTTCCTCACCCCTGGTGTTATTCCTCTGTCTGATGTTTTCCTCACCCCTGGTGTTCCTCCTCTGTCTGATGTTTTCCTCACCCCTGGTGTTATTCCTCTGTCTGATGTTTTCCTCACCCCTGGCGTTATTCCTCTGTCTGATGTTTTCCTCACCCCTGGTGTTCCTCCTCTGTCTGATGTTTTCCTCACCCCTGGTGTTATTCCTCTGTCTGATGTTTTCCTCACCCCTGGTGTTCCTCCTCTGTCTGATGTTTTCCTCACCCCTGGTGTTATTCCTCTGTCTGATGTTTTCCTCACCCCTGGTGTTATTCCTCTGTCTGATGTTTTCCTCACCCCTGGTGTTATTTATCGTCTGATGTTTTCCTCACCCCTGGTGTTCCTCCTCTGTCTGATGTTTTCCTCACCCCTGGTGTTCCTCCTCTGTCTGATGTTTTCCTCACCCCTGGTGTTCCTCCTCTGTCTGATGTTTTCCTCAGCCCTGGTGTTCCTCCTCTGTCTGATGTTTTCCTCACCCCTGGTGTTATTCCTCTGTCTGATGTTTTCCTCACCCCTGGTGTTCCTCCTCTGTATGATGTTTTCCTCACCCCTGGTGGTATTCCTCTGTCTGATGTTTTCCTCACCCCTGGTGTTCCTCCTCTGTCTGATGTTTTCCTCACCCCTGGTGTTCCTCCTCTGTCTGATGTTTTCCTCAGCCCTGGTGTTCCTCCTCTGTCTGATGTTTTCCTCACCCCTGGTGTTCCTCCTCTGTCTGATGTTTTCCTCACCCCTGGTGTTCCTCCTCTGTCTGATGTTTTCCTCAGCCCTGGTGTTCCTCCTCTGTCTGATGTTTTCCTCACCCCTGGTGTTCCTCCTCTGTCTGATGTTTTCCTCACCCCTGGTGTTCCTCCTCTGTCTGATGTTTTCCTCACCCCTGGTGTTCCTCCTCTGTCTGATGTTTTCCTCACCCCTGGTGTTATTCCTCTGTCGTCGTCTTGCCATCTTCTTCCTTGTTGTCCTCTTGTTCTCCTTCCTGACCTTGGTTGCTATTCAGTGCATGCAGCGTTTTGTCCACCTAATGTCATTCATCCTTCCCACATGTCCAGCCCAATTCCACTCACTGGCCTACCATAAAACATTTTTTAATGGATTTGCTATTATCTTCACTGTCTTGATGAATGTCTGTATCAGGAAACCTATACTGACAGGCTGATTGTCAAGGACCATGCATTGAATCACAAATGAATGTCCAAAACCTCCCAGTCCCGAAGGGTTCTTTTAAAAACAAGAAGCCTTGTAAGCTTGGGAGAAACAGGCATAAGTACAAAATCAAACTGAATTACGGAATGAATATATGTCTCTATTTACCCATCGAGCGACATTTGGTCAGAGGAGCTTAGAAATTCAGTAGTGAACGTATTTTCCTTCCATCTCTAATTCCTATTCCCGGGCTTTCACACTAGCCAACTGTCAACATTTTCAATCTAGTTTAAATAAATTGTAAGTTTACACCCAAGTAAAGTAAGTTTAAGTAAATAATATTATATTTCAGAAAGTAAACTCGCTGAAAGACAACAGGGAAATTAAAATAACCAGAAATAGCTCGCAAAAATTATATCCAATTACAACGCACTTTTCAAGCTATGTACTCCGAGAGCAAATACAGACTAGACCCCGAGACATGTCTAATAATTGTCATGCGATACTTTGCCATCTGTCGCTGTTTGCTGAGATAGGCTGAGTACACACCAAGACCAATTTATGAGTAATGTTTTTACCTAAGAGATAAGAAATGAAATGCACTTGCATGAATGACACAGTCGAATAGAGTGAGGGGGTAAATTGCTTGTTACCTGAGCAATATAGATAAACTTCATCGTTGAACGGTATTCCCCGGTTTCCAACTAGAACAAAAGAGATTACATCTGTTGTATGCACTACATGAGCTTGCTGCTTAGTGCACTCGGCCTGCAATATCTAACGTATTATCTGAATGTAACCCAATCACGCACTAACAACATTCATCCCGCAATATCCTTGGGTGTAGAAAGGGATGGAGAAACAGGTGGTAAAGATGCCAATCTAGTTTCAACTATATAGGGAACGGAATTGAATGACACAGTTACTATATTTAGATTTACGTCATGGGACATTCGAACTGTTCAACGTGGCGGTTAAGCACAATTATGGACTTTGTGCACACGTTTCATATGCAGTTGATCTTTGTGCCTCGAATCGCCGGTACAAAGTCCATAACAACTGTGCTTAACCACCGCGTTGAACAGTTTGAATGTCCCATGACGTCATCGGTAAAATTGAATATATTAACTGTGTCATTAAATCCCGTTCTTTATACATAAAGATGTCTAAATATAACCTACCGTTCTTGTTCTAGCCTGTAAACAACCAGTAGTAGGATACTTTACAACGGTGATAAAGAACATGAGAAGTCTAAATATTTTGACACTAGGTGTATTTTGCCTTCCTTAACTATATGAGCTCAAAAAGAGATTTTCGCAAAAAAAAAAAAAAAAACGGGATTTTGAGGTTCCATCACAACAGCGATGGATTTGTCTTGGTCGCACCTAGTACTCATGTTATTCTGTTTAAGTTACCAACGAAATATTGTCTGACAAAGCGTGGCTGACTTTGATAACAAACACGTGTATAACAGTCATTATTGTCTCAATACTCTATATTGTAGAGTTTATAAATGTTAATCATGCAAAAAATAACTCTATTCAATATTTATTTGCGATGGTGACCGAACAACCAAAAGAAATAATCTACAAAATAAAATGTAACTTTTAGGGATGAAAAGTAATGGAATAAGTTAGGCCTTTACGGGACTAGTTTGAGTTTGTCGCTAAAATATTTTGAAAAAGTTACTACAAAAGTTCACAACGAAACAATTACTAGTTTCCATTCCGGTCGAATGACAAGACAAATGCTGCAATGAGTTTTGCACCTAAATTACGGTTTCAGTGTGACATAAAGAGACAGATAAAATTATAGAGAGGACATATTTGCGGGGTTTTTGTTTATTCAATGATGAGCCAGTTAGATAACAGAGCGTTGACCTGAGGGTAAGATAATTAAATAAACATGCCATATGGGTGGGTCAGTGGGTAGGGTGATGATGGTGAAATGGAAAGGTGACGGGTTGGGGTGGGGGTGGTGGGTGGGGGGGGGGTGGGCAGAGTAAAGTAAGACTAGATTTATTTACGGTGAAAACTCAACAAAGTTGAACAATGATTTGTTTAATGCACAAAAGAAGAGGTGAGGGTTTCGTGAAGAGATTAGCTGATCGGAAAGTTTCATTCGCATTTGAATAAGTTCTGAGAGAGACAGACAGACAGACGAAGAGAAAGAGCATGTGTTGTAGTATGCCTGAGTGCGTGCTTGTAAAAGGGATGTAAAGAGAGCAGGAGAAAGAGACAGAGAGAGAGAGAGAGAGACAGAGAGAGACAGAGAGAGACAGAGAGAGGCAGAGAGAGACAGAGAGACAGAGAGATGATTATTAGAGGGTCGATTATTATTTGTTTAAGGCCTCACCTGCTCTAAACGCTCTGCGGCCGAAAATGAAACTGATGATGGTAACGATAATTATGCCATAAATATGTAAAAAAAGGGTTTGATGGTTTCCATTAAACAACACATTCTACTGTATCAGTCTGACCCTATATCAAGAGAAATCAAATTGCTGGTTTTTCACAATAAAATGAGTTAGTTTCCTTTTGTGGTGTGCCCACATGCAAAACAAAACAACAACAACAAAAAAGATTAATAATAGTAATAACTGTTGTAAGTATTGCTGACCTAGATATTAATGAAATATATTACTTTCATATCGAAAGCATTGGTTTTCTTTGGGGCGGGGGGGGGGAGGGGGGAATTGGAGGAGGGGAAAAGAAAGAGAATAATAAAGGTTTCGTATATCTTTCATGAGTTTCTTTTGAATTTTTTTTTCCATAACATTTATTTCATATCAACTGTAGGACGTGTATTATGTATCTGTCCTGTCACTAAAACGTGTCTAATAATAAAGTGTCGGGTTACTCGGGTAATCTATTGTTTCTTTTGCACCAGCCTCAGGCGGATAATTAAACAAGGTAGCAACAACAATACAACTGTGCTGGCTACAGATTTCTATTGTTGTACTCAGCTAGACAAACTGAGGACAATGAGTCATGAAGGCATTGTTGTTGTTGTTGTTGTTAAAGAAAGGAAACAGCCACAACAAAATACCAAACAAAAACTACAATAACTGCGCTGGCCACTGACTAAGTCCCAAAAAATGTTTTGTAAACAAAAAAAATGAAAACCTAAATTATAGGACAACAACACAAAAGATCGACCAGTGATGCCCTTTCAGGGCGGAAACCTAATAACTGTGGTGTGAATGTAAACCGCAGCTGTATGTTTTCACAGAGTGATTCTCTAGAATAGCCTGCTGTGTTTCTTTTTTTCATCAGCTTCTGTTTCTTCTGCTAACGACTTAGCCTTTGTACAGGACGTAAATTCATTCAAAGAGAAAATTTACCAGATGAATCCATTCATGACAGTATATTAGATGGTAGAAAATATTAAGCAAATCGTGACTTTAGTTCTTGAATGTTCCAATTCCATTTTTTGCTCAACTGAGAAATTCGAGGTTAAACGTATGCGGCTTTAGTATTATGATAAGGATTTAGAATAAATGGGAACTGTGAGACAAGTTGATAAGTACCATAACACAGTTTAATTAAACAAGTGTTATACTGCTTCTACATACTGAAAGATAATTTTCCAGTTTTCCAGGAAATGGAGATGGAACAAAAAAGGTTGCGACATGACGGATGACGATTTGCTCGGAGGTTTAAATAAGATTGTTTGTTTCTCAATGTTAAGTTTGTATGTTTGTCAATAGTTAGGGGTGACTAGTGTATATTTAATGGCTATATTTATAATACAAAATATAGGAGAGGAAATAGAAAGACTGAAATTCCTAGCTTAGCGAGGCTACAGGATATCTTCAAAGGGAGAGAGAGACCCCTGCCCATCACAAGTGTTGGCGTATCAGTGATTAAATCTACATATTCTCATAAAGTGACGTATCCACATCTTTTATACTTTTGAAATTACACGCAGAAGTGTTTTGGCCATGTGCTTTTCTGTAGGTGAGAAATTACACTCTCACCAAAGCTATGAAACGCTTTCTTGTAAAAATGGCAAACTTATTGATACGCCAGTGGTAGGTGAGACGGTCGACCAAGTGTGTCGGCCTTCCTTACAGTCTATGAGCGCCGGACCACGCCCAATTTATGAATCTGAGTATTCCCCTACACTAACAGTCTACAGTGGTAACTGTTTTTGGATGGCAATGGAATTCGAAACTCAGCATTATGACACCCATTTGTCACTCAATTAGACGGTGATCTCTCTGTCCTATCGCTGGGCATTTCATAGTGTTTCATTAAAATATTGAATAGAAACCTTGGGGTTAATTGCAACATGCACCAGTTTCACCTCAGGTCTATCAGGTCATACCTACTACACTTGCACTGTGCTCACACAAGGCCCCATTCCCACGGGCAAACGTGAGGACAGAGAGCAGAGAGGAACTAATCATCCGAACTACAATCTATTTTTAGCTGAATGCATGTCGGAGCAGTTTTGGTCTTTATTGACACAAGTAACAATTTAGATTATTCTTGCTGAGACTGAGCATAAATCGATACAGGTTGTTTTTTTTATTATTATTTTCTGCCTAAACAAATTGCCTTGAACTTTTTTTATGTGTATCCTTCAAATTTGGGGAAGTTATGCACGACATTGAACAGATGAACGTTTCACCCGCTTGTTTTGAAGATGCCGTGACGTGTTGTATAATGAGTGCGTTGTTGTTGTTGTTGTTGTTGTTAGTGTTGATGTCGTTTTATGGTTAGGCAAGGGGATGAATTTGAACGTCCATAATGAGGTCATATCATTAATCTTTTTTTTTTTTTCTTCTTTTTGCTGAGCACCATCTTTGATCCGATTATCAATAAATATCTCAGAGTTGCTGGGTATGCTGAAATTATGACAGTCACCAATATAAAGGATATTTTTCGAATTTGTTGAAAAGTCAGTTCTACGATTTCGGCATGAATGAACTGTTTGGCGAAATATTTTTTTCAACACGTTTGCCTTTTGATCAATTAATTGTTTAAGGTTGCAGACTTTGCAAGCACTGTTTTTTGCCACCTCTGATCAGATAATTCTTTTATATTGGAACAAAATTTTACTTTCTTCCGGACAATGGCCATTCTAAGATTACCGTATCGTGAATTTCAAAATTACAGAATAAATACAACACGGAAGTCATGTCTTACCAGGTAACCTTCAAATTTATCTGTCACCTAATTAGGTTTGCCGGTTTGTGATGCCTGCACTTTTTTTTCACGGTCTAAGGAGGACAAAAACGTGACCAACCATTTCAGTGAATGACATGTTTGCCAACATTGTCCAAATTATTCTCCCACTGTTGTACGCTTTGAAAGTTCTATGTTCTGTGTACTACGCCTGTTCAATTATCATGTCATGAGGACCACGTACACTGTAGACGAGTTTTGTTTTGTTCTTTTCACGTCTGTGGTGATCAATATTATAGTTCAATACATTTTTGCACTCTCGAGGTTGTTTTTTTTTCCTCAGAGCTGTCTAGCAACACGCCGATCATTGGTCGCCCAGTCAGAATTTGTCCTTGATTAAGAAGTTTATGAATGGTCGTCAAGGTGCCTCCTCTTTGGGAGGAGTTCCGTATGCGTTACATGTAATTTTTACCGTTATTAAGGAAAGGTCACTGTTACACATTGTTCCCAACCTTATGACCAATTATCACTTCATATTCACAATAACACTTGTAACATACTTGCTAAGAAAAATAGTATAATCCAAGAAAAAAGTCTGAAGTGAGACAAAATCCGAAAACAGCTGCCATTTTGAAACTTACTGGGGAGAGGTCACAGTAACAGAATTTACCAAAAAGCGCGGCTGGCGAAGGTTTACTGAAACAAAACTTGATATAGTGTTCACGAATTTAAACTCACAACACATGGAATGGTCAGATGGACCTGGGGGCGTGAGGGTCTAGTCAGTTTGTATCAATGGGCGGTAGTCAGATTGACTAATCGGGCGAAAAGGGCTGGGGTAGCCATTGGCGATCGACGTACACACAAGTAGGCCCTCATTAGATAAGATCATGCAATCTCCGAGCAGCTGAAATCGGATTGTTTCGCTACTAAGCCGATTCATAATTTTTTCAAACTATGCAAATTAACAAGGTCGGTAACTTTCCGTAATTTAGGTCAAGGTACTGACTGTGAGTATAAGTAAATTTTTACCGACAATCTGTTAACTCACCTGCGTGGCGAAATGGTTAAGACATGTGATTCAGGAGCGAAAGGGTGTGGGTGCGGATCCGAGCATTGTCATGATTTATGATTATTATGTATGTGTTCTCTTTCAGATGCTTCTAGCGCAGAGAAATCGAGATGAAGTGGAAGCAAGATAGAGAGGGGAGAGAGACACATGAGAGAAAGCGAAAAATGACGTGAATTATTTATTGCTATTTCTTTATTAACCCCCCAAAAATACCTAGCCCCTTTTTTTATTCAACCCCCTCAAAATAACCCTCTTTAGCATGTAACGCATTCGGAACTCCTTCCTCATCTTTTGACTTTGAGCACAGCGTTATACTTGCATCAAAAGAGCAGCGCACAAATGGAAGTCTGCAAAAAGAAAGGGTAATGAATCATGACAGCGGGAAACTCCGTGTTTCATAGTCTTTATTATTCTTTTTTCTGTGTTCAGCTTTTTTTTTTCGTTTCTGTGATGACAGTGGCAGGCGCTTCTTCATTTTTCTGTGTGTCAAGATCTCAGTTAGTACTGTAAATGCCGTGCTAGGCCACGGGTTAAATTCAGTGAGTTTTATTTGCCTAGTTGTAGTGTAGTGTCCTTGAACTGTTCTCGTGAGCAACATGTTTTGAGTAATGTTTTTTTTTCGACACAAGATAAAGTGCCCGGCATTATCCGGGATAAACCTGTGAACCCACCGATCCATCTCTCTCTTTTTGGTCTAGAAAGCTTCCCATACTCTACAGTCTTACAACAAATTTCAAGCGCACCAGAGCACTACTCACTTATTTCTGATAGGGAAACTGTGCGCACGGAATTGAACACACATTAGTACATCGTTTCCGGTGCGATGGGCTTACTACAGGGAGCCAAAACAAAGATCATTGTATTTTACACTTTTACAACTTTTTGTTTAAAAATACCTGAAACTTGAATGAACACAGTCGGTCGATATAAAAGCGACTGGACTGGATTAGATGGCACTTAAGAAAATTAATTTTATAATTTTTCAAGCTGTCATTTAGGTTGTAGCTTCGAGCAAAAAAAGCGTCAAAATTGCACCACAATGAATTACTCCCGCCACTATTTTTTTTATAATAAGATAGAAACTGTAGGTAATCTAGGGATGACAGAGCAGCTTGAGTCCGTGATTTAATAGCGTTGTTAGAGGGTGAGAGGTGGTTGTAATTGACTGTTGACCTTCAGTAGTTCGTGAAAGCACGAGTTGTTAATTTTTTGCGCAGTCATTTAATAAGATTTTGGATTTAATTTTTATCAACCTAATTAGAGGACGACCTTGCTTTTGGTGAAAGGCCGTAACCGACTTGCAGACATAATAATTAATACTGCGAGCTGAGTTCGCATGGCTGCACCAATCAAATCCAAGGATTTGGACGGTAGTTTGCAGGTAGCTAGATAGTATAAACGTCAGCCCATAACTTCTGTCCTCCATCACATGCAGAAAAGTATCCACTGTGAAGTGGTCGGCTAGTTCGAGCCAGATCGAAACAGAGACGCAGTAGAGCGGTCCATCTTTATGAGGAGCCTCTAGACCATGATGAGCTCCAGCTAATAGCTACCCGGACTTAGTCCATCATCCAACGCTTTTGTTGATGTTCCCTGGTTCTTAGCAACCAGGGCTAATGGTATGCATTATTTGTCTGTCAGAAATCAGGTGTTACCAGCAGTATGGGAGCCTACTCCGAGAGCCACCGCCAGGCAGTGCCAGTACTAGATTATATGACATGAGCCATTGTAATTGATTTGGCGTGTGCTGAGACAGTGAAGAACTACAATTTATATTAATATTCCATAAGTCATTATGAGTCTAACGTTATGTTTGATTCAGTGCTAGGATCTTTTTGTCCATTCTAAAATTATATTGAGTAGCACTTTCAGTGCAAGTGACTTTGCCATTGGAGACTCTGCTCCTACAATTCCACTTGTTTTACAGTTACCCTGAAATTCATTTATATATGTCATATTTATTTCTGTTTAACTAAATACATTATTATTGTGGCCCTGCAGCCCTGACAAAACTACTTCATTTGATTTGGTTAGTATTTCCAGTACGAAAGTTTAGTGTGTTTGGCGAGTGTGGGTTTTCCTCTTTGAAATTGCAGTCGTTTGCCATAACCCACATCGCGACACTGTGTATCGTTCAGCCTCAAAGAAGAGAAAAATCTCGGAGACTCTGGCCGAGAAGGCTATTACAGAACAGGTAAAGTACCTTGCCATAGAAAGCTGCGGCCCGTGGGCATTCTAAGACCTTCACACAAATGACAGCCAGAGAATGTAAAATATTGATTACTCTCGTTGGTCTTAGAATATGGAAGAAAAGGAACAAAATTAATGTCCAAATCTGTCATAACAGTGAAAGCTCGCTTGGCTGCCATACTCACACTCCATCATGTTAAAGACAACCACATAAAATTATACACAAACATACACAAGCAACTTGAACAGATCAAACGCCCAACCCTCAGCTCAAACGAATTCTATTGTGAACTTGAGTCATTACATTGTTCTGACTCGCTCTGGGACACATTTGGCGCAGCTCTGAGACATTTTGTGAATTTTGCCATACGCGCTCTGCTCGTTCAGTTCGTACTATAGTGCTTTTAAAAATTCCTGGCCCACTAAAAGTTTTCAAGCAAATAGATAAATATCGCTGAAACTTTGCATGGAGCATTTTTCCTGTTTACTCTAACAGGAAATAATTTTTCAAAGTTGCTTTATGTGGGAATAAGTAACAATATGATTCTATAAATATTATTCTCTTTAAATCTACATGCACCTTCATGTGAGAAAAACGTGTTTATATCATTTTTAAATCGTAAACAAACAGTAAATAAAATAAAAAAATGGACGATTACCAAAAGGGATTTGGGAATATTTCCCTCCAAATGATTTTCTTGTCCAAAATGATGATTTATGATCTTATTACACTACTCTTCGGGGAGATTGGCTGGAATTACAATTCAGTCTGATTGCATCCATTGACAACGGCTTCCACTTTGCACATTGGGATTCTTTTTGTAATCTATGAATTTGAAATCATATTCCCGAATGAAGAACTTTTACTGAGTAGGCCGTGACAAAACTGAATGGTTACAAGAAACGAGGACGGGTAGTTTGAAGTGTCTATAGTCAACTATCATTGAAACAGCGAAGGAACACAAAAACAGACAAACAGGCGGACATAGATAGATAGATAGATAGATAGATAGATAGATAGATAGATAGATAGATAGATAGATAGATAGATAGATAGATAGATAGATAGATAGATAGATAGATAGATAGATAGATAGATAGATAGATAGATAGATAGATAGATAGATAGATAGATAGATAGATAGATTAGATGATGGATGGATGGATGGATGGATGGATGGATGGATGGATGGATGGATGGATGGATGGATGGATGGATGGATGGATAGATGGATGGATGGATAGATGGATAAATGATAGGGGATAGATAGATGGTGGAATGGATTCGTGGATGGATGGATAGACAGACGGACGATAGATACCCACTTAAGCTTGTATTGCCCCTGGGCCATTGACCTGGGCAACAACTCTTGGCTTTAAATAACATCAATTAAGGGGAATCAACCTTAAGACATTAGGTGCCTGGGGTATGTGAGGGCGTCCTGAGTGAGACTTTTCTGAGCTCCTGAGTTAAGTCAAGCAATCAGTTCTCTTTAAATACAAATAACAGAACCAACAGGGTTCGGGCGTCCTCTGGAAAAGGTGATGAAGTGCGAGAATACACATAAACCAGAAAAGCTTAGCGTGTGAAGATATTATTGGTCGAACCGCAAGGCATGTTTTTTTTAAACTAATGTTTTTGCTTTCTAATTAGATGGTCTGGGATCATTCTGCGTCAGCTTTTGAGCTTACAGTAGCCCTCTCCGCGCTGTTACAAAAAGAAACACAGGCAAATTAACAAAAACAGGGAGTACGTAAAGGCGAGCGAGGATTTATACGAAAAGTACAGAGAGAACCTGAGTCAATGGTTGGTTTATTGGACTGGTTGGACAGACTGCGAGTGAGTACACAGAATTTATCACGTCAGCGATGCACTCCAGTCTGCTAGCCAAAACTTGAATGTCGTAAATCTACTTTCAGGCAAAAAAAAAAAAAACTGCATGTAAATCGTTTCAACAATGCGGTTGCTATGTTACCAAAATTCTAATTCGAATCCTTACCCTATCTCTGATCATAAAACATTCGAAAAACAACATCTTCGTCGGCGCAGCTGCCACCTTTGCAAAGATATCATAATATCGGTTTGTACGAACTTCGCCAAATCCGATTGCTGACAAATTTCCCCAGCTAATTATTACAATCCTTTTCCCTTTTATTATTTCGGAACAGTGGATAATTGCTCTTTGCATTATAAAGCACTCTCAGGTATGTTTCTTTCCTGTCTCCTGTCTCTATTAAAAGCGCCAAAAATGCCTGTTCAGTTTCTTTCATTTGATTTTTGTTGTGTCCTTTCCAGTGGCTGTAATGGTAGCGTCTATTATTAACATGTGCGCAGCATTTCACGGAGTGTCCTCAAGACATGAATTTCCAGGAAAATCTATCCACTTTTCTTCAAGAGCTTTGGACATATTCTTGTAGAATAGGAAATGGAAATTCCCAAAGCTGATCTTTTTAAATTTAACTATCTTTTTAAATATCTATCTATCTATCTATCTATCTATCTATATACCTATCTATTTATCTATCTATCTATCTATCTATCTATCTATCTATCTATCTATCTATCTATCTATCTATCTATCTATCTATCTGTCTGTCTGTCTGTCTGTCTGTCTGTCTGTCTGTCTGTCTGTCTGTCTGTCTGTCTGCCTGTCTGTCTGCCTGTCTGTCTGTCTGTCTATCTATCTATCTATCTATCTGTCTCTCTCTCCATCTATCTATCTATCTATCTATCTATCTATCTATCTATCTATCTATCTATCTATCTATCTATCTATCTATCTATCTATCTATCTATCTATCTATCTATCTATCTATCTATCTATCTGTTTATCTGTATGTCTGTCTGATTGTCTGTCTTGTCTATCCTCCTCTTGTTAAAAGTTTTGTCTTGAATAAATATCAAGGTATGCCACAAATTACTCATCTGTATTACTAACTCATAAATTATGAACACCTAGTACCTATGCGCCAGGTTGTGTCTTGAAATGCTTAACTATGCTAATTGTGTTGAACAATTTTCTTTTCACGTTAATTCCCTACTACAAGGACATTGATCTCTATTGGAACAATCTGTATGTATGTTTACATTTGTATAATTTGTACGGCCGCCAATAGACCGTACGCTCTATTCCAAACACACATTTCAATGATGATTCTGAACTGCAGTGTCCATTCATTGCACCTACCTTTAGTTATGATAATGGTCATGGTGAAAAACAAATGTTTATTTTGTAAGCCCATTCAGACATCAGACAAGAAATCTTATGGAAAAAAAATAATTATTGGAATCTTATTACTCCATAAATGGTAAAGAAAATGAAACCCTGGGCATTTATCATACATTTACAATGGTGAAAGCAGTGGTAAGGTTTGAGGAGTTTTCAATTCAGTATTCACAATATGGATTTCTAATCTTAAAATTTACTCATCTTTGATGACCATGGCCTTGGTCTACAAAACTCATAATAATAATGGTCATAACAAAGTAATTATAATAATCATGTAATAAGCTGAACTGACGTAATCAGACGACAAAAAAGGGGCTGGGGAGAAGCACGTATTAAAATTACTTCGCAAACATTTTCAAGAGAGAGACTATCAGAATCTTCCTCAGAGAATAGACCAGTGCCCTTGTTGTATCTCCAAGAAAAAGTCTTCAGTTTAACATTACAGAGCACATAAGATGCCAACACACTGCACTCCTATCCACCACCTTGCCTGATCTTGGGATATTTCATTTCAGTGAGATCCCCTAAGCGTCATTCGCTAGACATAAAAGAAATGCAGCGGTAGCAACATTTGTATCAGGATCTCGCTTAATGTCTTTGCCTGTATTAGTATATAATTGTTGGACCTATATTTCCGATGTTCAATACCGTTGCTGTAAAAAATTTAACAAAAAAAAAATACTAAACATCATTTTTTTTGTGTATTAATGTTTGTTTAAATGAGATTTTGACACGTAAAGCCAAATTATGAAGAATAGAATAGAACTGAACTGAACTGAATAATTATAGAATAGATTTTATTGATCCCGACGGAAATGTGCCCGGAAAAAAACAATACAGATACCATACCACACACTGATCTGATAGGAAATACAGTTAATTTATCAAACCACATTATTTTCTCCTTCTCTTCCATTCAATATCTTTCATACACAATATAGTATTCTCCGTAAAGATTAACATCTAGTCTTCGTTATAATCTTGTGATGGGCCTACTATACTGTGGATTTATCCATTCATCAGTCAACTCACCTATACATCATTGTTTTCACACCTCCTCGCTGGCCATTATAATGATACACATCACGTTTTTTATTACTGGTTTCAAGCGCTACAAGCATTATATTATATAATGATTATAATCATCTGTAAAGCACCTTCATTAGCCATTTAAATTTTGCCATGCTAGAAAAGCATGCCACTAGCTGGGGATATATTTGAAATAGATCAGGTACTAACTGAGGCTGCCGGCATTGCTAGGGATGTAAACCTACTTGCGTCTTCCATCCTTCTTCATGAATAGAAACCCTCTCTTTCTGTCCCTATCCCAGAGCCATCTTTACGCATGGGCACGCTGGGCAGCTGCACAGGGGCTCCAATGGTTTAGGTAGGGGCGGAGGGGGGCATGCATGCACATTTATATTGGTTTTTGAAACTGAGAAGAAAATCTTATTGCTTTGCCCATGGGTTCATAATGATGTTAAGAGCTCCCCGCCCAATCCCTCCTACTCAAACCTCCCTGTTTCTTTCTTTCTTTCTTCCCCCCCCCTCTCTCTCTCTCTCTCTCTCTCTCTCTCTCTCTCTCTCTCTCTCTCTCAAATACAGCCTCCCCATAAGTGCCCTATGCACGCCGTTCCTGTTTGGGAAAAAGTGTAGTAATCTGAACGCTCTTGAAAAGGGGTTACCTATAAAACAATAAAGGCTGAAAGGGCAGACTATGGCAGGACA
The DNA here is from genome assembly GCA_963931925.1 of Onchidella celtica. Taxonomy (NCBI): domain Eukaryota; kingdom Metazoa; phylum Mollusca; class Gastropoda; order Systellommatophora; family Onchidiidae; genus Onchidella; species Onchidella celtica. The sequence goes on along the minus strand of OZ007575.1, from coordinate 45,475,970 downwards.
AACTGAATCGGAAAAATACAGGGTTGTTTTTTTTAACTCCATGCCTTAGAATTGTTAATTATCAATCTTCGTGCCCTGTTGTGATCTGGGTATCAATTGTAAGCTATATAATAAAATTCGAGCTCATGCTGTTTGCGATAATAGTTAGTGACTGTTGTCGAACATCGACAACTCCTGAAATATATATATGATATATTATGAGTGGATCTGACAAAATCGGGCTCAAGGTGAAAGACCAAACTTCCAGCGCAAACCCCTCCGAACGGGGAAAACATTTCTATGGGAATTGAGATTTGCTTATAATATGAAAGATTAGCCACTTGTCTGCATTCATTTAAAATATTTTGCTTGAAATCGTCTTAGAATGATTCCATTTTAAATTTTCAAAGAGGTATAAAAATCTTTCCTTCAGAGCGGTTTTATCAGATCCACCCACATGTAGTATTGACTGATAGATAATACATTAAGGCATTGGGAAGGTTTTTAAAGAAACAGAATAATTACATTTAGTTTTCAGTCTAACTCTAAACTATGTGAACATGCGGATATACGCAGTGATGCTTGATGAGAAATTTCTTTCTGGCTGTGCTTTACGCGTTTTCATGAATTAATGAGATTTTAGCTTCGCCGAGCTGTCTTGAAATGACAGCTTAGTTATTAAACCTGGGGCAGAGATAAAAGCGAGCTCCAACTTCCAGGCAGGATTTACAATGTACCACAGAACAGAATTAGCTTCGATTTGGTTGAACTGGCTGATTGGTCATATTGAAAACAGAACAAATTTATGGCTATTTAGACAAAGCAGAGATTGAACACAAAAAAAGTTGCCCAGTTCAGCCTGATGTGACGTGGAAAGCCGACACTGGTGTCAAATTGTAATTTTCGCTTGATATGGAAATAGAATAGGAAGGAGAATCTGTGATATCCCAAGGTTATAGACAGAGAAAGGATGAGGGGTGACCGGGACAGAGAAGGAGAGAGAGAGAGAGAGAGAGAGAGAGAGAGAGAGAGAGAGAGAGAGAGAGAGAGAGAGAGAGAGAGAGAGAGAGAGAGAAGAGAGAGAGAGATTGTTTTATGTATTTGACATGGAAACATTGCGTTCCACTTGGGGTCTCAGTCTTTACAAAGTTTAGGCTCACACTGGAAAAATATAAGGACAAAAAAGGCAGTGGGCAATTAGGTCAGTACCAGAAACTAATATTTTGAACGCCATGGATTGTCATATATACCATAATATTCAGCACAAATAATTATGTCAAGATATTGTCGCACTGAGACGAAAAATAATAATTGCATAAATGTTAGATTGATAAAATTTTAAAACAAGTGTTGAATATTCGGGGAACGTAATAAACGATTTGTCAATAGGTACCTCAGAATAAACCATTACCGTTGTAATAATCCATATCTGACCTGCTTGCTGTTTTGAAAACATCATTTACATCATTTCTTACACTCAGGTGATAATCTCTTTATAAATTTTAAGCGAACTGGCGAAATCGGGCTTAATGTGAAAGTCCAAATACATGAGAAAATCTCTCCAGAGGGGTAGCAGTTTTCTATGGAAATTGAGATTTGTATAATTAATGAAAGATTACCCATTTTTCTGCATTCAGTTAAAACATTTTACTTAAAATCGTCTTAGAAATATTTTATCTTGATTTTTTTAAAAAGAGGTATAAACCTGTCACCTTAAGCCCTATTTCGCCAGATCCACTCACAATTTATCCCACAGACCAGTCATACTATGCTGCACACTGAGCTGGCATGGCTTAGTTTACCATGATAAAAGGAAAGGTCGGACATGAGTAGTTAGATATCATAACTAGACATAAGGGGAAGTGTCCTAGCAGTATTAATGTAGATAATTAGGCGCTATCGGCACTGTTTGAAGAGTGAACCTTAAACCTTCTAGGCTCCGTCCCCATATTTGCTTGTGAGCGAATTCTGAGTTCCCGAGAATTTGTTGTCAGGGACATAACTAAAGGTTTTTTCATGATCATTTTTAGTTGATTTATCGTGTATATTGCAGAAAACACTTAAAATTACTTACTTTTCTCGTGCTGAGTTCTTGTGAGAACTGCAACCGTGTGATATATGTCTGTGTGTCACTGTGATACATTATGGTGCCAAGAGGGTTAATTTAAAAACGTACGTTACTGGAGTATCTTTGTCGCAACACGGGTTATTTCTCCCTTCCCTCTCTCTCGCGCTCTCTCTCTTCTCTCTCTCTCTCTCTTCCCTTCTCTCTCTCTTTCTCTCTCTCTCTCTCTCTCTCTCTCTTTCTCTCTCTCTCTCTCTCTTCCTCTCTTCCCGAGACTGGCGTATGATATCAAGAAAACAAATTAATATTCATGTATTATTCAAACTCTAGTAGCTCTCAGACATACGGTTAGCAATCGACATTGAAGACCCATATCACATAAATCTATGTCATAGGATTGGGTGTTTGTAGTTGACTCCAACATGGGGGAACATCCTGTTAGGAACACTTCATGTGGACTGGAATGTCACACAATACTTTTTTAAAAAATGAAATGTAAGAAATTTAAAATAAAATTCCCACCTTCATCCCACTCCCCTTCATAACAGCAGACAAAATCAATAATAGGAACAAGTGAAAAACGTGAAATAGCAATGCACCAGTGCACAGAGTTCAGTTGATAGTTTTTGTGTTGTTGTTTTTTTTGTAAGGAGCCGAGCTGATGTTAATTCAGAATCAATGAGGATCACCCGGCTTTTTTTTTGTTTCTTACCGCTTTATTGATGGATTGCCGCATGAAATCTCCTGGTTAAACAAGAGAAAAGAACACAATTTCTAAGGTCGTGTTTTCATGTGTACGGAAACGGAAAACGGCAACGGAAACGTCAAAAATCCACCAAGTGGTAAAAAGGTGTTTCCGTACAGATGAAAACCCAACTAATGAACACACAGTTTAATGTCTGGTTTTCATGTGTACGGAATCAGAAAGGGCAACGGAAACGTCAAAAACTCTTCAAGTAGTGAAATAGAAAGAATGTTTCCATATCTGCTGAAGTGCCGTTTCCGTATACACGGAAACACACTTTCCTTTTACTACTTGATGGATTTTTTGTCGTTTCCGTTGACGTTTCCGTTTCTGTATAGCCTACATGAAAACACAGCTTTAATCTCCGTCAGATTAGTTTTCCTTTTCTTAAAGACCTGATGAAAATGATATAATTATTTGAATGGTAGGAAATGTGTCAAATTTTTTTTTTTAAAGGCATTCTCTCTCAATCTCCCCCCCCCTCTCTCTCTCTCTCTCTCTCTCTCTCTCTCTCTCTCTCTCTCTCTCTCTCTCTCTCTCTCTCTTTCTCTCTCTCTCCCTCTCTCTCTCTCTCTCTCACTCTCTCTCGGCATTCAACGACGACACAGTTAAAAAGACAACCTAACAAACTATCTGTACTCACATCTTCCCATGTAAAATCTGCCAATGGTCGCTCCAGACTGAAGAGGTCCACCAGGTTTTTGCCAACAGCCGATGGGAGGATAGCCCTGAGCCCCGGACCCACGCTCCTGATTTCCATCTTTCGGCTGAAGACGATGTGGAAAGGAAACAGCTCGAAGAGGAGCTCAGGTCGTAAAGGGATACTGTCTACTATGTTGTCTACAACATGGTTTGATACCTCCCGGAATGCTTTGTTGTCGAAGAGAAGCCGGAATTTGACGTGCGTCGTTTTAGTGAGACCATTGTAGTCATTGGCCACGACAAAAATGTCCACGCGAGTGTGGTAGAATATACGCCCTACTTGTCGGATCTGACCCTTCACATAGTGTAAGAAACCTCGTCTCTTGGACCTGTAGGTCAGAGTCAATCCGTTCTTTGTCTCGTCCTCCACGAAGAATGAGGGTGGTTTGAGTTTGGGGTAGCTGAAACGGAGGTACTCGTGGAGGTTGTCCAGACCATTGAGAAAGTCTCGCATGTGACGGCCCAGCACTTTCAGAATTCGATCGTAGCCGAACTGACCGACGAAATTTACGAACTCTACACCAAAGCTGTCCATGATGGTATCCAATGTGTCACCAGTTATCTGAAATATGCGTATGGGACAATATGTAAAGACAGTCACAAGAAATCAGAGAAACGATCTAGGCTCAACGACAATAATAAATATACAAATAGTATAAGAGAATCTAGATAAGCTAGCTTCGATACATCTCGGAAAGCCAAACGCATTGAGCAGTATCAGTCTTCATTGTTGGAAAGTGTGACTATTGGAATATTTACATCCTTCTTCCAACTACTGGTAACCTAGCAGAAAAAATCATTGGTCCATCTCATTATCTTATATTTGTAAATAATTATTAAGCCCTAAAAATAAAAAGCTTATCAATAGGTTACCGTTCTGTCTACACTGCGTTTCTGCAACACGAAGAGTGTACGAGAGAACTCTAACAAACATACCAATGTAGATATAGATTTTAATGTCGTTCAGCTGCAATAAAGTGATGTTGTAGAATGTCTTAAGGTGTGTTTCCATTTGTACAGAAACATTCTTTCTATTCCACTACTTGAAGGATTTTTTACGCTTCCGTTGCCTTTTTCCATTTTCGTACACATGAAAACACAGCTTTAGTTGATTAATCGCTTTAAACATTTCAGTTGTGTCATTTTCCATTAAAGTGAAGATGTGACAGTCCTATCCTTCATCACTGTGTCACTTAAAAATGAACAAGAATTTACAGATCTGACACAAAAGCTCGTTCACTTAGTTACACTAGTAGGATTCTATGGGGTCTCCCTTTGACAAACGGAACTATTTCAAACTCTCTACAACTGATGATTTCGTTTTCACATTCTCAAGGAAATGCATCCGATCTAGGAAGTTTAATATGATGATCAGAGACATCTTCGGATCGCTCGAAGCACTCACTAATCACAATAATTCTATGGAACCAAAGAAATAAAATGCTTTTTATAATGAATAAAGCAATGGAAAGTAAGATTGTAGTTAACTCGGTGAGGACTTGCTGTTTAAACTCTTCAGAGAAGAATGTTGATGATTCACAAGAACATTTATTATCGGTCCTAACTTAACCAAAATTGATTCATTTATACTCATGAAATGTATCTGGCCTCTGTAGTATCTGTGTATTTTTTTTTAACTTTTCATATTGGGCATTTTACAGCGTGCATTATATTTCTAGTGCGCATATGCAAACGTGTCTAGGATACTTGACATCGATTACTTACCTTTGCTGCTGCATGAGCCATGTCAACCATTAACGTTTCGCTATAAATATTGTGTGTGGCGAATCCAGACATGGTCATATTGGCTTCTTTGCGAATCTTCTCCCACATTTCTTCACCATATTTGGACTTCAGATGGTCGGCCGCTGACTGGAGCAGTAGACCGTACATTGTTGGAGGCTGTAAGTCGAATCTTAATCCCAGTCCCGATTTATTCAAGAATTAACAGGAGATTTATGGTAGATCCATGCTGTTCAACTAAAGTGTCTGAGCTATGAAATTATATGGCCTCATTAAAGACGGAAACCGTTGGTTTCTTGGCGCTGCTTCAATTCACAGACGCCGGGGCTTGTTAACATGACATCGGTAAAGGTTTACGTTCAAGATTTGTGTTATCAACAGGTTAATCTCAGCTGTCTGGGCGCTAAGTCGAAATGTTTAAGAAACAACGGTCGGAGAGAAAAAAAAAATCAAACTGTTTTGTTTCACATCACATGCTGGATTTTTGACAGATCTTAGAATTCGAGAAGGAAATGCATCCACAGATGAGTATCACAAACTAATTAGCCAAAGTTATAGAGACCAACAATTCCGAGTTCCCATTTTTGTTACGTCCAGAGATAAGACTGCAGCAAGAGTTCTAGACTTGTCTCCACAACCCGGTTCTCTAAATACCAAAAGCGTATGTTAATCGAGATTTGAAGGATTCTGGTGAAGTCGACACAAGAGGATAAAATCCCCGAGTGTTCTGGCATGAGAAGGAGGAAGGCCTTTAGAGTCCTGCGGGGGCGTGTTGGTTCTCCAGTAAATTTTTCTCCTCAGATGAAAAGTGGATTGCGCCTGGAAGAAAACAAACAAAGAAAAAAATGAGACTTGAGATTATAATAAATTGGAAAAAACATTAACACCTAGATATCTGGTTTAGAGCAATAACATTATTTTCGGTCAATGTTGAGGGAATGCATAATATATTAATGTAAAGGGAAACGAAAAGCCCTCAAACTACTAGCAGAAGGAGAAGAGTGAGGCAACAGGAGATCTTTAGAGATGGCCCCGTCTTGACTTCCTAAAAAGCTTTATGGGGACCGCGACATGAACAGAACAGGTCTGTGCGTTCTCCTACATTCTTTGGGTGGTAGATGGCATTTGTGCCTTTGGCTTTTCCTCACTCACTTGGTATAGTAAATGTTGATCAGGTTCACTGTTGCTTGACATTTCAATATTTCAGACTTGAGTGCGCGTAACCGCGGGATCACGACAGAAATACAGCAAATTTTGATTAATTTTAAATTAAATTAAATTTTAAATTGCAAGTTGTTTGCGTCTTTCGGGTGTCAAGTTAAACCCTATGTGCAACCTAAATCAGATTAAAATCAGTCTAATGTTTTGTGTTGTGAATGGCAGTTCCTGCCACACAAAATTGCAAAAAAAAAAATGACATCAAATTGATCCCTGCAAATTGAAGAGAAAATAGCAAAGGACGTTGTAGAATAGATCGAGAAAACATAATGAGTAAAGTTAATAAAAGATGAGTAGAACAATACGAATACAAAAATACAGTCTAAGGGAACACAGAGGAATAGACAGCGTTTTGTAAGGTGATGTCAGTGTGAACTACACATAGAGTGATTGTGAAGTGATTAGACACTGGAATCTCTTGCATTGTTCATAGGTGCAAACTGACCTTATACGTATCAGACAGAGAGAGAAATAGAAAGAGAGAGAGGGAGATGGCGTCACCATGAGGGTTTTAAAACCCTGTGGAAGGACAGATAATAAAATGGAGGAGAGATAGAGAAGTAGGGAGAGACGGGGAAAATGAAAGGCAGATTAAAGTGTGAATTAAAAATAAGGAAAATGAACTTAAACGCTAGGTCAATCAAGCAGAAGATTTGAAATTGGCGAGTCAAATGTAAGGCCAATAGAGTCACGCAATATGTCAGGACAGAGAGAAGTGAACTTTAGAAAGGGATAATTATCCTAAACAGTTTTCATGTAAACGAAATTATGCGAGTATGTTATTCTGTTTCAGTTTTTAATTAGCGCCAGTCTGTGAGATTTCATAGTTTTTTTTTTAGTTTTTGTTTTGTGTAAATTGAAGGGGACATCTTGCGACATCAAGAGCAGAAGTAACCTTTGAAGGGCTCCCGGTCGAACTTCAAGTAATTTGAAATGTTCGTGCCAAGTTTGAAGGCTTTAAGTGCTGTGGTTACTGAGAAAACGTGTTAACTCTCTTCCAAGTTCTCATAGATAAATAGACAGACAGACAGATAGATAGATAGATAGATAGATAGATAGATAGATAGATAGATAGATAGATAGATAGATAGATAGATAGATAGATAGATAGATAGATAGATAGATAGATAGATAGATAAGCAGACAGAAAGACAGGCAGACAGACAGATAGATAGATAGATAGATAGATAGATAGATAGATAGATAGATAGATAGATAGATAGATAGATAGATAGATAGATAGATAGATAGACAGACAGACAGACAGACAGACAGGCAGGCAGGCAGGCAGACAGACAGATAGATAGATAGATAGATAGATAGATAGATAGATAGATAGATAGATAGATAGATAGATAGATAGATAGATAGATAGATAGATAGATAGATAGATAGATAGATAGATAGATAGATAGATATATAGATAGATAGATAGAAACATACATACATACATAGACAGACAGACAGACAGATAGATAGATGAAGAGAGAGATAGATAGAGAGAGAGAGATAGAGAGGGATAGATAGATAGATAGATAGATAGATAGATAGATAGATAGATAGATAGATAGATAGATAGATAGATAGATAGATAGATAGATAGATAGATAGATAGACAGACAGACAGACAGACAGGCAGGCAGGCAGGCAGACAGACAGACAGACAGACAGATAGATAGATAGATAGATAGATAGATAGATAGATAGATAGATAGATAGATAGATAGATAGATAGATAGATAGATAGATAGATAGATAGATAGATAGATAAATAGATAGATAGATAGATAAATAGATAGATAGATAGATAGATAAGTAGATAGATAGTAGAACAAATTTGCATTACAATTATAAGAAAACAACGCTATGATCAAACTGTCTTCCCCAGTTCACCTTCGGTATAATCAGTTGTTTTCTTACCACTGTAACAGCTAACCTTTCCGGCCTCGGGCCTTAAAACATTCCTTAAATTAAAATAATGTGGTGATGGCTTCCAAAGCCGGATTTGACATACAAATCTTTGAAATTAGCACAATTAAATTACACACTACAGCCGTGGCACAAAAAAGCGAAAGAAAAAAAAGAAAGCAGAATTTGCCTGTTGGGCTCTGCCTGAGATCAATCAACAGATCACGCTTGTCTGTATGTATGTAAGTATGTGTGTGTGTGGGAGGGGGGGGGGACATGGGATCGGCTATTTTGAGATAAATGAGATCATTACATGAAAAATGTCAATATTGATCGGCTACTGTTACTGACCCTTCCTATGATAGACTTGTCCTGAACCTGACCCTAAATATAAACGTTATCCCAATTTCATCATTATTTCATCTCAGTCTTCTATAACTAGCTGGCATAAAATATATAAATGTCCCAATAGTTGCATGCATCCGGGCTCCACCTACAGCCTCGGCCAGAATATAAATAAATTTCCCTATGAGCGGCAAGTGTACCTGAAGCATCCATTGACTAGATTGCTGCCGACAAGTTTTTAACGAAGACAGTTATGGAACTACAATGACGATGAGTACAGATGAAAATGCGTCCATGTGAGATTTTTAAAAAATATGATTTGATTAAACGGAGAGCCTTTTGCCTTAAAAATATTTGGGTCATTGATCACTGAGTGTTTTATGGAAGCGCCAGCGTGCTTGAAATATGAAAGCGTGCCAAATGTTGAATTCAGAATTTCTTCCCATGAATGGTCAAAAACCTTACCCGAACTGTGGCCGTTATCCTTATTCTGAAAACAGAGCTTTCGATATCGATGCGATTGTCATTTTTGTAGAGAAACGATTGTCGATGCACGACCTCCTGTATAGAGAGCTTTCATTGTGTTGAGGATCGCAGCTCCGAGCATTTACACATTAGGCTAGGCACACACAGTCTTGTGACTTGCTGTCGTGTTGTAATCATGTCTTAAGTTTCATGTTCTCGTTGACTATGCAATAAGCCCCAGTGTCGAATGTGTGCGCTCCTCCATTCATTTACCTACATTTTTAAAAATGCAATGCAACAACAACACGGTAAAGTCGCATATGTACGCCTTGGCTTAGTTTGTTAGGGTTGGGTTTTTTTTCTGGCTCTTTTCCTGCTTTTGTCCTTTCGATGCCTTCCTAGACCTCAAAAGGGCTCCCTCATATGGGCTGTCTTTAGAGTGCTAGTCTGGTCTTGCTTGCTTCCTTTGCCTGTTGCTATGAAGTCCTCAGAAGGACTGTTATGGGCTGCCGCCAATAGCTTAAGCAAGATTTTGCCTTCGGGACATCTAATTGATCAAATATGTATTTCCAATCCCGACTGGCCATAGAACTTTTTCTTTTTGCTTTTCATTTGGAAAACTGACATGTCAGACAAGAAGGTCACTGCAGAAGCGTTACTTTGGTCGCTTTCTTTGCCTGTTGTTATGAAGCCCTCAGAAGGACTGTTTTTGGGCTGGTACCAACAGCTATAGCAAGATTTAGATGTACGTACGACCTTCAAGAAATCTTACTGATCAAACACGAATTTCCAATCCCGACCGGCCACATAAAAAACTTTTTAGGTAAAACTGACATGTCAGACAGCGAAAAGGTCACCACAGAAGCGTTTACCTCGTACTGTATGTTCAATTTCCATATTTTGCCCATCAGACCTGAAATATGAACATTTTTTTGTTTATTGAGGCCTTTTGTGAGAGACTGATTGCTCGTAGAGATACAGTGCCACGTCAGTACAATAACCCTGTCAGCTCATCAAGTCATTAAGTGTGATTCACCTTTATCTCTCTACGGCACCAATTTTGTGAAAATTGTCTTTGTATATAAGTTGCATTCTTCCTTGATTGGAAGATACATCGGGTGTAAATTACTTTGCCATGTCCTAGGAAAATACAAAGAGAGAGCGAGAGAGAGAGGGGGAGAGAGAAAGAGAGAGTGAGAGAGAGAAATCAAGAGTGCGAAATGGAGGGTTGGAGGGTGACGGGTGGGAGGAGAAAGAGATAGGTAGAAAGAAAATAATGTAGTTGATAAACATCGCTGTCATACGATGACAGCTTTGATGTGGTGAGATAGAGGAGGGAAAGAGAATGAGCACTAGGTGTAATGTAACTATCAATCTGTCTGTATGTCATTTGGGTGAAACATGCCATGTTACTCTCTTCGTCTGTGTTTGAGCGTGTCTCGCATCCCTGACTTTTGTGATGACGTGACGTATCTTTGCGACACGAAATATTCCCCTCCAATCGGTTAAAAATAACAATAATAATAATTCAGCATTGTTGAGAAACGAGGTCGTAAGTCCATTTACATGAAAATCGTCTTTAACTTTAAACATATTCTAATTTCCTCCCAGAAAACAAGAAGGCCGAGTTTAATGTGCAGCCAGCCGGAAGTAAATTTTGTCTAACTTGATTGGCAACAAAGGAAAAGACCGTTTGCTTCTGGTGTAAAGCAGCCATTTTTCGAGGACAGTTGCTGCTCTCAATAGCTGGCAGGTTGAACCCTGCCCGAATGACCACAGATAAAACCTCCAACGGTGAAGTGCCGTCCGAGGGGATGAATAAAATGTGAAACATAGGAAACTCGTATGAAAAGTAAATACAGACACGTCTATGTGTGTTTAGTAATTCCTGAAAATTTATCAGTAGACTTAAGCACATTTTGGAAGTGGGAATATAATTATGCACATCCGAGTTATTTTCAGATCTACCTGGCTTCCAAATGAGTCATATTCCGTGTTCTTATTGGGGAAAAAATCCATTCCTCTGGAATCGCCCAGACTTGAATCGGAGAGAAATACCATAGTGTTGTTCATTTCTGACTAAGTGTGTTTATCTCAGTGATAAATATAATGGTGATTACTGTAACCTACACTTCTGTTTAGTTCCTGCCACAGACGAGGATTGATGGTGCAGTGGCTGATGATTTGGGCGTTTGACAGCAGGCAAGAAATCATAGGTTCGAATCCCGTTCGGAGCAGGTTTCAGTCTAAAATCTCTCCTGTTTTTTAAGGCGCGCATGCAGGTGTTAGCAGAAAGATGGGGGCTCAAGTCTCGTCTCTGATACAACCTTGGAGGCTACGTCCTCACTTTTTGAAAAACCTGAGCGTACAGTCATGAATGTTTGGGAGATGATTAGTAATTGAATACAGTACGTTTTTATGGAGCCAGTCTGTGGCCCAAATGATTTTGAAAAGTAATGATATTGAAAACATAATATTGTAATCTTGAGGAAGTAGATTTCGTTTGCAAACTTTTAAGAATCCGATTCTCCACCGGGCACCACCAATCTATAAATAGTATGATGGAGCTTTAAACTATCGCGGCGCAAGCATATTTTTGTAAGCCCAGGTGCATGTTGGAATGTTCTGCTGAATACGGAAGCAGAACTTAACAAAGTAGAGGTAGTTGGTGGGGATTATGTTAGGTAAACAAATGTGTTTTAATCCTAACATAATTATATCTATAGACTATCTATCTATCTATCTATCTATCTATCTATCTATCTATCTATCTATCTATCTATCTATCTATCTATCTATCTATCTATCTATCTATCTATCTATCTATCTATCTATCTATCTATATCTTCATTATTTATTTATCTATTCGTTTGTTTATTTGTTTCTTTATTTACTCATTTTGCCTAATTATCTATTTACGTGTCTGTGCACTCGAACGACCACAAACTCTATAATGTTATGTAGAAAAGAATCGTCCCTTATAAAGTAAAGACACCTGTTAATCAGTGCAGTTCATTAGGGACCTTTGTGTCTTCCTGGTCATTCTCCTGCTGACATGCATAGTTGACCGTAAATCGATGAGATACTTAACTGGCCTTACTTTTCAATGTGCTCGAAACGATTCACTTTGTTCCTATTCAAGTTAGATTGTGCCTTTATTCCGGTTCTCAAAGAATAGCTAACGAAAGAGATACATTTCAGGCTGCGATTACAAAGATGTTATTTTTCTGCTCTTAAATAGATTTTATTAACTGGTCGTGGACTTTGCAGGGTGTTTAAGAAGCAGAAACTTACTTGTGGCGCAGATCATATCTAAAGAAATAATGACATGAGTTTAGATCATGCAAAAAGTGACGTTCCGGTCGGCGAGGTTGGCGGGGGGGGGGGGGGGGAGGGGGCGAGCTTCAGCAAATAAATGGGGCCAGGTTACACCACTTTCGATTAACAGTCCCCTCTACTTCACTGGAGTAACCGTATTAATTGTGGCTGTTTGTAACATCGGGCCATGGATAAAAGAAAGGCGAACGCGTCCTTTGGCCAAAGCAGAACAATTTAAAATGTAAAGTCGACCTATTCCTGTGAACAGCGGTTAAATGGTGCAGTAAGTGTGAAAGTGAAGTTCACAAAACAAAACAGAATGAAAAGACAATGAGTTCACATCAGTATGGCAAGATTCAGTGCACACCACAGAGTAGAGATACTACCAGATGCGACACAAGACAGGAATACGTCATCAATTTTGACTAACATGGGCCATATTGGATGAGATCAATTGTTAGTAACTAAACCATGCGCAACGATTTTTATTATAACATCAGAGAGTAATACTAAGTACTTGGAGAGAGATCTCACTTCCACCAAATTGGGAAACTAGGCCAGGCGGTCACAAGAATTGAAAAAGACCATCTTCACCAAAGATAGTGTACGTATCTGTATACTGTGGTTTGTTCATATTTTTGGGTTGTCTGAAACTATTTAAAGTCGTTTGTAGGGTGGAAACGTGCAAACAGGTATTGTTTACCACCGATCAAGTCAAGTGAAGTTGCATTTCATCCAAGATGGCGGTGTGCATGCTTCCTGTAGTCACGAAAAGTGGGCCTCTTTCACTTCTGGTAGTTCCCTATTCTGTGGTGCACGCCGAGAATTTTGTTCGTAATAAAACGCCGAAACCCTCTCTCGAATTAGGAATTCAATTGCGCATTTTGGGGATTATTCCTTGGTTAGGCCTATTGTATGCTCTTGTACAGCCTATTTGGTCTGCAACATTTCAGAAAATTCCATTCGGTTTTTGTTTTGTTTTGTTTTTTCAAGTCTGTTAGTAACAAAGAGGACTTCTTGTTGTTTTTTATAATAGAAATTCAAAAATGAACATCATTTGATCATTCAATCCTACCAATGAACGGAACAAATTTAGACCTATTGTCCAAGATAAGATAAGAATCACTTTATTATCCCATGAGGTAAATTCTCTTTCACAGAGCGTTTAAGAGCACACACATGGTATACAGATCTTACACATCATTACATAAAATAACTCAATAAACTTAATAACAAGCATTATATGAAGTAACATGGTAAGGACCCCCAGTGAGATATGGCACAAATCTAGCTAAAGTGCCTTGCTGGGGCAAATTGTGGGGGGCAAAAATGATCCTCTATATATTTAACCCACCAACAATAATACGGTGGCCTTTTTCCCACTCTTTATTCTGTAAAGGAAATGCCTCTTTCCTCTGTCAGTCGTCAAACGTTCGATTTTCGCAGTTAATGTGGAGATCTTCAAGAGATATCATAAAAACCATAGAAAAACTGTAGGGTTGCAGCGTGGCTATAAGCACTAACCAAATGCGTCACTTCGAGCTTCCATGCTTTTGGCGGACGGACGTGCTTTGGTGCTGCTAACGAAGCAAGAACTCGCAGCTAAGTAAACAGTTTCACTTCGTTCCTGTTGAAGTCTTTTATTGTTCGTTTTTTTTTTTCACTTGAAAAAGGCGAAAGCCGAAAATTTTGTGTATTTTCTGTCTTCTCTTTAGTTTGCTTTGTATTGTTTGGGTTTTATTTCTCACGCGGAGTTTTGCGATATACAACCTTTTCTTTTTGCCCAAGTTTGACGTGACAGATCTTCCAGAGGCGTTTCCTGGTCTGAGACAGCCATAAACTTTTTTTCCTGCTGTGGTTTTTATTTTTATTTTTATTTTTTGCTTTGCTGTTTGTTTCAAGGATCTTTGAATTTCATCTATAAGAAAATATTAATTTTTATTATGTTATGAAGAAGTTTATTGCCCCCCACCCTCAAAGCTAAGAAGATGCACCAAAGAGATCATCAAGCTGATGCTAATGTCAGCATAATTAGCTAATAGCCGTCATAAAACTGGAGCAAAGAGGAGTAATTATCATTTATCAAGGTAGCGATAATTATGACGCCATCAAACCCCCCTCGACATGTCATTTTACTCGCATTTTCTACCGTCTGAGTCATTTACTCTCCTCTAATCTGCAGCTTGGAGCTGTGCCACGCTGACTAAATCAAGTTAAAACACGGCTTTTAACTTGCTGACACAAGTCGTTGGATTGTAATTGTGCTCTGGGTTTTGGATTGTCCTTCCAGAAAGCACGATGGTGCGGTGTCATCAAGTAAAGCCTGCACATCCATCTTATTAAAACATCTTAAACATTAAAACAGTGAACGTCAGCCCACACGAGGGAGGAAAAAGGATGAGAAAGAGCATGACGTCACTTCTCGTTCGTTCCAACTCCACTTTTTTGCACAACTGAGAAATTCGACATTAAACGTTTTGGGGTTTTAGTATTGTGATAAGGAGTTAGAGTAAATCGCAACTGTGAAGGAGCATGATATGATAATGCCACAACGCATTCTAAACAATTGTCAAAGTGTGCGTTTGTTGAAGATTTCCACTTTGTTGTTGTTGTTGTTTTTCAGAAAATGGATATAGAACAAACAAGAATGTCCAGAAATAACCACAAGGATAGCCAAATGACTGCTCATTGAAAGCGAAGGTAACCTGTGGCCATTTTGCAGGAGCTCGTCCAAAAAGCAAGGGCCACAAAATACGACTCACAGTCCACTCAGCAAGGAAAGGCATTAACATCCACATGCAATAAATTACGAACAAATTATTTCCCCATGATCTGAATTACTGCCATTAAAATTTAAACCCAGATCTGTCTAAATTTTTTTAGAGCCAGCAGCCGTCTCCGACTTGTGGCATTTTAAACCCTGTTTTTAATTTTATCCCGGATTAAATGGGAAGGGGAAAAAAAACAACAACAACTAAACACAGTGCTAACAGGAAAACAACGGCAAAAACCGAAAATAATGCCGTGACGCGATGTCAGATACTTTCCTCGATCAATGGCTTAAAAACAAACATGTTTATTTTTTGGAGGCCGACAGCCATTGCCAATTTTTGACAGTCCAAATCCAGTTTGTCAAAGAAGACTTACTAGGGATATTTTGTGCCCTGAACAGGATACCGCCAGGCCTTGTTTTCTGAACCAGCGGCAAGACAAGTTAGAGCTAGGGGTGAAGCAGACCAAGCAGCCTGGAGTAGCCGCCAGATCGGTGACTCGCCGCCCATAAATTTGGCTCCACACTGCCACAATAGGCACTGCCCGCTGCCTCCCGCTGGGTCGACTTGTGGACAGTGTCTCTTGTGCTAGTGTGAAGCAAAATGTATGGGTGGCAAGCCAGCGGCCTGGCACCTACAATAGCTTTGGTCTGTTTCACCCCTTATTTTTCTCTGATCGGTATTGGTGAGTCAGCTTGGCTGTCATACCTTCACTGGCGTTTTAGGGAAGCCGTTTTGTTCGTGTCATTTTCAATGCCATGCAGTCTGAACTGATTTGAACGCTCACACGTTTCAACGCCACCACCCTCTCCCCTCCTCTTCCGCCCACATACACACACATTGCGACCTCAGTTCTATCTCCATTTTCTGAAAAACTGGACATCTTTTACCATGTAGAAGAGGAGTAACAAGTGCCTGCTTTGACACTTATTTAAAATGCGTTGCGGCACTCATCAAGCTGTTTCACAGTACCCATTTATTCCAACTTCTTATCTCAATAGTAAAGCCGCAAATGCTCAAAAAGTCGAATTCCTCAGTAGTGCAAGACGTGGAGTTGTAACAAACAAGAAATAAGATCGTGACATACCAACAGTATTAACATGAAGCTAGCTTTTTTTCCCCGCCACATTGAAAAGTTTACTGTGAGCAGACTGATACCTGCTCTAACCACATCAAAGACAGTTACGACTTCGAGAGAGAGGTAACAAGCGGCGGAAAGACTAGGCTACACCAAGACACATGTTTCAGCGGATGGATTTGTTGAAACACTTTGCATTGAGCCAAAAAAAGACATAACAAAGGAAAAAAAAATACTGCCCAATGTCCTGTCAGAGAACAACTAAAATAAAACAACAAAGAGCGTCTGATATTTATCAATTTGCATTGTTCATGTGCCTTATCTTCCTCCCCGTGATAATACATTTCATGGTAATAGCCTTTCATAAGGTTCATGATACTAATATCCTGAAACTGATGGGGCACTCTGCATTCTCTTTCACTCATTCATTCCTTCACTCACTCATTCGCTCAGTCAGTCAGTCAGTCACTCACTCACACTCACTAACTCATTCCCTCACCCACTCTTTCACTCACTCTCTCACAACACACGCACTCACTCACTCATTCACTCCTTACTTACTCACTCACTTTCTCACTCACGCACTATTTCATGCACTCACACACAAACTCATTCATTCACTCGCTCGCTCACTCACACGCTCACTAAGCTCACTCACACGCTCACTAACCCTCCCAAATGTGAACAAACACATTCCCACTGGTCATCCAACCCACCCCAGTAATTACCGCGAGGTCAAACAGCTAGGACACCTAGTCAACAGCTGAAATCTCTGGAGCTTTGCCATTTCCACGAAAGTGCCGAGAGCCATGAAAGGGACACAATTGCTCGTCGACAATCCAACAGATAACGTGCAATTAGCCACGGGACATAATCATACATAAAAAGCGCAGACACACGGAACAAGCAGCGAGCCCCAATGACGACGAGTACATTTTATCAAAGGCGAGTGAAAATTCGTCCATAAGAGATTTTAAAGAAAAATTATTTGATTAAACCGAGATCCTTTTCGTTTCTCATTTGGGTCATCGATCACTCAATGTCATTTTCTAGAAGCACCAATGTGGTGCTTGAAATGTGAAAGAGAATGCCGAATGTTGAAACAAAATCCCTTCCCATGAATGGTCAAGACAGCATAGCGGGTTATCAATGCAAGTAGTGACAGCGTTTTATTTGGTTTTCTTGTCATTGATCAAATAATTATGAATCAGTGGAATTGAATGGCAGCTTTAACATTAAATTATTGTATTCTTTGCTAAATCACATTTTCTTCTGGTTTGAAATTGTGCTGCGTAAGGGAATATGTTATTATCATGAAACGAATTTGCAAGTGTGAGTTTAATGTCTGAATAAATGTTAATGTAGTGAAATATATAAATCCCCCCGCCCTTTCTTTAAATATTACAGTAGTCGTGGTATTAGTGGTCCTGTCCACAGCATCCTCCCCTCAGCTATTTTTACGGAAATTGACGCATGAGAAACTCTCTTTGCCTCTTTAGCCGTGAGGAGCGGAGCGGAACGGATGCTGTGGACAAGTATACAAAGGCAAAAAGTGTTTCACATTTTCATACGCCATTTTCCGTCCTAATAGCGGAGCCAAGCGGGTGCTTCGGACAATATCACTTAGGAGAACTAGCAGGGAGAATTACCACGTACCAGTGGTCTCAGTGCCTCTCTCTGTCTCTCTCTCTCATGCTAACTGACACCTCTTGTAACATCTGCCCATAATTATTGTTATTTGCATCTCTCAGTGCGTAAAGAGAAGCCAAGGAC
This sequence comes from Onchidella celtica, assembly GCA_963931925.1. NCBI lineage: Eukaryota > Metazoa > Mollusca > Gastropoda > Systellommatophora > Onchidiidae > Onchidella > Onchidella celtica. Next base: position 45,457,860 of record OZ007575.1, on the reverse strand, counting down.
ATTTCCGTTCACACTTTTGGGGGGGGGGGGGGTGTGTTTATTTGCAGGTGAAAACACCGTAAGTAAACTAAACAGTAAAAAAGAATGAATTTTTGTCCAAAAAGGGTGTGTGTGTCCACGTGATTCATCGTCAAAGATTTTCACAGTCCACAGTTTCCTAGTTGCCGGTCACGTAGTCGCTAAGTTTTAGATGCTTAAGTGTTCACCCTCTAGCTTCATCACAATACGGTGATAATATTAATAATATGTATAATATTGCTGGTATATAATCTTCTTTCTCAGCTCAACATTGCAATGATGACAGGAAATGCATGTTTCAAAACACTCTCAACCTGCTTCCGAGTAAACACTTCAAGGCCATAAGCTAACGCCTCTCACGCCTATCAATTAATTAACCTTGATCTTGCGGGGCTTCGCGAAAGCTAAAAATAGCTCTCAAATTAAATATTTTGATAAAGATTGGCGCCTCCCAGATGGTGAACTCACTTCCTCGTTGACATGCTAGCTACAGCTGATGGCAGCCAGTGAGTGTGTACGTCGCTGTGCATATGAACGTGCTGTCGTGTCTGACGCTTTGGTGATGTTATTGTTGAAGCGCATTTCTCAGGATCATAGAATGTTAGACAATCATTGGGCAAGCAGGTCGTTATGATATAAAAAGACAAGAGTGGACTTTAAACGTACCCTTTTTTTAATAGATTAAGTGGTTTAAGGTAGCTGTTATCTATCTATCTATCTATCTATCTATCTATCTATCTATCTATCTATCTATCTATCTATCTATCTATCTATCTATCTATCTATCTGTCTATCTATCTATCTATCTAGCTATCTATCTATCTATCCAGCTATCTATCTGTCTGTCTATCTATCTATTTGTCTATCGATCTATCTTTCTTTCTTTCTTTCTAAGGATCTGTCTGTCTGTACACACATTCATCCATCCACCCATCCTTCTATTAATAGAAGTAATCCACCCACCCATCCATCTATCCATCCATCCGTCCATCCATCCATCCATCCATCTATTCATCCATCCATCTATTCATCCATCCATCTACCTGTGTACCAAATGTTACTCAAAATGCTTTGATTCCGGCCATCCAGATTCCAACTACATGTATAATGTTACCACATACACCCAGCAAATTCCACACGAATCTAACTTCAGGCTAATGAAACTGAGGATTTCTCCCTAAGGCATCGACAAAATGACAACAGAAATCTTTCTGGCCGGCGTTCTTTTGATCCTCAGCTCTGTGTTTACGTTCTAAATGGAAGAGCGTTGTCTCTGCGTTCAGGTGAGACTACAGACTCAATGAAATCACCTCTATTTTTAGTCTATTACCAGATGGATTTCAGCTTTCTATCAGTGGAATCCAAGGCTGAAAGAGAAAAAAATTACCAGCTGATTCTCAAACTGAGCGTTCGCAAGGCCTCGATTAATGGGCAATGTCTTCTTAAAAGTTTTATTCCTAGAGCAATCAGTCCAGCCATGTTCTATTCAAGAATTATGTCTCCGTGTATTTTAATTAATGTACTGAAACTGCAATGTAAATCTGTGTGATTCAACAGGGGGGCGAGGCAGAGGGGGGGGGGGGTAAAGAGAGTGCGTTTGTGCGTGTGTGTGTGTGTGTGTGTGTGTGTGTGTGTGTATAAGAGAGAGAGAGAGAGAGAGAGAGAGAGAGAGAGAACAACGCTGATTTACTCTTCTTCGACATAGAAAAAGGATCCCGTTGACAAGACAATGTTTCTGAATAAGGTGCATTTGAATTAACACAGAGCTTGAAATGACGTCGCACTGCAATGGGTTCCACAGTACAGTGGTTTTCAGCATTGCAAGTTTAACACTTTTACTGTCAAGACTAAGTTACCGTGTCCCGCCCAACATTGCTTGAACTGCAAGTCTTCATCTCACTAATTCAATCTTTGAGGCTATCTTTGATTTAGAAAACCCACCAGCGTATCTTTCCGAAAAGCTGAATTGGCTCTAACAGCCAAACAGCCAATGAAAATGTCTTGTGACAGTGCCAGGGTTAAAGGACCTTTCTGCTGTAATATTCCTTATGATGCCTTTCGTTGGAAGGTAGCCATACTGTCATGGTTCCATATTCTCCTGTACAATGTTTACAGCTTGGTTATTTGCTGTTTTTTGTGGGTTTTTTTGTCGTTGTTGTTGTTGCTGTTGTTGTTGTTGTAACAAAAAGCTTACAAAGGAGGAATGGCGGGTCAAACATCTCTAAAGTCGAGCTTCAGTACTTTATGGATGGCTCCTAGGGGTTCAAAGGCATGTTTGATGTCTTGCAGTTTACATAGAAATAATTATATTTTATGCTGAGGAGAATTATCCACAGCAATTATGGCTAGAATTACCTTCCAACTGGGTTAGTTTGTTTTTTTTTTTAAAAAAGCGCCCCAAAGATTTCTTAACTAATTGTGATGAAGTCACACGTGGCTGCATGCCTGCACGTTTACGTACGTGAATGTTTGTCTACTGTTTGCCTGACAATAAAATTTCACTACATACCAGCTTTACACCTGTGCTAGTCTCTTTACACAGGTGTTAAATTCTTGTAATTCCTGACATGGTTTTGTGTTATTTACGTGTTTTTAGAAAAGCTTCCTTTCTCGTGAACAGCCGAAGTTTCAAAAGCAAATCTTAAACTGCAAAATAATTATAAACTGAGCTGTTCATTACATTCGTGGGCTATTAATTAGATCATCGTCTGATGCTACTTTAACCAATTCTGTGAGGGCTATAACAACAATCAAACACCAAATGTTTATTGAGTAATCCGCGTCATATGATTTTATCATGTGAAATAAGAAGGAAGGCAATTGAACATTTAAAAAAACGTATCTATTTTATATTCTGAACCCGTTTTTTTTCACGTGAAATCGTGAAACCTGCAAAAGTGTGTCCCTGCCAGAGATATATGATAGGGCAGGTGTCCGGGTCATCAAAAATAATGTTCTACTGGGCGGATGATGTCACTCTTGCAAGTCTGTGCACTGATAAGAGAACGCCCTTTGCCATTAATGACACCTGAGAAAGATGGGGCATTCATAAGAAATGCATTGGCGTATTGCCATTTTGATATGAAAACCGAAGACCAAGGGCCAGCGGGGATGCACGTCAAAATCAGAGTAAGTTAAAAAAAAAAACGTTGTATCCGCGGAGCCCTACAGGTATGGGCAGTCAGCCACAGGAAAATATTAGAAACTGAACATGAATGTACAAAAAAAAAGTTATCAAATAAGGTCCAGCATTATAGAGTGAGAGGCCCCTGTTTGAAGTCTGCTGGAATTCTAAATTTTGTTGAATAGCCGGGATTGTAAAAATTTGTTGTCTTCCAGACAAAATTCAATAACATAAGGGGTTGTGCTGAAATTATTCTCATTATTATTCTATCTTTCCAAACTTTTAAGTATTTCAAAGGAAAAGATGTAGGAATCGACTGTGTCTGTCTAATTCAGCGGTTTGTAAGCAAAATTGTCTTTGTATTTTCCCAAACCATTTATTGTCACAATTCAATTTATTTTTTCTCTTTTTTTTTTTTGTTTGTTTGTTTGTTTAAGTCCTGCCTTATATTATTTCTTTGTGCCTATGGGGTGTGTGTGTGTGTGTGTGTGTGTGTGTGCGTGTGGGTGGGTGGGCGTGGATGTGTGTGTGTGTGTGTGTGTGTGAAGCATGAGAGTGTATGCTATACATTGTGCGAGAGAGAGAGAGAGGAAGGTGAGTTGCAAATGGAGAAAATAAGATTTTTTGTAAATCGCCCAGAGTAATTTCTTTTGTTGGGCGCTATATAAATTATCTTCGTTAATATCACTGTTATTGTTATTATTATTATTATTGCTATTTCCTTCGTCTGTAGCAAGTGCAATATTCCCGAGGAAAGAAATCAGAGTGCCCAAGGATGCTACAGTGATCTCCACCAAGACCCATCATCATCACATTCACGTTTCCCAAGCTCTCCACAAACACATAATGACAGGCTATTGGACTCCTACTGTAAAATTCCGTGTTCTCAGCCCATTTCCTTGCTACGAGTGTTAGCGCAATGGACACAATAAAGCAACTTGCCGACGTGCTGCAAGCATGTACTCACTGCAATAAAGAAGAACTTTTCGACACGGATATCTCGACCAACTCTAGATGTTCCAAAAGAAGGTCACCCTGCTCAAGACAAAGTGACCTTTGAATTGTCTACGTCAATTCCGAGTAAAACTATCCGGAGAAGGGTCAACCTGTTTTAATCTTTTTACCACAGTGCATAGGGCAGTATACCCTGACATAAGACATTTCCTGCCACAGTAATGTCAATAAACAATACGTTATGGGAACTCCGCGCAAATGAAATGAATCTTTGCCCTTTACGTAGTATGTTTCTTCATGTGGCTATTTTAAACCTTAATGGAGAAGAGAAACTGAGAGCCTTCAGGGAAATACAGCAATATGATAGCCACCTTTAGAGACAAACAAACTGGCATGATAACAGATAAATGAGATTTCAAAGAGCTTGAAGATTCTCGTACAGAGTGGGAATTGCTCACCAACAGAGGCTCCTACAAACAAAGTTATTACTCCCACCAGGCACAGTTCTCATAAATGTTATATCAACCTGCTGTGTACTGAAGGTTTACATGTTACGACTGTGTCACTGTAGTTTGCCCAAAGATACTAGAAATAATATGATGAGATACTCCCTTCTTCGTTCCTCTAAAAAAAAAATCGTGCGCACAGTTTGCCCGCTGATCGGTGCCCAAGGCGCATTGCATGAAAAGAATTCTTGACACAATGTTAAATTTATGATGCAGCTTTGTTACAATGCTACTGCGACTAAAAAATTTAGCCTGAGTTTTCCTACAGCGATTGAAGTTATAATTATAGAAATAAGTGACTTCATTCAAGGCCTACAGCGATATAGCTGAACAGTAAACAAAATTCAGTATTTTCTCTATATTGGATCTGTAAAATACGGCATCGCTCATTGACTTCCGTGCATTCGCCGCTCGACGGCAGTGCGAAACCGGTGCGCGCCAGAGGCGCCAGTTGTCTCATTGTATCTGTATCTTTGGTTTTCCTTTTGTCGTACATGTATATTTTTAATCCCAGAATTAACTAAAAACAACTGTTCATCACGCGACTCTCCCTGTTGCCCAAGAAATAAGTATAACTAATTCACACCTGCCATCATAAATGTTATCACAGGAAGAATCTTAGATAGGATGCACTTCGCATTTCAAGGAAAATTCCATTGCTCCGACAAATGCCAAAAGACATCCCATTTCAAATCTCACACTGGTGGAAAATTGTGAGCAGGCAGTGTACACTGCATCTCTGAGGTTGGCATTTGTAGTACTTTAGTGCTTTCTAATAACAAGAAAGTAATGCAAAATTCACCACGCTTTAAAATTCAATTGTAAATTTTTGATAATCATAGAATAGAGACCACGACATTTTCCGTACGTTTTCCCTGAAGGTAGAGCCTGTGTAGGGAAACGGCAACATGTTAAATGTATTATCTATTTCGAGCACTACATGTGTTATGTGTTTACTGACAGAACACTGTCCATGATTAGAGCCTACACGGGGACCCCCTAAATCACATGACACGCCGTAACCAGCAATCAAGTGTGCTATTTAGACTGTATTTACTGGCGGTCATTAGTAGAACTGGGGCTCATGATCCTGTAGGACACCAGGCTTGGAAACCTGAGGTAACGACAGATCCTGGAACTGTGTGACAGATGATCTGGATGACTCAGCCTGTTATCTTCCGGACAATGGACCTCCTCTGCTTCAATTCTACTGGTTAAGGCCTGTTTACACTGGTAGGTTTTAGGAATAGAAAAAAGGAATGAGGGACTGTGTGGGAAGAATTCTCCTGGCTTTCCGTCGTTTGTTTTCCGGTTTTCCCCCTTCGAAACGTTGTTTGTTTACACTGGTCCGTTTTCCGGACATTTTCATTATAATGAGACTTTGCAAGTAATCCAAGACCATCTTGTTGTTTTTTCCCCGTGCATCATTATAGTCCCAAACCTGTTGGTACACTGCACTTTGAGAAACGGATGAGCGGTTTTAAAGACATCTTTATAGTCACTGCTCCATACAAATCTGAGGTCAATTCACAGACTTGACTTGACTGACTGTGGGAGACTGGTTATTATATTTGGCCGTTCTAGTGTTGTCTCAAAAGCAAAATTTAAAGTAATATTATTCTTTCTGCCGTATGTAACTGGGGATACCCATGAGGCCAGGTCGCAAGACAGTTTAATGGATTCCCAGACTCTTCCCTATATCTTCTGGGAGCTGAACGGCTCCAGTTCTGTGTCATGTGGATGGCTCTAGGAAACTACCTCAAGAAAGGAAACATTCTATTGATTAACAAGAAGCTTGGAGCTTCCCAATACGATGTCATCTAACACGACGCTGGCATTCAGTAGTGAACAGATTAAAATTCCCAGCAGTTGTTATAAATCAGTGAGTAGCTGCAAGGGTGTCTTGCCCTTAAAAAAGAAGCTTTCTATTGATTCGAAGGAGGCTTGGAACCCGTCCCAGCAAGATATGATTTAATAGTAACTTTGAATTGGAATTCAGAAGAGAATTCATAAAAAAAATTTTGCCTTTACAATAGTAAATATTAACAATAATAAAATAAAATAATACTGTAGAGCGCTTCGTCCTGTAATCCAAGCTCTAAGCTCTTTACAGTCATTCTACCATTCACATTCATTCACCAATACAAAGAAAATTCTAAAACAAAACATGTAACGACGGCCAGAAACAGATGTGGTTACATTCCATCGATCGAAAAGTGTGTTTTAAGCTGTTTAAACGTTCAGTATTTTGTACATTTCCTAAGCTTTGTGGCAGCGAATTCCACGTATTGGGGCCATGAAAAGAAACCGTTTGTTCAATGTAAACTACTGAATAGCGGTTAGGTTAGGGTATCTTGTATGAATTTGAATAAACAACGGTCTATCTGCCGACCTCACCGATCAATTACTTTAACCATCCCACCCTATCTCACTCCTACCAGCTGCTGATGATTATACACATACACAGTCATGATTCTGCTGCTGACGGAGGGGTTGGAAAAGGCGTGCCACAATGTCTAAACTTCCTACCTTCAAATCACTGAAGCTTAATGAGGTTGTCTTCCGTTATATAATTGTTCATAATGTCCTTAGAACATTGGCAACGTCGGGTAAAAGAGGGTAACTGCGATTTAAAAAAAGAAAAAATGTGTATGTAACCATAAGGTGTGGGTACCACGTACATACTCTTAAACACTCTGGGAAATAGAATTTCCCTCATGTAAACATAATAATGATTCTATCTTATCGTATCTTAATTGAGGAAAATTCTACTAAATTAAAAAAATGCTTGGCTTTTAAGGACCGGATTAACCACCATCGCCCCCCCCCCCCCTTTCTCAGTCAATTCCTGCTAGAATTTCTGTTTCTGACTCGGTGGAATTAGCCACTTTTGGGGCTTTTTTACCTTGTAATTATTATCTCTTTCCGACGTCTACTTCTTATCTTCTTCCCCACAGCACAAATGAGACTATTTCCACTTCAGTCCCAATCCCGCAGGAGTCGTCACCGATTTGCAGTGTCTGCCTGCACCAATTCATTCCACGTCTTAAATTCCCCGCTGACATGACAGAAATATTTTGCTGCATCTTTTTTTTTCTGCTGAGGTAATTAATAAGGTCACGGACCCACTTCCTACTGCATCGGCAACAGCTGTGTATTCATTCATTACCTGACAGCGTCATTTTCCACATCAGATCTCACGTCAATACGGCGTCACTATATAAGTGTGAGAGCGCGTTTTTTGTTGTTGTTTTTTCCTACAATTTTACGGTATGTGTTTTCGTTTGTGAATTTACATTTCAAAAGCTGTATTTCTTTTTCCTCTACTTTTTCCTCTACTCGTTCCTTTTCAAATGTCATGTAACACAGCGTGACTGGTGTGTTAATCAACAAAATATTATTGTCGCAATGAAACAAAGCATGTGTTGTTAACCTACGGGGATGAGGTAGGAACACTACAAGTACTGCAACAAGTGTGACCAAAGGACAATGGCTATAATAGAAGAGAGGAAGGGAGAGAGAGAGAGAAGGTAAGACCAAGAAAGAAAGAGAAAGAGCGAATGAGACAGAGAGGAAGAGAGTGAGACACACACAAACAGAGAGGGAGAGAGAGAGAGAGAGAGAGAGAAAGAGTGAGACACAGAGAAAGAGAGAGAGACAAAGCGAGACAGAGAAAGAGAGAGAGAAAGAGAGTGAGACATAGAGACAGAGAAAGAGAGTGAGGCACAGAGGGAGGGAGAGAGTGAGTGAGACAGAGAGAGGGTGAGACAAAGAGAGAGAGATAGAGAGAGAGAGAAAGAGAAGGAGAAAAAGTTATTACCATTTCATTATAATTATAGCGCTTTGTGGAGACAGGCGCTATGTACATGTACTCAGGTATTATTATTATTATCATTATTATACTGGAAAATTTTAAGTCTGGGGCCATGGTTAGGGACAGGTTTACATTTACTAGCTGACTGGCCACAAAAACTTTTTATCAGGGACATGACCACACGGTACGGAAATTAGCCAAGAACCGGTAACAAAGATCCTATTGTGAGTAGGCCTATATTCATTACATAGCCCGAAATATTAATTCTATTGCCAGGTCTAGAATGGACATTTTGGGTAAGGCCACAACGCACTGATTCAAGTCTACTTTGCCTCGGTTTTGTGAACTAGGGAGTTAAACAGGAGTTTGAGTTTGGGGAAAATACGTCGACACAATAACAGTATCATTGTGCTAGGGAAAAGCAAGACGACAGTCAGAATATAGCAGAATAGAAGGACATTCGACAGAAAGAGACTGCCAAAAAGCTCCCGCCAACCACCAGCGGTTAAAAACGGGACTACTATGCCCCAGTGAGGCTGAAACAAGTCTGTCTCTCTTGTCGATTGAAAGGAAGTCCAAGTATGAGACAAAACCGTCGTAACACCGTCGCAAAAGCGGACTGACGATAGAATACAACAGAATGGTGTGACAGAAGGAGACCCCGTCAGAAGCTTCTCCCAACCACCAGCGCTTAAACGGGACTTCTGTGCCCTAGTGAGGCTGAAACAAGTCTTGTCTCTCTTGTCGATTGAAAGGAAGTCCGAGTATGTGGCAAAACCGTCGCAAAGCGGACTGACGATAGAATACAACAGAATGGTGTGACAGAAGGAGACCCCGTCAGAAGCTTCCCCCAACCACCAGCACTTAACCGGAACTTCTGTGCCCTAGTGAGGCTGAAACGAGTCTGTCTCGCTAGTTGATTGAAAGGCAGTTCAAGCCTGAGTCAAACCCGACGCAAAAACTGATGATAGACTATAACAGAACGATGGGACAGAAGGAGACACTACCAGAAGTTCCCACCAACCTGCCAACCACCAGCAGTTAAACGGGACTTCTACTGCGCTGGTGAGACTGAGACAAGTTTCATCTTGCTAGTTGATTGAAAGGAAGTCCCAGTCTGAGTCAAAACCGACTCAAAACGGACTTAAATCAGTGCGCTTTCAGTCTAAGGCCCCGCGCGCACTATGTTAAAATTAAAGGCTCGTTCAATGCAAGTAATCTTTCGCGTGGCGTGCAGCATTGTAAACTCTTTGCCAAGCAAGCAAAAATGTGAGTTTGCACGCCGTGCAGGAGGCGAAACGGGATAGTGCGCGCGGCCCCTTGAGGAATCCATGTCATAGACCAGAGAGTCGAAACAGCGCTAACCTTAAGTGTTGGTATCATACTATCCGGGCTAGAGGATGAACATGTAAGAACCTAATATTCCGTGGCTACGTGACCAAAATTATGAAACGTTTTGTACTGCCTCAAGTTTTGATGATAAGATACGTGCACACATCCATTTTTGGATACAAGTCAGTCTACGAATTATCTATCTAAGATTTTTTTTAAACCGCAAAAAAAAACACCAAAAAAACGCCATTTCTTCGAGTAAACTCGACACGTATCATCGGAATTTCTTCGCCCCTCTTTACAAACTACTGGTTGAAAATTAACTTTATCACATCTGTGTATTCTGCAAGGAATGTGTTGTAACAATAAGTTCTTTTAGTCTTTGCACCGCGTTTAGGTCTTTATTTTAGGAGTTTCACTGCTCTTGGCATTTACACCTCAATTTTCTTGGGTTTATGTTCTTGTTGTGCCAGGGGTTCGTTTTTTAGAATTTAGCACGGGCAGCGGCCTGTTCGGTCTGCTCTTTTCGATGTCCAACTGCCAAGGTATCTTTAACGGTGCGCAACGTACACACGTGCCCTCCGAAATTTTCGTCCTTATCCGAAAAGACTAGGTGCTCGATCCTACCTACCATAGGATTAGGGACAGGAAAAATATGACAAAAATCCCAGAAACTCCAACATGCCTGCACCGACCGGGATTGGACCCCGGTACCTTCGGCATGAGAGGCAGCACCTTGCCTCTAGGCCACCGGGTCCCCTTAGACTTTGCACCAATACCAAGTGCCGTTATCATCGATTGTGACCTAGCACTAGATATAGGGTTGAGCTTGATACAAAGAATTTGCAAGATTTATCTGGCCTGGGTTGGCTGTTGTCTTAAATAGACGTGTGAGCCTTGGCGTCTACAGTGATCATGACTACTTTTGGCTTCTGTATCACACCATAGCTACTCATCCCACAGTCTAGCCTGTAGAAATGCAGACGTCTAATGTGTCTGGTTTGGGTTAGCACTTCTACTGAACACGATCGCCATCTGGGTTTTGTCCCTTTGTTCAGAGTTATCTCCCCTATGGCTATTCCCATCTCAACCGTGCCTGTGTATGGATGAGAGTAACACACAGGACAGACAGAAATAGAAAAAAAGGTATATAAAGAGATTGAGGGAGGTCATGATAAGAAAGATTATTCAATAATGCCTGATAAAAAGTCTTTGTGTTCACCCGTTCTTTTTGCGCTGGAAGAGTGATCTTTTCATTTTCCTTCGGTTATTTACATTGTTCTCCCCTCTCTCTCTCTCTCTCTCTCTCTCTCTCTCTCTCTCTCTCTCTCTCTCTCTCTCCTTTCTCTCTTTCTCTCTCTCTCTCTTTCACTCTTTCTGTCTCTCTCGTTCTCCATTTTCTTTTTCTGTCTTCTGTCACGAGTGGAGTGAGTGCAATTAAGGGGATTGCTACAGAGCGGGTGTAGAGTAAGGACTCACAGTAGACAGCAAGTTAAGCGTGCTGTTGTGAGTAGTAGTGGGGCGGGGTCTGAAGGAGGCGAAAGCGCTGTATAACTATCACTGCAAGTTAGAAGGTCCTAGGGATCGGACCTGTGAATAAAAGCCCATCGGGCGGACATAAAGGGGAAGCAGTCGAGAAGACTAGTGAGAGGTCTTTCCAGTTATGACTGGTATGTAGAACGTTGATTGATTATTATGATTGATGTATTATATTATATTCGTCTTATTACCATGATGTGAATAAGTATATGTGAGGAATGTGGAAGTCCTTGATATTGGATATAGCAATGTGCGCCACGAGCGATAGATGAAAGTGAGTTCATGGATGTGTAGCGCGAGTGAGTAGTGTGTACTCCGATGGAGGTGTGTTACCGTAAGATGTGTGGTGAGTGAAAGGTGAACTAGTGTGTGTACGCTTCATGGATTGTAAGGAGAGGTGGAGCGAATAGAAATGGTAGGGTATTATACCAATGTAATGTTATTCTTGTAGGTGTCGGGGACGGGCCGCGGAGCCACCTCGATGAGCACAGGGGATAGGCCAGCATAGGGCCGGAGGCCACACATAGGCCAGAAGTGAGGCTGTCGGGGCAGGACAGTAGAGGCACATAAAGTCGTGGCAGTCAGGCCACGGGCAGGGGACGTAGATATGAGAGTGAATGAGATACTATGTTGTTGCCATGTTGATAGGCTAGTGAACTGATATTATGTTGTTGCCATGTTGATGGCTATGGAAATACTAATGTGTTATTGCCCTGCTGAGGTGCTAGGGGAGTGCTAAGGTGTATGACAATAGGAAGGTGATATTGAGAGACTGCGGTGCCAGTGAATCATTAATGTACTATTAAGACCCTGAGGGGAGAGGCTGAGGCCGAAGTGCCCTTAGGAGTAACTACCGGATTGTGGATCCGAGGGAGAGTGTGTGTGAGAATAAGGCCGTTGTACGGCAGTCATTTCAATAATATAATATATGTAATTGCGCTATTATATGTATAATTATGTTTAATAAATGTGTGAGTCTGATGGGTTGTTTTGTTAAGTGTTAAACTTGTTTGTTCGTGATTGTCGTCCTGTCATAAACTATTACAAATCCCAGTCTGGGATTTGTGACACTGGGGGCTCGTCCTGGTTACCTGTGGTCATTTTGACATTGTGTATTCGTTATATCTAGTTGTTTTTCTGTTGTGCTAGGAATTCGTGCTGTTGTCTTTGTTCGTGGGATGAATGGAAATTTCATGATGATATGATTTATGTATGGTTATGAATAATAATATGTATTGATGCATGTATTGCTATGAATAGGTATTAATGTGTATTTAAACTTTCCAGAGTGTGTGCGTGCAGCCTGAGGAGACAAGCGGCCAGAGCTCCGATTAAGGGGAGGAGTTAAACTCAAAATTCGAAGTTAAGTGAAACTGAAATTTTGTGCCCTGGATCGGGGGCTGTTCCTTTAATCTGTCTTTTTCCCTGTTTTTGCTGTTGTTGTCGTTATAGGTTATACGGGCGGTGGCGCGGGTTTGCTGTGTTGAACTTAGTTTATCCTTTTAAAAAGGTGTGGTAAACTTTGGAACTTCGTTCATCACAGTGAACAGTTCTGTAGGGACCTGTATTTTTGTTTAGATTGTAGCGTTCTATCTTCCTCGTTGTTTTAGGAAGACGTTTCTCTTGTCCTTCTCCTCCCTATTTGTAGATACGTTCTTTTTTTTCAGACTCTGTTCTTGTTCGTACCTTGTAGTGTAATCGGCGTAGTTAGGTTGCATTTTTTTCATTATATTCTCTTTTTTGTAGAAGCTTTGTCCTAGTCTGGTTCGTTGTCCTTGACGTACTTGTGGTCCTTCTACTGAATTTCCTTATTCTTGTCTTTTCTACTCTTTTTTATTATTAATAGTGCAGTACATTTTATGAATATAGAATTAGTTGTGCTGTAAAGGTAAATTTCTGAATTGTATTGGATACAAGTAGGTGTGGTTATATCTGGTGTGATCTCAGGTCTCTGGTCGTGTTGTTAGTGATCATACCGACAGGTTAGCCGTTTTTGTAATACATACCATAACCATAAATCTGTGAAATGGCGGAACTCCAACAATTAATGAAGTTGGGTAAGGAACTTGGCCTTGAGGGAGAGGAGCTACGCGGCTGGATCAAAGAACAGCAGGCGGATTTGCGCGATGAGCGTGCTAAGGATAGAGAGCGAGAAAAAGAGGCTAAGGCTCAGGAGCAGGAGAGAGAGGCTAAGGATAAGCAAGAGGAAAGAGAGGCTAAGGCTCAGCAACAAGAAAGAGAGGCTAAGGATAAGGAACAGGAAAGGGAGTTTAAGCAACAGGAAAGAGAGGCTAAGGCTCAGGAGCAGGAGAGGGAGTTTAAGTTAAAGGAGTTAGAAGATAAGCAGCAGGAGAGAGAGGCGCGAATAAGAATCGCCGAGTTAGAACTCAAGAAGAATACGCCAACGGAAACGGTTGAGCGGCAGGTACACAATAAAGGTGGCGTTAGGATTAAGCTCCCTACGTTCGACGACCGGAAGGACGACATAGACGCCTTCCTTTACAGGTTCGAACTGAACGCACAATTGCAATGGGGGGAAAATAAGGAATTATGGGCCACGTACCTGGCGTCGCTATTGCAGGGGCGAGCGTTAACATACTTTAAAGAGCTACAGCGCGAAGACGTACAAGATTACGATAAGCTGAAGGCTTTGCTGCTTCGCCGATTTGCGCGTACCGAGGAATATTTCCGGGAGCAGTTTAGGCGAGCACGTGCAGATACCAGGGAGGACTTTGCTGCCTTCGTCGCGAGACTAACGGAGTATTTCGCGAACTGGGTAGACTTGGCGCATGTGGGCACGGATTTTGCTAAACTGAAAGACTTAATGATCCGTGACCAGCTGTACGCGTCGTGCCACAAAGATCTGGTGGCTTTCCTGAAAGAGAACGAACCCGCGACGGTGCAGGAGGCGTCTAAGTTGGCGGAAGCATACCGTACGGCGCATCCGTCCAAACCAGTCGCCAGGGCGTACGTCCAAGATGCTGGATACGTCGCCGTTGTCGAGGGGTCGCCGGCAGGACTTAGGGACAGGTCGCGTCAGCGTGGTGCCTATAGCGGGCAAGCCCAGGGGCAGCATAGGGGCTTTCACCAATCACCGGCGTTTGGATCCGGTAAGTTTGACCGAGCAGGAGGGCTAGGTCGCGGTAATGGCCGGGGGCGAGTTGTGACCTTTGCCGATGACCGACGGCATAGGGACTCTAGTTCCGGTCGCGAGGGGTCACGGGGACCCAGGCCTAGGGCAGCACAGGGAGCGGAGTGTTGGACTTGCGGACGCGTGGGTCACTTTTCGCGCGAGTGTAGGGCCGCGAAGTGTTGGAACTGCGGAAGAGCAGATCACATCAGCGTGAACTGCCCTGCAGGTAGGATAGCGGCGAACGTGGACAGTAGCTCCAGTCCATGTTCCCCAAATAAATTTCATCATGCGGCTGCGTGCGTTACATCGGACAACGGAGGCGGACAGTATTCTAAGTGTCCCAGTTGTGAGAAGTTATTATCTTCCGGTGTTTTACCTTGTGGGAGAAAGATCCCCGTTATAAATTCATGTCATACAGGAGGTGGTCTTAGGGTTTATCCGGGGTTTGTTGGGGACGAACCGGTCTCGGTTTTACGAGATACAGGATCTACCGTTGTGGGAGTGCATAGGGACTGCATTCGGGATTCACAGCTTACAGGTGAGACTGTCCCGTGCATCCAATTTTCGGGGGCCATTGAGAAACTACCCATGGCAAAAATAATGATAGATACACCTTTCCTTAGCGGGGAAGTCGAGGCAGTCGTTGGTTGTTTCCCAGGCGCCCAGCTCATCATTGGGAATGTATCACGGGTAGTTTCCCCTTCCGATGAGAACGTGCAAGCATGGTCGCAATCAAAAGGTATTGACTTTTGCGCCGCGGTCGAAACACGCCGACGGGTAGCCGATAAAGATAAGATTAGACCTTTGGCTACGCCAGCGGTCAACCTAGATATCACGCCAGAGCGCTTGGCGAAATTACAAGGGGAGGATCCATCATTAAACCCATGTTTTGGGGAAGCGCGAACCGAGAAAACGAGGAGATATAAGAACGGGTCGTCCTCCTTTATTGTTCAGGCGGGCATTCTGTTCCGTAAATATGTAACGGTGTCCTCCATTTTAAAGCAGGTCGTGGTGCCAGCGTTGCTGATCGCAACAGTATTGCATTTGGCACATGATGTCCCATTAGCGGGTCATATGGGGATAGCTAGAACCAAAGAAAGGGTTCTTAAAAATTTTTACTGGCCATCGATCCACAGAGATGTGCAGGTCTATTGTAAGACGTGCAGTGCGTGCCAAAAGACGACGCATAAGGGTCGTACACCCCAGGCCCCTCTTCAGAAGATCCCCACGGTCTCAGAACCGTTTAAAAAGGTCTCGATAGACCTTGTTGGCCCCATTCACCCAGCGACCGATAGGGGGAATCGATTTTTCTTAACGGTCATATGTAATGCTACGAGATGGCCAGAGGCGGTTCCTCTGCGGACCATAACGTCTGAGGCAGTCGCGGAAGCGTTGTTTGCAATTTTCGCTAGGGTAGGAATACCAGAGCAAATTCTGTCTGATAGGGGCGCGCAATTTACGTCGCAGATGATGAAGGAATTGTTCCGCTTATTCAGTATACAACCCATCACTACCACCCCTTATCATCCGCAGGCTAATGGCATGTGCGAGAGATTGAACTCGACGTTAAAGTCGATGCTGCGTAAGGTAGCTGCTGATCGCCCTAAAGATTGGGATAGATATATCCCTGCAGTGTTATTCGCGTACAGAGAGGTACGGCAGGAGTCAACGGGATTCTCGCCGTTCGAAATGATGTACGGTCGTAGTCCTAGGGGCCCAACTGATGTTCTTCGGGACATGATGACGTCGCCATCATCGGGAGACGATGAGCAGATTTCGGTGTTTCAGTACCTTGTTGATTTAAGAGAAAGACTATCTGCAGCGCGCACTATAGCAGAAGAAGCGTCTAGTATCGCTTCGAAAAGAGCAAAAGACTATAAAGATAGAGGGTCCAAACTGAGAATTTTTAAGCCAGGAGGCAAGGTTCTGTTGTTGTTACCTACGGACCATAATAAGTTATTGATGACATGGAAAGGCCCTTATGTTATTGAGCGAGTTGTTTCAAAGGTAGATTACGCTATCCACATTGATGGAGCTAGTAAGGTTTTCCATGTTAATATGCTACAGAGATTTTATGAGAGACCACAGTATCTGTGTGCACAGACAAGACCAGAGGAGACTGTCTTCTCTACTGCTTGTACGGGGGTCGTAGACCAGTTGGACTGTGACGTAAGCGACACCGAGGCGCAGGAAGAGTTACAAATTCAATTGCCGGAGTTAACTCCGACACAAGGTTACAGGGACGTAAAAATTAACCCTGACCTTACCAGTTCAAGGAGTAGGGAACTTGAGACCCTGTTAGCGTCATTTCCGGATGTTGTTACGGATTTGCCGGGTCGCACTACGGTGATCCAGCACCAAATAAAGTTGACTTCGGATAAGCCAGTATTTCTTAGACCGTATCCGTTGCCTTTTTCTTCGAGAGATAGAGTCATAAAGGAAGTTGAGTCAATGTTGAAGTTGGATGTGATAGAACCATCAACATCGCCGTATTCATCACCCATCGTCCTCGTGAAAAAACTTGATGGATCGGTGCGGTTCTGTATTGATTTTCGAAGATTGAACACTATTACGGTAGGCGATAGGGAGCCTATTCCGTTTCAGGAGGAATTAATAGCTTCATTGGCCGGGTCCACGTGGTTTTCCAAGATAGATTTGACGAAAGGGTATTGGGAAATCCCGCTTACTGAGGAGTCTAAACAATACACGGCGTTCCAAACGCCCATTGGATTATTCCAATTTAAGGTCATGCCATTTGGGTTGGTAAACGCACCAGCGACGTTTGCACGATTAATGAGATTAGTGTTGAAGGACATACCTAATGTCGTGTCATTCTTTGATGATATAGCATGCCATACGTCGACATGGTCTGATCATATTCAGACACTAACAGTAATTTTGCAACGATTACGTCATTTTGGGTTAACTGCTAAACCCGCAAAGATGGATTTGGCATGTCCAGAGATAATATTCTTAGGACATATTGTGGGTAGAGGTGTTCAGAGACCTGAAGAAACAAAAATTGACAAGTTAGTAGGGTTGCAAATCCCAAAAATAAAGAAACAAGTCAGAAGCTTAGTGGGAATTTTAAATTATTACAGAAAGTTCATTCCAAATTTTTCCTCTTTGTCATCTTCTCTTACTGACCTTACTAAGAAGGGACAACCCGATAAGGTCCAGTGGACGTCTGAATGTCAGACATCATTTGATAATTTGGTGACAGCATTATCATCGTCACCCATTCTGATATTACCCGATTTTCGATCTAATTTTATCCTCAGAACGGATGCGTCGGACTCTGGTGTCGGCGCTTGTCTTCTACAGGAGAAGAACGAATGTCTCCATCCTGTATGTTATGTCAGTAGGAAGTTATTGCAGAGAGAAAGAAAGTATTCTGTGATAGAGCGTGAGTGTCTTGCCATTGTCTGGTCCGTCCAGAAACTAGGACGTTATCTCATGGGACGAGAATTTTGTATCCAGACAGACCACAAGCCACTGACATTTTTGTCGAAGAATCGTTCGTCCAGCCCACGCTTGTCTAGATGGGCATTGGCTTTACAGCCGTACACCTTCGTTATTCAACCAATTCCAGGAACCAGCAATCATATCGCCGACTACCTTAGTCGAGCCTAGGGGAAGGTTTCAGCAGCTTATACATCGGAGGACAGGAACATTGACAGGATCTGTGTGAATGAGTCGACTTTAAAATATTGACATTATAAATATGATATGAAGAATGGTTGATAGGTTGAATGGTTTTTGATTCTGTATTAAGTATTGTGATTAGTTAGCTATTCATGATGTGACACATATATGCATATTGCAGGCCATATTGATCCCCATATTTTCCCCTGATTCCGGTATTTTATATACTAGGGCAACGGCTAGGTCAGTTTTTTTAGTGTACGTATTGCTCACGCTCACTCGTTGACAGTCATCTTGATGCGATTTGAAATTAATTGCATTAATTTTTTTGGGGTGGGGGATGATGTCACGAGTGGAGTGAGTGCAATTAAGGGGATTGCTACAGAGCGGGTGTAGAGTAAGGACTCACAGTAGACAGCAAGTTAAGCGTGCTGTTGTGAGTAGTAGTGGGGCGGGGTCTGAAGGAGGCGAAAGCGCTGTATAACTATCACTGCAAGTTAGAAGGTCCTAGGGATCGGACCTGTGAATAAAAGCCCATCGGGCGGACATAAAGGGGAAGCAGTCGAGAAGACTAGTGAGAGGTCTTTCCAGTTATGACTGGTATGTAGAACGTTGATTGATTATTATGATTGATGTATTATATTATATTCGTCTTATTACCATGATGTGAATAAGTATATGTGAGGAATGTGGAAGTCCTTGATATTGGATATAGCAATGTGCGCCACGAGCGATAGATGAAAGTGAGTTCATGGATGTGTAGCGCGAGTGAGTAGTGTGTACTCCGATGGAGGTGTGTTACCGTAAGATGTGTGGTGAGTGAAAGGTGAACTAGTGTGTGTACGCTTCATGGATTGTAAGGAGAGGTGGAGCGAATAGAAATGGTAGGGTATTATACCAATGTAATGTTATTCTTGTAGGTGTCGGGGACGGGCCGCGGAGCCACCTCGATGAGCACAGGGGATAGGCCAGCATAGGGCCGGAGGCCACACATAGGCCAGAAGTGAGGCTGTCGGGGCAGGACAGTAGAGGCACATAAAGTCGTGGCAGTCAGGCCACGGGCAGGGGACGTAGATATGAGAGTGAATGAGATACTATGTTGTTGCCATGTTGATAGGCTAGTGAACTGATATTATGTTGTTGCCATGTTGATGGCTATGGAAATACTAATGTGTTATTGCCCTGCTGAGGTGCTAGGGGAGTGCTAAGGTGTATGACAATAGGAAGGTGATATTGAGAGACTGCGGTGCCAGTGAATCATTAATGTACTATTAAGACCCTGAGGGGAGAGGCTGAGGCCGAAGTGCCCTTAGGAGTAACTACCGGATTGTGGATCCGAGGGAGAGTGTGTGTGAGAATAAGGCCGTTGTACGGCAGTCATTTCAATAATATAATATATGTAATTGCGCTATTATATGTATAATTATGTTTAATAAATGTGTGAGTCTGATGGGTTGTTTTGTTAAGTGTTAAACTTGTTTGTTCGTGATTGTCGTCCTGTCATAAACTATTACAAATCCCAGTCTGGGATTTGTGACATCTTCCTTTCTCTCTCACTTTCCTATTCTCTCTCTCTCTCTCCCTTTACCATTTTTCTTTCTTTCTCTCTCTCTCTCTCTCTCTCTGTCTTTCTTTCTCTCTTTTTCTGTCTCAGTGGTTCCTCCTATCTCTGTAGCTGAGGCCGTAAATCGATGGTATTCCGAGTTTACATATCTTTGATGTTCCAACCAAGCATAATTATGATATTATTATCATTCACTATTATCCTCTTTCTGTTGCCAGCATCCACTATGCCCAGGCCTTCTCCCACCCCCATCCTTCCACCCACCCCATCCTCACCTCCCCCGTTCCCACCCCAACCTTCGTATGTTCGCATCTTATTGTCAACAGTCCGGGTGCGAATAACCGAGTGAGCAACCTGGAAGCCAATCACTGTCATGCTATGTTTGATAACAAATAGTGCATGATATCACAATCTAAAAGCTTATGATGGAATTGTCCAAAACACCTGTTGCTAGATCTATAGTGCATGAGACTGGTAGACACGGTGCTGTCATTTATATAAATAGAGCGAATGTGCATTTGTCCGTGTGTTCGCAAGAAATACAGGCTCAAACAGCTCAGATTTACATGATATTTTTATGATGCCTTCCCTTCGCCCGACAGAGGATTTTTTTTCTTCTCATTTAGAGGCTCCAAATTGTGGGGGAGTTTATTTTTAGAGTTTGCTTTGCGTCGCCGACTGATCGCCTACGATCCCTTATTTTATTTTCACGAACACGTCATGACCCGTGCCATCAACAATTCCTGCCGATTGATTTAAACTGTTCAATGTGCTCAGTTTCCAGTAAGAGTCAGTTTTGGCAATGTCCATCAATAAATCTCAGGGTCAGTCATTGAAGACAGTGAAGACAGTTGGTCTTCATTTTGGCAATGTCCATCAATAAATCTCAGGGTCAGTCATTGAAGACAGTGAAGACAGTTGGTCTTCATTTTGGCAATGTCCATCAATAAATCTCAGGGTCAGTCATTGAAGACAGTGAAGACAGTTGGTCTTCATTTTGGCAATGTCCATCAATAAATCTCAGGGTCAGTCAATGAAGACAGTTGGTCTTCACCTAATGGAATCATGCTTCTCTAATGGTCAGCTCTGTGGTGGATGTTCAAGAGTTGGAAATGGAAAGTATTTAGACATCCTCACTCTCAACAGAAACACCAAGAATGCTGTATCCCCCTGCTGCCTTACAGTGATCTCAAATTGATATGCGATTGTTGTATTTTACAGCTTTTATTGTTAACTCCAGTAAATTGTTTACTCATTCAAGTTCTTTTTTTTACTATTCTAAACCCTTAATTATTTGTGCCCAAGGCGCAACTAACCCTCTGCAGGAGCAAGCTTTAAAGTCCCCGAGAAGCACGGCTTTTAAACTTGAAAAAAAAATTAATTAAAATTAAAAACACACATTACATGTGGCTCTAATTAACTGGTAAAACTTCTAATTTAAGACAGTGCCCAAAGCTAACTTGTAATGAAATAATCATCCAGATTTATTTTCACTTTCATTCGACATAAAAATGAAAAGAAATTAAGGCGTCAAATTACATTACAATAGACATTATTACATGAACTATTATCTCCGATCTCGCACGCGATAGGAAATCACCCCTGGATATATTACAACAAACATCCATATTGTTGTACGTGCATTTTAGCCCGTTTCGAAAAAAATGAGGATTGAAAGTTGTGTAAAGTCAACTTTCAATAGGCTTCAAAATCGAAATTTGCATAAAAATGCCCATGCAAAATACGCCCATATGACACTTATATAATACATGATACAATTAGGAGTGAGAGAACCACTTTCATGACAAAATCTCAAATCGACAAAATGTCGCATACAACAATATGGCAAATACCTCCCTTTATACTGCGGATCTTGCACACTGATAGAAAAAAAAAATACTCTAGTGTAAATCGCAACAAATCGTTCCCTACATAGTGCAGTTTGGAGAGGCAACAGCTGCAGCGCAAATTATCATACCAACGATTGTATGTAAGTCAAGGCCAGACCTATTGACAGTAGAAGATTACGTTATGACGTTTTTACTCCAGACAC
The DNA here is from genome assembly GCA_963931925.1 of Onchidella celtica. Taxonomy (NCBI): domain Eukaryota; kingdom Metazoa; phylum Mollusca; class Gastropoda; order Systellommatophora; family Onchidiidae; genus Onchidella; species Onchidella celtica. The sequence goes on along the minus strand of OZ007575.1, from coordinate 45,436,178 downwards.
CTTCACGGCTCCACTTAGACAGCACAGCCACAGAAAGCATGCCAGAAAAGTTCAAGAGTGCTTCAATAAGACGTTTGTGTGAGATAAAAAAGGTAACTTCTCCTTCTCTGTGTGGAACAGATGGGAAGTACACATTATGTGCAAGCAAACTGAAAGAGGAAACAGACAACTATCACAAATCCACCTTTGGGAAATAAAAGCCTTCGTTTTCTGACTCCAAGTAGAAGAATTCTGTGTGCTAATATCGGGATCTTGGTTCTTATTTGTTCTATCTGCATTTTATGAAAAACTGGAGATCTTTTAGTATGTAGAAGAGGTGTAACTTAAATGCACACGTTTACACTACTTGTTTTGTGGCATTACTTTTAGCAAACGATTACACAATTCCGATTTATTTCTAACTCCCTGTCATAATGACGAAAGTCCCAAATGCCAAACCTCGAATTTCTCAGTTGTGCAAAAAGTGGAGTTGGAACAAACAAGAACTAAGGTCACGTGATATCATTTTTTGTTGTTGTTATTTGGTTTTTTTGTTTTTGTTCTCTAAACACTCAGACCAAACCATCCGCTTCCTACAACTGCCACTTGGAGCCACCCCCGCCTTGTTTTGATCTGTCTATGCTGGACAAGTTCACAGACATGTCTTGAAAACATTCCGCGGTGGAATGGCGCCTAGTCTGAAAATAATGCTCATATCCGGACGGCCAGATCACTATCAATGTGCAAGCACTCACAGCGATTCGTGTGCGTGTATATGTGTGTGTGTGAGAGAGTGTGTGTTGGGAAGGCAAATTTTTCAGTTAAGTCCTTTCAGTCAAAGCAGCCCTGCGTGGTAATGCACGCACAAAAAGTTGTGTGCATATTATGATACCTAAGCGATATGCATAATAATCACAGCTGACGCTCCAGGCTTTGAACAACTTGGTTTTTCATAAGCTTGGTGTACTTTTTTTTTCCTTGCATATTTTTTTCTATAAACAAACTGGAAAACGAATAATTCACGTTAAAGTTTCAACATGTTTTCATGGGAAGACTTTTCTTTTCGTTTTGTGTTCACCAGTAAGCATGAAGACCCCCAGTGTACTGACTCGTCTGTTTGCCTCGGTTTTTGTAGGCAGTGATGTTAAACTGGACGTTGCGCACTAGTACGACTGAAGTGTCTCTTTCACAAATTGATTCACAGGAATTTCAAGTCTGAGCCCAAACCGAATCAAATCAGTTTGGACCCATTAGGCGACTAAGACTAGCGTTATTCTCAGACTTTTATTTGCCTGCGTTGAAAAAAAAAATCATGTTACGCTAAAAGGTAACCTATTACTCAGATTTTCACCCTCTCTTTCTGTAAATACTCTGTATATTTGCCATGGCATCTGCTCGTGATGTCATAAACAGACAACTGTTTCTTTCTTTTCATCCACTTTAAAACCCTGTGGTTTTTACATTGTGCCTGATGCGTTGTGAAGATAAAGGACCAAGTAGATTCGAGGGTTTTTGATGCCACCGGCCAGGAACAGCAGCTACACTCTGAAAGTTACTGATGTGCTCATTTTGACCGACGATCAGATCCACAGACAGACACATACACATACACACACACCTACACACACACACACACACACAGAGAGAGAGGCAAGCAGACAGATAAACAGGAAGGCACGCATGCAGTCAGACAAAAAAACAAAAACAGACGGGACAAACATAGAGAGGCAGACAGACAAGTAGGCATACCTACGGATGGATAGGTGGATGAATGGATGAATAGAAGGGTGGATGGATGGATGGATGCGTGGATGGATGCATGGATGGGAGGCTGGGTGAATGAATTGGTAGATAGATGAAACTACTACAATTTCTAATGTGGGCTTGATATCTTCAAAGGATATCTATCTATCTATCTATCTATCTATCTATCTATCTATCTATCTATCTATCTATCTATCTATCTATCTATCTATCTATCTATCTATGTCTGTCTGCCTGCCCACCTATCTATCTATCTATCTATCTATCTATCTATCTATCTATCTATCTATCCATCCATCCATCTATCTATCTATCTATCCATCTATCCATCCATCCATCTATCTATCTATCTATCTATCTATCTATCTATCTATCTATCTATCTATCTATCTATCTATCTATCTATCTATCTGTCTATCTATCTATCTATCTATCTAATGTATTCTTCAGCACCAATAGGGGCGTACCTATTTAAATAGTACACATGTCATAAAGACAAAAGTAGCCACGGGGAGACATGCAGGGAAGGGAAATGAAAGAATGATAAACGCTTATGAACGCACCCTGGGGCAAGTGTTACAGCTAACGTGAGCAATGATTCTATTTGTTTACATTAAGGGTTTAGCAACAGCTCTGTTCCATCCAGTCAAATGGCAAACCAGTGAAGTAAGGAGAAAAGAAATTTTGGGCTTCATAATTATCTATCTATCTATCTATCTATCTATCTATCTATCTATCTATCTATCTATCTATCTATCTATCTATCTATCTATCTATCTGTCTACCTTTCTGTCTGTCTGTCTCTCTATCTATCAGACTGTCTGTCAGTCTTAGAATCTACTTATCAATCTATCTATCTGTCTGTCTGTCTCTCTTCTGCCTCTCTGCCTGTCTGTCTGTCTATCTATCTATCTATCTATCTATCTATCTATCTATCTATCTATCTATCTATCTATCTATCTATCTATGTCTGTCTGCCTGCCCACCTATCTATCTATCTATCTATCTATCTATCTATCTATCTATCTATCTATCTATCTATCTATCTATCTATCTATCTATCTATCTATCTATCTATCTATGTCTGTCTGCCTGCCCACCTATCTATCTATCTATCTATCTAATCCGGTGAGTTGGAGATAAATGGCTTCCATGGATTAACCTTATACTAACCATAGTTTGGATGACAAGATCAGATCATTTGTCACACGTGGGCGACTGCAGATCCTAGAAGTCGAGACCCTACTGTCCCTGTACTACCCCAACGCCTATACTAAATCATGCAAGTTATGCCACCACCCCTCGGAAACAGTATGCCATGCATTGAACGGGTGCACGAAATTCAGCGGCATGTACCAAGCAAGACACAACAGAATAATGGACATTATTGAAAGGAAGATCACTTATTACAATCGTAACAAAGAAGTACTAAAGGACACACTCATCAACCCATCAATGTTTGGATCAGATGCAACATCCTTTACCACCAGAGCAACACGTCCTGACATCACAGTTATAGACAATACTAATAAGAAAGTCCAGATCGTTGAAGTGGCAGTACCATACGACTGTTACATTGATAGATGTTATCAAGGCAAATTTGACAAATATTTCCCATTAGCCATTGAAATCAGTGCTATGGGATACCAATGTGATATAATAGTTTTAATAATTGGAGGTTTGGGAAATGTTCACAGAAGATTTATTACTGGGCTGAAGAAACTAAACATTAACAATTCAGAAAGTAAGTTCATATCTAAGTACTGTAGTATCAGTTCAGTTATTGGATCATTCAAAATCTGGAATAAAAGATGCAGGTCGTATAATAGGAATTATTAACTCTATTTAAAAACATGTTCCAGTTTTGTCCATCCCTTCCATAGAAGAGATAAAGTAAAGCCACCCACCATGGCACAATTTCCACTTAGATGTAATGTTTCGATATTATATCTGTACAATCTGTATTGTATTCACATGGAAATAAAGAATTTTTATCTTTGTCTGTCCGTCCGAATGTCTGTCTGTCTGTCAGTTCAACCATCTATCAAGCAATCTTATACGTATGTCTTTAATTTTATACCTATCTATCCGCCCGTCCATCTGTCCGTGTATGCTTGTAATGCACATCTACAACCGCCCACTTATCTTCCTGTAAGCTTATCTGCCTATAACTTTCACACTTCGCCCTTTACCTAGCCAAATTTCTGTCGTGATATTAACACATAAAATTATCTTTCCTATCTTCAAAGCGCTGTCCACAGTTTATAAACACAGCATAATCTCTCATGGAGTTTCTTCCTCTCTAATTCTTCCTTTACGTCCTTGTGTGTCTCCATAGATCTCCCTGTTTTCCTTTTCCAACTTTTTGGTTTTTTTGGGGTTTTTTTTGTAAACACCTGTTGTTTTTTTTATAAGAGTTATAGTTTCCTTCCTCTTAATTCAGTCCCAATACAAACTGTATTCATTTATTGTTTCTCCCTTCACACGGTCTCTCTCTCTCTTCTCTCTCTCTCTCTCTCTCTCCCTCTCTCTCTCTCTCTCTGTCTCTCTCTTCTCTCTCTCTCTCTCTTTCTCCCTCTTTTCCTTTTTATCTCCCTCTTCTTACTCAATCACTCTCTCTTTTCTCCCTCTCTTTCCTTCTCCCTCTCTCTTTCTCTTTTTCTCTCTCTCTCTTCTCTCTCTCTCTCTCTCGCTCTCTCTCTCCTCTTTCCCCTCTACCTGTATTTCACCGCCCCTTCTCTCTTCCCTCTTGCTATCAGTCTTTCTTCACTCCCTCTCTCTCTCTTTCTTTCTCTGTCTGTCTCTCTCTCCTTTCCCCTCTGCCTATCTTTCACTGTCCCTTTTTTTCTCTTCCCTCTTTCTGTCTATGTCTTTATTCACTCACTCTCACTCTCTTTCTCTTCTATCTCAGCTTCTTCCTTCTCTCATTCCCACCCATGACGAAAGCCATTAGTAAACGACCACTTGCGCAAGGCCCTGCACCCTGAGAGCCCCCAGGCCTCTCTGCAGTGGTAGAGGGATCCACCCAGACTTGCATTCCATATCGCAAATGTTTCTCTCAAGCGAGAGGATCCTATCAGCTCATGTAAACATGCGTATGAATGTTATCTCAAGTCCAGCTGAGGCAAAATTTATGCTGGGATACATAATGTAAAAAAAAATGTAAGAAGTTGAGAACGGGAAGGATTAAGTGGTGAGCACATCAGAAGCTGGAGGAAAGAAATGAGACAGAACAAATTGGAAGATTTAGGAAGTGTTTTTACCTGTGGGGTAAATGTATCATATTTTATAATAATCTGATGAGTTGTATAATTATAAGAGATCTCACAGATTTAATAGCGATATTGAGAACAGGAAGGATTAAGAGGTGAGTGTATTTGAAGGAAAGAAATGCGTTTATATAAGCATGACAATTTGGAAGATTTAGGAAATATTTACCTGTGGGGTAAATGTATCAAATTTTACAATAATCTAATAAGTAGTCGTGTAATTATAACAGATCTCATAGACTTACTAGCGATAGTGAAAACAGGAAGAATTATGACGATTGTAGTGAATACATTTGAAGGCAAGGAATCAATCATAAGACAAGTATGAAACATTGGAAGATTTATCATTATAATGCCTCTGAGGTAAATAGATCAAATTATAATAATACAATATTCCGTTGTGTAATCATAATTATGAGATCGCTTAAGCTTAATAACGATGCTGGAGTGACACTAGGAGTTAGCATAATAATATTAGTAGATAAAAAACAAGTAGGCCAAACGTTACTTCACCGTTACTATTTACAGTTATTTATTCAAATTAATAAAGTGTACACCAATTATATTTCAAAAGCTGCATTGAAATGAGCTTTAATAAAAAGAAAAATGTAGCTCCAATACATAATAATGCAATCTGAAATATAACTGTTTTATTTGTCAAATAATAATTATGTTTTAGTTGTAATATAACTGTGTTTCAGTTGCAGTAATGTGTGTTTTGGTTGTAATATGTGTTTTAGTTGTAATATATTATTATCTGTTTTCGTAGTAATAAATGTGTTTTAGCTGTAATATAACTGTGTTTTAGTTGTAATAATAATAAAAAATTATGTGTTTTATTTGCAACAATATGTGTTTTAGTTGTATCATAAGTGCGTTTTAGTTGTAATATAACTGTCTTAGTAAAATAATATTATGGTTAAGTAACTTTTTCGGCCCACCCTGCATAATAGTAGAGATAGCAACATGATTAACAATGGGAGGAATACCACATTAGTGGTGGAAATATCAAAATTACTATTTGTAAGTTGTAGTCGTAGAATGGTGACAATTTTAGCAGCGAACTGGATCTGACGTATTAAATGTGTTGTTAAATACGTTGTTTTGTGTTTTTTTTCCTTTCTATCTCCATTCAACCGGAAAATCTCCGTTTTAAAACGAGCTTCAATGAGGCTGCCTTAGCATAATTAAGACCGCCGTTCTTGCTCGCGTCGGACGTGGGTATAGCTTTTGGCGCTTACGGGATGTCTCCTCTGTTTTACAAACTTCATAATCTTTGAGTCTGAGTTTTGGGTTTTACGGCGCGTGGGCAGAATAACGGCCAGTTTGCGCGTGCACCCTTCACGGTAGATTTGGGTGCACATTCTGTATTTATGTTTCGTATTCAGAGCTCTCATATAATTTTATCATTTTGGTAAAGTTCTCAAAAGTTGTTTTGTATGGATCTGAAAAATGTTTTTTAAATGAGTATAAAACTTTTTAAATCAAGTTGTAGATCTTGGTACACTCCTTGTGTAACCTCGCCAGAGCTGCGGGGAAATATATTTGAAAGATTTAAAAAAAAAAAATCAAAATCCATCCTTGCAGCACAATATACGGCTATCACGGTATCAGGAATTATAAAAGATCCATTTCAATTCACTTTTTAAAAAATCTTTAACTTACCACTGTATTAACAGCACTGAAAATAGAAAAACTGAGACCAAAAAGACCTGTTGTTGTTTTTTAAATTTATATTTTGGCTTTCGCTAAACCAAATTGCCGAATGGGCACACACACTGTCGGTAGAAATAAACTTGTAGCATTTTTTATAAAAGATGTTTACTTTGAATAGACAATGGGAAATATAACTGTGGGACAGCAAAGGTTATTTTCTGTAACAACTCTTATGATCAGCAGCGCAGAATATTTTCGGGCGATATACATTTCGGGTAAAAATGCAGAGAACAAAGGGCCAGAGCATCGGGCTGAGCGCCATAAGCCACCTTTACAAGACAGGTCAAGGTTTTTGGAGTTGAGATTATGGGCGAGATTGACAAGGGGATAACACGACAGGCTGGCAGATTGAAGACTGGAAAGGTAGGCAGACATTGCGCTTCGCTGCGGGAATGACGGATGGCGTAGAAAGTGTAAAAATGGCATGTCATAAGATGGATGATTATGATTATAATTATTATTTAAAGCACATAGATTTTAAGGTGTAAGATGGGAAAGACACAGAGACTACCGAGATAAATCGACGGACAGACTGACAATCAGATAGACAGATAGATAGAATGATAGATAGATAGATAGATAGATAGATAGATAGATAGATAGATAGATAGATAGATAGATAGATAGATAGATAGATAGATAGATAGATAGATAGATAGATAGATAGATAGACAAACAGACAGATAGATATACAGTTATATATATAGAGAGAGAGCGCAATAAACACATGGATAGAGCCATGCTTCCCTTTCTCTCTCTCTCACTCTCTCTCTCTCTCTCTCACTCTCTCTCTCTCTCTCTCTCACTCTCTCTCTCTCTCACTCTCTCTCTCTCTCTCTCTCTCTCTCACTCTCTCTCTCTCTCTTTCTCTCTCCCTCACCCAGAGATTCAGATATACAAACATTGCAGCAAAAGGCCCTGAAGTAGACATAAACATGAATGCCAGGCTATACAACTCACTTAACAGCTCACCCCTGACGTGGTTCCTTTCACTTCGTTTTCTCCTTTCGCTCACACTGTTTCGATTAAATAAATGAAAGCTCCGCCAAAGCTGCTAAATTCTAAACTCTATTTCAGTGGTTCTCAGCCTTGCTCAGTCAATCTGCCCCCTTGGGCTCCAAATTTTCTTTCATTGCCCCCTCCCCTTTTTTCTCCCCCCCCCCCCACCTCTAACCCCCCACATCCTTATTCAAAGCCAACAAATATATTTCACCAAAAAAAAAAAAGACAGACTACACACAAATTATGATGTTAATTTTTTTCAAAGCCTTGTTAATGGCATTAGGCGTGTTGATTATTCATTACACAACAAAGCATTCCCTGTCAAATGCACTTTATTAAAAATGACCCTTTTCTATTCGTGAAACCCACCATCTGCGAGCTGTTGAACAGGTCAGTGGCTGCCCTTTATCTGCCCCCTAAACGCCCCCTTCATTGTTTCCGGCCCCTTGACGCCCTTTACTTTGTCCCCCCCCCTCCCCAATCAAAATCGTTCTCGGTGTGGGGGGGGAGGGGGCGATTTCGCACCCGTTGAGAATCACTGCTCTATTTATTCAATGCGCGGGAATGAATAACTTTAAGCCGGAATGTTTTTGGGTTTTATATACAAATGTTATTGCGTCCGTTTATACGCACAATCAACAGTTTAGCAGTGTCATTATGTGTTCATGACATTTTGTGCAGCTTGGAGTCAGACTCCACCCACCCCCACCCTCCATCCACCCACATCCCTCAATGTTGAGACTTCCAAAGCAACGATAATTCTATTTTCGTTTCTCCAGTGTCAACACTGGACCTATTTATGTAACCACAATGTATAAACACAATGCAAGCTATGCTGTTTTTGACTTTCTTGAAACTGGAATTAAACATAATATTAGAGGTGAAACAGACTAAGTTTGGTGAAAGCACCAGAGCGGTGGCTTGCCGCTAATAAATTTTCCTTTATAATAACACAATAGGCACTGCCCCTTGCATCCCGCTGAGTCGCAGTGTGGGCAGTGCTTATTGTGCCAGTGTGAAGCAAAATTTATGGGCGTCGAGCTACTGGTCTGGTGCCCTCACCAGCTTTGGGCTGTTTCACCCCTTATCCTAACCAGTTTTTACACTGAAAACAGCAAAGACAAGGACGATGGTGTGATGTGGCTATTTTAGATCAAACGGGTTTCCCAGGGCGACACCCCAGCGGGCAAGCCAAGATCTTCCTAGACGCGCGCAGGGACAAGACTAAATACAAAATATTTTTTAGAAACTACAGACGTTCTCTGCTGTATAGCAGAGTTGGCCAAACCGCGGCTCGCGAGCCACATGCGGTTCTTTGGCCTTTAATATGTGGCTCGCGGAAATATGTTGACTGAGCTCTTTTATTCGTCAGAACAGTTTTAAACAAAAACTGCATGGATTATCAAATATTGTTGCATAGTACACGTATCTTCTACCAATTATATTTTAATATTTACTCCATTTTATTTTGTTGTAATAAAATCTTTATAATATAACAATAAACACGTAGGGGTAACTTTTCTTGTGGCCCTCGAACATCTGAAGTTTATCATTATGCAGCTCTTACATTAAGCAAGTTTGGTCAGCCCTGCTCTATAGGGTCACAACAGGCCTTGGGACAAACTTAGAATACAGCAAAACAGATTTATGTTGCAAAACCCCCGTATTAGAAAACAACAACAACAACATAAAATAGATCACAAAGAAGATGGCGGTGAGGGTGAACAAGCTTCCGCCCTTCACAAACCCTCCTGAGGAAATTCCGGTTGAAACAATATCTGAAAAAGCGGGGCTTTGTGACATACAGCCCTTTTATTCTTCTTGTTGTTTTGCCTGATTTCAACCTCATTTACGACGTATCTTTGTCGTATCTGGCCAAAATAATAGAACGGAAATACTAACAACAATCTTAGAATCAGATACGGCCACAGGTAGAGTTAGTGTAGCTTCCTCCCGTCACTATTCCTGCCCAAATATTGAAGAATGGGGATGGTTGCTGGCATCTATCAAATGGGCAATATTTAATTCTACGCGCACGGGGTGTTGTAAATAAATGACTGTGTAAATTGTCCTAGGCAGCAAAGAGAGGAGAGAGCGTGCATGTTAGTGCTGGGCACGCTTTTCGACACCAGTGTCGACTACTTAGGTACTGATGTTTCGCCGTGCGGTTCCGACACCAGCTGGTGGTACCGGTACCGGTACTACTGTCGTCACTGCGGCGGCTCTTCAGTTTTCCTTCTCATTACCACTGCTTAATTTACATTGTAATACGTGTGAACATTACATTACCAAGGGTTTAAATAGGTACAGAATCAGTTCTGCGTCCCCTCGACACAACGGTATCATACCAGTGCCCCGTACCAGACAGGAGACTGCCAATTGAAGTTTGACTATTCACCTTAGCATCATGCAAATTCTCGGTGTCAGTGCTCGGAGTCGACACTCGGGAAATTTGGAGTCGTGAGGTCACTTCCTCCGGTCAGCGTCGAGGTCCGAGTCGACACCAGTGGCCGTATGCATAATCAATGCGTAAACTAAAGTAAATACGTTGACTGGTGTTAACACGAGAAATTAGGAATAGCCACGCACCAGCCGATATTCGATCGGCCAAACTAGTTGACATTGAGTTTCAGTGAGATCCAACCAGTTGGATGATGATGTCACGACATTGAATTTCAGTGAGATTCAACTAGTTGGATGATGATGTCACGACATTGATTCTTCCAGTGACGTCCAACTAGTTAGATGATGATGTCACGTCATTGAATTTTCAGTGAGATCCAACCAGTTGGATGATGATGTCACAACATTGAATTTTCAGTGAGATCCAACCAGTTGGATGATGATGTCACGACATTGAGTTTTCCAGTGAGATCCAACTAGTTGGATGGTGATGTCACGACATTGAGTTTTCCAGTGAGACCCAACGAGTTGGATGATGATGTCACGACATTGAGTTTTCAGTGAGATCCAACGAGTTGGATGGTGATGTCACGACATTGAATTTCAGTGAGATCCAACCAGTTGGATGATGATGTCACGACCCTTAGTTTTGCAATGAGATCCAACGAGTTGGACGATGATGTCACGACATTGATTCATCCAGTGACGTCCAACTAGTTAGATGATGATGTCACGTCATTGAATTTTCCTTGAGATCCAACTAATTAGATGATGATGTCACGGCATTAAATTTTCAGTGAGATCCAACTAGTTGGATGATGATGTCACGACATTGAGTTTTCCAGTGAGATCCAACTTGTTAATTGAATGATGATATGTCGACATTGAGTTTTCATTGAGATCCAATTGGTTGGTTGGTGCGTGAGGTCTTATTGACATTAACTGTCCTGACACCACCATCCTACTAGTCGGTCGATTGCAATCGATTAATGCAAGCTCTGGTTAATGGAGCACTGACCGCCGGTTATGACATGAAAAAAATTCAGGCTGCATGGTATTTCTTTTCACTGAAACAACGACAGCAGCAATAGCAACAGCAGCAGCAACAAAAACAACGGCAAAAGCAGCAGCTGGAAGAACAACTTCTAAGACAACAACAACAACAACAACAACACGGCAATAATAGCAATAAGGAACATTTACAACAATAAGAAAAACAGCAAAAACAACAACAATGTGAGAAAAAGCAACAACAACAACAACAACAACAACAACAAAGCAACCTTAACAAGAACAACAACAGAAGCCCAGGCAAAGAGCAAGACATTTCAATGATTACCAGGCGTATTTCATCCCTGTACCTGCGTACATTGTGTAGAGCACAATAACGTCTTGGAAGCGACTGAATTTTCTATGAAATAATGTCCCATTTTCTCAGGCACATCAATGCAAGATTCAAACATACGAACGGTACACGACATTAGTAGGACAATGCACTTGGCGCTCCAAAGTTAACGTCTCGCTTTTATCACAAAAGGTACAAACTCTGTCACAGGGAAACTCAAAAAGTTAATACTGCATTCAAAATCGATGAGAAGGAAAAACTGAATTTCATTTATTTTGCATGTTGGAAATTCCCCCCCCCCCCCCCCTATACAAAACTTTTTTTTTGTATAGCTTTCTATCTATGGCAGGCTAATTCATCCCAAATCAAAAGACACCTTTAATGGACATGTATTGTGTTTATTTCAAAGAGCACCATGACGCAGTGGCAGTGGAGAATGTAATGCATCTTGCCCAAGCCAGTGTTTCTTTTTACATGTCTAGTCTTGCTCAATGCGACCTCCAAGTCTTGTTTGTTTCAACTCCACGTTTTGCACAACTGAGAAATTCGGTGTTCAACGTTTGCGGCTTTGGTATTATGAGAAGGGGTTGGAATAAATCGGAAGTGTGAAACTGCTTGATGAGTGCCAGTGCGCATTTTAAACACATGTCAAAGTGCGCATTAATTTTGTTATATCTCTTCTACATACTCAAAGATCTCCAGTTTTTCAGGAAATGGAGATAGCACAAGCAAGTCCTAAGGACGCGCCAGGCCAGTTACCTGCTAATGATTGAAGTCTGGTACCATAGCAAAGCTCATATTATTATTGTCATTATTATGATTATATTTGTTATTATTTTATTATTATTATTATTATTAATTATCAAATGATTATTATCAATTGATTATTGGGTCCTTGGCAGGGACATTTGGGCCAAATACCTTCCCTTTCTGTATGTCCATCCTTCATCACTTCTTTGACGAAATAGCACTGGTATTGACAACAGTTCCGCTACGAATATCAAAAAGCATACTATAACACGGAGCAAGAAGGTGAACAAGGAAGCACCTGAAATGTCCTGACTACACCATCAAATATTATGAAACTGTGTGTACTGCCTCAATTTGTGGCGATAAATTACGTGAACATATTCACATTGGACAATGTCCAGTCTTAAATATTATTTATTCACGGCTTTTTTAGCCGAAAGAGAGAGAGAGAGAAAGAGAGAGAAAGAGACAGAGAGAGAGAGAGAGAGAGGGGGAGAGAGTAATTTTAGTTTAAGCAACTGAGAAAAGTGAGATTGGAAATTTCGATCTTCGTCTCTCTTAAAACATTGCTGGTCGAGAATCAACTTTATCGCATCTATGCATTTTGCATGGAATTATTGTGGTGCAACACTCAGGTCTGTCGGTCTCTGCACCGGATCCAGATCCCGTTACTGACGTGGCCTAGAAACCTAGATCTAGAGAAACAGCTGGGCTTGGTACAAAGAATTTGTAATTTACCTTGCTTGGGTTGGCTGGTTTATTATAATTATGGCGAGAATAAGACAGTGTTAAGAATAAAGTTCGGATCAGATTTTCAGTGTAAAAAAAAAAATTATCAGGACTTTCTGATGCTGGTTAATTGCAACAGCAACAACAATAAAAGTGTCTTGTCCGTTTCCGATTTCTGTTCCCGGCCAGAATACCGTGTTGTCTTAAAAAGACTGTAGTTAGGGGACCTTGGTAGTTTACATTATTGGCCACAGGTGAACGGTGAATACAACTCAGTGTTTTCTCTTTTCGGCTTTGTAATTACACTACGGTGCTTTAACATGTTAGAATGCTCACCCGGCCAGAATAACAAATAACCACTCCCTTATTATTAAACAGCACTTCTGTGGACACCGGAGGGACGGCACAAGCGAGGCAGACCCAAGGCAACCTGGCGGAGAACAATCGAGGCAGAGATGAAATCCTTCAATCACGCATGGGGAACTCTCGCAAAGATGGCCCAGGACAGACAGGGCTGGAGATCCTTTGTTGCTGCCCTAAGCACCAGTGGGTGCAACAGGAAATAGTAGT